>CM068829.1:66891977-67451977 GCA_028554795.2 Sinohyriopsis cumingii | reverse complement strand
ACTTCTACCTTTTTACCCCATGCAAAATTAATTTAAAAAAACACAAAAGACTTGCAAGTAAATCACAATTATTTAAACAATATTTGTTTAAAGAATGTCAGCTTTGAAGTCTGTCGGATGCGACCGCTCTGTTGTGTTTCACCTGTATCACCGACTACATCACTGACTACTTCATGAATCCGCGCAATCAATTTGTTAACTAAAATGAAAAATCTCTTCACTTCCAAATGAACAGTCATTAAGTTGACAAAAAAAAAAAAAAAAAAAAAATGAAGCAGGATATGCACGAGTTGAATTTGTAAAAAGTCATTATCCTAAAACTACTCTAAATATTCGATCTTTTTTTAAGCCGATGTACTACTGAACCTGTTAATCTAATGGAACACAATAGCGTGCTTGTAGAAACAAAAGACAATAAAGAGACGTGGAACTAGTTTGCATTGTCACTCCATGCCACGTAATTTGCAACGGATTTAAGAGAAATATTAGAGCGTGTGACTATCAAAACATTGCACGTAAGAAAAATGTAACACTACCTACCGCAAAATATAGCTATTTGCACATTTCAAAGTAGATGCAGACGCATAAATTGTACTCCAATGCTTGTATTCTTGCAGCATCAGACTTAGAGTTCGGCCAGGGAATACGGCGGGCCGAGTCATGTGACAGCGTGGCTTCGGATTCATCCGTTTTGGAAATGCAGCCTGACATGCCGAAGATTGGTCAGCTGGAGTTTGCGCTGGAGTATGACAGGTAGAAAACAAAGTAGGAAGAACCGAACGCTTTTTCTTCGTCTTATATTAGCTACAATTATAAACTCTCACAAACTTAATTATGCCACACAAAGACGAAAGTTTCAGACAAAAAGAAGAAATTAATAAACATTGATCGATTATTTTAGCTTACGGGTCATAACTAGAGAAATTATAACATAATTATAGTTTTCATGAATTTGAAGGACTAATATCTCTATTACAAATTAACATTTTCTCCGGTTCAGTTTATTAACATGCTGAAAGTTAGTATTGAAGTCGAAGTAAAGTGAGCTCATCTAAGAATGACAATTATTATGCTCATTCTTTTCTCCGTTAACCTTACATTGTCAGAATCGTGTAATATTACCCGATACTGAACTCGCGTGCAAATACACATATTGCATTCACGTGCATAGAGGAACTACTTACTAATGTAAACAAACAAAGGACGCAGACACCAGCACTTTGATTTGTAAACAAATCATGTACACTCGCGTAGTAGGCGCTTTACGTTGTGGTTGTTTAAATTTGTTTCTGAATGAACTCAAGCAGATGTTTCGTGGACTGCCACATACCAGCTGCTTTGGCACATTACGCGTTAACTCTGTTGAAACAATGTTTCAACTTTAAGCTAGCTATACAACAGACGCAAGAAAGGGTCCTTACAAATAACATAAAAGTGACAGGTCATGTACTGTCTTCTTTAGCTGGTGATAAGAATGGCAAAAAATATACTTACACTTTTACGTCTTGAATTTCCTCAAAATGTACCTTCTTAGTTCAGCAAATCCGAATTACATGAGCCATGTTCTTAATCTTGATTATACATTTCGATATTGTATTTTAATGTCGAATATAAGTGCAATTACATCCTCCTTACTGCACTCGAAATAAGCATTCAATTCCATAGCGTCTTTTTGATAATTTGCAATTGAAAGACTTTATATTTTTCCCACCTTATGATTTCAAACATTCAACGACAGAAACAGAAACACATTTGCAGATGTCAACACGCTTCTCCCTCGCTTCTTCAATCCCATGTATTTCATGTGGACTAAGTTCAAATTTTATCTGGGCAGAGTTATGTGCGCAGTAATAATGTTTTTGCTCTGTAATGATGAATCTGCACTTGTGTATTTAGTTTGGAATGCGGCATACATTCAGCTACTTTGTTTCCTGTAGTGTATTTTGTTAATATAGTTAAGCATTAGGTAGAATTAAAAAAATTGAACATACATTACAAAGGTTACTACATTTGTATGAGAAAATATGAACTCGTTTTGTCGGATGGATATAATGCACTCCCAAGGTCGTGCAGTATTTCCATTCGAAAAAGTCATTCATATTGTCCCATACAAATGCAATAACCTATAATTACGTTACCTCTTTCTCTAATATTGTGTGTGCTACGTCAATGCAGAAGAAGCTGACTATTCATTGCTTGTAGAAGTGTATTTATGGAATAGTTATCGCAATAGAAATAAAGGCATTTTAGACTAACTATGCAGAGAGTAGGAATCAACAGAAAAATCTTGATTTGAACGAAAAATATCGCCCAGAACTAATCGAATGGTACAAATTCAGTCTAAACAAAGAGTTGGAATTTGGATATGAATTCAAATAACAACAGAAGCCCGATTTACTCTGAGATGATATCAGGGAAGGCGTTGAAAATATAAATAAGAAGCAAATGAAATGATTAAAAGAATTATATATATATATATATATATATATATATATATATATATATATATATATATATATATATATATATATATATATATATATATATATATATATATATATGTGTGTGTGTGTGTGTGCGTGCGTGTGTGTGTGTGTGTGTGTGTGTGACTCCATCCGAAAGGATAACGATTTAAGATCAAAAGCATATATCATAATGTTTACTAATGTTTGGTTGGAACATATTGCCATATAACAAGAGTATCAATTAAGCAGCATGGCATCACACAAACATTTGATAAAACAATTAAAAATGACCAAATAAGCACATGATGCTTTAAAGCCTGTCTTACCTAACGGCATTTTAGATGTCTGCGGATAAATGGTTAGAGGAATTTATGAATTATTTGGTCTGGTCAGTGCAGGTAAATCATGATGCTATAATGTACTTCTCTTTTATGTTTGGCCGCTGTCTAAATACGTATCTTTACAGTAAAGTTTATATATATAATGCATAATATGCATTAGTGACGCAAACAAATATTTATTTTTTTTTAGTTTGATTTGGGTCTTACGACACAGCAACACAAGCAGGTTATTTAGTGCCGATTGCCATTGTTGTAAAGTGACCTGTCTAAGGACATACCACGGATACCAACGTGGATTGATCCGATTGTGGGATTCGAACCCGCACACGTTTTCCTGCGCTAGGCGTAATAACAACTACCTTATCGCAGATTATTTCTCTTTGTGTCGCATTTTATCGGAATCATTCTGCATCCCTGAGACCTCAGGGTAAGAGGCCAGCATTAACAGGTCGATGACGTAAATATCAATAATACTGAGACATGCTAATTCTGCTTCGTAAACACTACTTAGATATGTCTTTCTGTATTGGATGCGTTGGCTCAACGCAGTGCAACATATTGTTATAGAATCAACAGCATCCCATATTCGGAGGAAGATTAAAATATAAAACAAATAACTTAAAATGGTCCAATTTACTGTGCTACAAGTATAAAAAACATATATTGTTAAAAGGACGATTTAGGTTAATCAATATATATAATTTTCATACTTATAATAATTTCTCCATGTGTCAGATATCCCCATGTAATTGTTAACCGAATCTATTTCATATGAGGAAATTTTAACATTGAGCATCTCCGAGATCTTCATAGAATAAGAACATTGGGGTTGGACATGGCATTAATATATCGTTAGATTACGTTTATGATGGACTCGATATTCATGGTGATAAAAAAAATGTCTAGGATTTAACTGATTTCAACAAAGATCAAATCTTCCCTGTGGATGTGTATTTTTACCCAGATCAATACAAATGATGGATCTAATAAGAAAAAGGGGCACATTTGTAGAACCTATTTTCATCAATAGAAAACAAATGCATGATTTGCATTGAAAATTGTCTGTAAAAACATACACAAAATATCAACTAGCGCCCTTTAACAAACCTCTCTAGAATGTACTGCCATTTTCTATTTGTTGAGTGTTGATTAGATAAAAGCACGATGCAGACATCTCAGACAAATAACGTATTGTAACTGTGATTAAATTAATGTGTAATGAGCATGAATGGTGATAACTGAATGCACTATCATCATTTTATATCAATGTAACCGAACTATATAAAGTATCATACATATAAAAATGCTATTAGTTATCACGTGTTTCTGAAATAGACTGACATTTCTCTAGAACGTGGAGAAAGTTGAGCTTTTAACAAAATTAAATATTGTATTTTATCCAACGCATATCGAAAGGTCAACAGGCATATGTATATAGATATTTCATCTATGCTTTCTGTTGCTCGCCCCACATGTCATCTAATACAATTCGAATAGATCAATCGATTCGCCGATAAAGGTTTGCCCCACAGGTCGTCTAATGCAATTAGGATGTATCGATCGATTCCCTGATAATGGTTTGCTTACGTAAGGATCTGTATCATACGCCGTTATTGAATCTTTACTTTTAAGTGGTTTTGTTTTTGTTTAAACTGGTAACATTGTTGGTTTTATCTGGTTCGAACTACATGCTTTATTATTATTATTGTCTCTAGTGATAATTATGCTACCGCCATCATTGCACCTGCGCAAATCGTGCATTCTAGTATGTTAGGCAGACTACAATGCTATCATAACACTGATCGATAGAGCTACGCCTAAATGCAGTCTTTCAGTCTTGTGTAGTAAAAGGTGACTAACATTGCATACATATTACACTATTTTTACAAGCCTTAGTGCACGCTGTACCCCAATGTAGTGAAGAGAGCACTGCACTATAGTGAACACAATATCGCACAATGATGACAAGGTAGTACACGATGGTTGAGTAAGGTGGTGTTCCATGGTGAACAACATAGTTTTGTATAATAAAAAAGAGGACAAGGCGTGCTCGATTAAACGATTTTTAAAACTGAAGGATGTAAATCAATCATGTAGTTTATTAAACATATTGCACTGCTGAATATATATATATATATATATATATATATATATATATATATATATATATATATATATATATATATATATATATATATATATATATATATATATATATATATATAATATCCCTGGTGCATTGTTCATTGTCATCTCTATTTTCTCTATACTTTGTTTCTTGACAAATGAGATCACTTCAAGATCCTATGCATTTGGAACAATTTAAATTTGCTATTTAATTTGTTAATTACATACATACATACATACATACATACATACACACACACACACACACGCACACACACATACACACACGCACACAAACACAAACATGCATACATACATACATACATACATACATACATACATACATACATACATGCATGCATGCATGCATGCATACATACATACATACATACATACATACATACATACATACATACATACATACATACATACATACATACATGCATACATACTATCTCAATAATATTTTAGAAAGGTTGCATCATTATTCTTTTAATTATGAAGTATTATACGGGATAATATACTAATAGGTAATGCAAGGGCATTTGGCTATCCTGTTACGTTTCCTTTGTTTCAGAAAATAGATCATGTGAGCATCTTATATGCAAATTATTGCTCTTACCAAATTAAAATATGTAATTTGCCAGAGAAACATTATTCTTATATTTTAGGATATCTTTGGAATTTTGTATTTGATTTTGTTTCCAATAACACAACAGCTTGGCTAATTTCTCACCCTGCTTATTCATTTATATGATATTGATCGGTCTCTTCAATCATGTTGACTAACTGATAATTCAAGCTATTGTATAAACATCGATGGGTTCGCCATTGACATCTTCACCTGAAATCAATCCAACTGCTGTCATAACCTGCAATCAATTACAAGTACTGTATGACGTTATGTATAACAGTTAAGTCAAATAGTTTTCAGAAGTGAGTATAATCCTTATTGTGCGGATCGTAGGGAAAACAGTCACAAACAAAACCCTTTCACGGGTGTTTTACCTTTTTAATAGACATGGAAAGAAGTTTCCGGTACATTCACTCACCTGTTAAAGAGGATGCATTAATATAGGCAGACAGATAGAAAACTGGTAATACTGTGTTCGCAGCATAGGAAAATAGTATTGCTCTTTCAGGTTGTTGATTGGATTTGTTGTTCACTTTCGGTACTTTCAGTACTTTCCTATGCGTGGGAAATGCGATGTAAGTGCCTTTCCCAATAGGATTCTTACGCAGCCAACTATGGCTGACCTTGGCATGCATAAAATCCGTTACTACTGGATTCTTATTGCGACGCTCCTCAAACCAAGACACTGAGGCTAACAAGGCCTTAGCCCTTATCTATACCATACCAACACTTACCTGTAAAAGGTTGGAACTCAAGGTAAACCCCTCTATCGAACCAGTAAAATATACACGTATGTACCTTACAACCTTGGGCTAACTGATCACGTGTTCATTATCAGAGATTGTTGGAATTCATTATCATTTATTAAATTTAAGTAACCGAGATAAATATTAATGCAATTCCTAAGTACACGCATTCATTGAAAACAAGTAATTATTAAAGGAATGTCAACAGTTGTTGTTGTTGTTCTATGGTTTAACGCCATTTTTCAGCACAAGATAGGATATACATGGCGGCCAGTATAACTGGTGGAGGAAGAACCTTGGAAAACCCAGGGAAGAACCACCGACCCACGAGAAGCTACTGGTAGGCTTTCCCACGTACCCACGCTAGTCGAGCCTTGGACTCGAACCCATGCAGACAGAGGTGAGATGCCAGTGATCCAGTGATACAGGAACGGTAAGCGCTTTAGACCACTCGGCCACTTGGGGCCCCGAACGTCAACAGTAACATCACGAATACCATCATCACCACTACGACCAACATCAACACGACAATACTGGCAATAACAGAGACGATGTATAATGTATTTATCTGTCCTGCAAAACAACATCTGCAAGATGAACAAATGTCACCATCAATAATGCTATTACTAATCATACTAAAGAGCTAAAATTACAACTTATATTGCAGCAATGACAATTATCAGCATTATCGTTACTAACGCCATAGTCATTATGATTACCATCCGTGTCCATTTTTAATTCAAAGGTTAGGATCATAACATTGAAAAGGAATTCTCAAAGAAAATGTGCATATGAACATGTATTCTACACACATGTGATTGGACTTTAGCATGGTTGCACTTCCATCAAACCCATCTTTATTACTGTTGGACTCTCTTTATTTTGTAATGTCTTTGATTGTCGCGTCATTGGTGTCATTTGTCAATGTATTGTGTTTAAGATTTTAAACGACACATATTTTCTAGAATAACTGTTACATTCAATTAAAATTTTGCTTTCAATATTACTTTATTTCTATAATTGGTAATCAATAATTTGTAACCAGATATCCCAAGAGTCCTGTTTCTTGTAATGTTATGAAAAGTGATGTTCAGGGTACCTGCTTCAATTACCGTGAATCTGTCCTGATAATATATTTCGTTTCATGGTCGATGGTGGGACAAGTATGGGTAGAGGTATACTTATCTTTCAGGTGGTAGGGTAAATATGGCCAAACAAAGTCTCTGCGATGATTTCAAACAACAATCTCTCGAAAACTAATGAGACTATAATCATTATAATGTGTTACTAAAATTAAACATTTACTCATTTTGTACTAGCATTATTTCCAAAACCCAGCAATTGAAGGCATATGACTTGAATTCTCCCACTTGGGGGTTTCCATCTAGTGGAGACACAATCGAATTTCAATATCCTTGATGCGGCAACTTAAAAAGTGCTACAATCGATGTCAACCATGTATTGATCATACAGCTGAGATACGTGGAACACAACACTTTGAGATTAATCATTTGGAACAAGCCTATGGTTATATCTAATTTAATCACGCATGTTTCTTCTATTCAGCTAGAAAAGTTTCATGGGCATGTCTTCGGTGGTAATCAGTTCTTCAGTGAAAAGATAATACCTAGGGGGATAATTATAATAACGATACCGAATACATTTGTTCGAATGACCAGTTTCTTTCATTCTGTTTTCAGGTATTTTTGGATACCACTAGGAATCTTATTTTATGTCTGACATTTTCTAGACTCTAAGAAAAGTTGTTGTTAGTCATGTTGTTGCTCCATTGATCTTTGTTTTTACTATGAAATGAAATCTAATCAATAAAGATATAAAAAGATGTAAAACCAACATTCGTGCCATTCTACAACGATCCTTTATATTTCCTAATCATCATAGCTGTACAAATAGGCGATCATCAGGTTTACATGATGAATGATCAAGAACATTAAGTTTTGTCTTTTATTTGATGTTTTGAAGATATATTGCGCAAGACTTATAATGCTATTGTTATTTCAAGTGGATTGCTGTCGGAAGGATAGTGTGTCCTATGCTTTATAATAGGTATCCTGTAAATCGCACTGAGTTCGAATTGTACAATCAGAAAGGCCAGGTCGGTTAACGTGGTATATCTCTGGGCAAAGCACTGCACGCCAGTTGCCTCGGCACTAAATGGCCTACGTATATTGCTGTGCCGTAAGATACGAATCAATCTAAACAAAATCATTGCTTGCTTAGCTAATGTATACTAAGGATTCCTCTTTAAAAATTATCCACAGACACCTCATATGTAATAGGAACAGAGCAGATCTATTGGTCACTTTTTATTGGAGCTTTAAATTATTCAGTTTTCAGAATTCGATATGTAACATATTAGAACTGTATAAGTTCCACTACTGATTCTAGTAATTCCAGACTGGTAAATAATACTAGCACAATATAATCAGCTAGATCTAATAAAAGCCAGTTATGTAATTGTATGCGATTAACCTATCAAATATGCTACACGTTTGCATAAATAAAATTACCAGACTTACCCCCAACTATACAACCATTTGTTAAACAGTAACAGACACGAGAAATCATCCCAACGTTTGGTGTACAATGCATTTGGTTTACTCCATTTACATTTGGTTCTCGAAAAGCACTTTGCAAACTTCCATTCAAGAAGCTTCAAAAACTATAAACAGAGTACTGTTATAGGAACAAATGCAAATCAATGATAAAATAATTACTGTCATATATCAATTGATTCAATCCCTCTGAAAGTAACTGCCATAAAAGTGTTGTCAATCTCATTCCAAACTCCCGTTGTAGTCTCTCACAATGTTCCGCCACAAAGACTCCAGCGCTATCAGACGAGCCTCGGATATAAGCTTTCCTAGTTATTCAGCCGGTGGTACCATTCCTCATGCCAAATTTTACAACTGCACAATAGCTGTAAATAACATAATTGGGACTGCTCCCCCCCCCCCATCTGTCGAAGAATTCGTGTTATTAGCAATGATAGTTGTAAAAATGAGTCACACACTTCATTCACAAAACGTATATTCAGCAGCATATCAGCTGATCAAAAAATGGCGGTTTACGAATTAAGATGAAGGTTGAAATATTAAGCAATTTTGTGTTTTGGGATTTTATTAATTTATCTAAAATTAACAAAAAATATTATCAGAGTTATTCAATCATGATTATTATATCGAGTTTTGTTGCCAGCATCAGAATATCCTTGATAACGTATCCTAATGATCCGGAATTTCTGATGCTGACAACTAAATTCTGGCCCATGTAAATATTGGAATTGTGTATTCTTGATCTAATCCGTCACTTTATAAGCCTTATATGACCGCTTAGATTGGAAAAGCTTATACACGGACTGGCACTTCATGTAATGTTATTTCAGTTATGGTTTCCGGACTTCTGAAACCTTCATTGAATGATTGAAATTGGTCTGTACGCACTTAATGAATGCCTAAGTACTGAGTGCGTGCTCGGAATGAAACATCAGATATTATTATCTTTCAAACGAAACTCATCAATCATTACTGTAGCCCAAACAGTACATTTACTTCATTATACCAATTCATTATTGATCACCAAATCAAATTACGTTATAATGGCAACAGTTCTGTCATATTCAAGCAAGGGATTTGACAACTACTCGCTCATGACGATTTGACGCTAATAACTGATATTGACCGATAATGACAGTCCGTTTTAAAGACGGCTTCATCGCAGTTTACTATTCCTTTTACTGCCGAACAGACTATCTTAGCCACGCGTGTTAAATTTGGAATTGAGTCGTTCATCGATAGTATCTAAATAAGACCAAATGAAAGGACATAATATGCGGGACAGTATTAAAATACAAATGATTATATGCTCGAGAAAAGTTGCGGGCCAAAATCTTGAAAGATGATAAATTTCTGTGTGACGCAAGAAAATTAGTTTCCCATCTTTTATGGTGAAATTTATGGGGTCTTTGTGGAAAACATTTCGCAGCGGATCTAGTTCTAAGGCCAAACTGTAAAAAGTGATAATTTAACTCTGTGTTAGGGTACGATTTTCAGACATATCAGATGATACTTAGTGTGTTTTATAGCTTTATCTTTATCAACGAAACTAAAATATTGTCCAGTCGGGAAGTTTTCTTTTGTGGGTTTATCCCCATTTTTATTACATAACAGGCTATACATGGCGACCAGTATATGAGTTAAAGGAGGAACCCAGGATGAATCACCAATCTACGGAAAGCTATTGGCAAGCTTTCTCACATACCCACCCTGACAGAACTGAGACTCGGACCCACACGGATAGATGTGAGTTATGAGTGATCTGTAAAAGCGAGCGCTCATCCACCTCCCCCCACCCATGTCTGGAGGCAGTTGTTCACAAAATGAAAACAACTCATCCACCCAAGACTAATTCCTAATATTAATGCAAACAGCCTCAAAAATGGATTTTGAAGAAAGTTTATTTTACACTCACTTCAATTATATAATGCCTTTCTTCTCTCAATAAACCCGAACAACGTACATAGCAAACGAGTGACCAGAATAAGTATGACCGTGAAGAAATGTTTTCCCTTAAACAACCACATATTAATGTTGTCTGCGTTGTTATTACCAATCATCATTTAATATTAAAATTAAAATTATTATTAAAAGATTCTCCAAGAAAGGGAAAATGTGCATAAAATCAAATGAAACGGTTGAAACAAGGTGATTAAAGCCTTAATGATTTGTAATAGCTGCAATGTTGCAGCTTGCATTCCCTTGCTAGGAGAAACCCATGGGCAGAATTATGGCCTTGTTGACATTTTGAGGGTTTGAATATATACTATTGATGTTAACAGAGGAAGGAATTGTATTAAATTAGTGAAACTCTTGTACGAATAATTCCTCTATCAATTTTCCCGGCTGCTGGTCTTTAAATATATTTGGATGAAGAATCTGAAGCCATTCTAAAATCAACCATATTAATTTGCATTCCGAATGTACCATACACTTTTCTTAAACTTTTAAGAGGCACCGTTATCTCGAAACTGAGCATCTCAGTTTAGATGTATTCAGGATAAAATAGTGAATGTCGTTCAACTCATCTATTTCAACAACTGCAGCACAGGTGTAATTGGTGCATTTCAAGGAAACAATATCTACTATAAAATTTTAAAATTGTCAGATGTTTTATTTTTAACTCTTCTCGCTATTTTGATTTTATGTTCAAATTTTTTGTCCTTTTGTAAATGGGTATGTATTTTATGTCAAACAGATTTACCCATGTGCACGTGTCTTTACCATTCTTAAATACTAAATGTGCTTATTTATGTTTTAAAAAGGTGCATTTTAAATTGGTTATCTAGGCTTACATGATACATTCTATGAACAGGCATTTTATCCACTAGTCCAAGGTTCATTCTATAAGTCTTTATTGTCTTACGCTGACATTTAATTGTTTGACGTTTAATTGCTAAATGGGTTAATATCGTCATTATTCTTTGATTTTGCCCCAAATAAAATGTAATTCATGTGGAGACAAGACGTTTTCTGCATTGCAGTGATATCAAAACAAGTTGATTACAATCGTGAAATGAAACTGGCTAAAGTGCCCAGAAATGAAAACGTCTTACCATGTGCTTTACCGCATTGTGCGTTACTTGGTTGAATCTGATTCTTTTTTATCATTGCCAATCTAATTGCAATAAAGCATTATAATTCCAAGAGGATAAAGGGATAGACATGTCAATCGGTTACTGTGTCAAATTATTATGTATATCAATTGGTTACAGTGTCAAATTATTATATATATTGATTGGTTGACGTGTCAAATTATTATGTATCATTTTATAAGCAGTTAGCGGTGAAGACATGAGTTTGGATTATGATGAGTTTTGCCATAAAGAGGATAAATATTAGAAAACAATGGGCACACTATCCTTTCGTCAGTATTCCATGTTGGGATGTCCTTTTTTCAGCTGTATGATTGTGACTCACACTTTAGAGATATCCATGAATGTAGAGCACGCATTGTAACGTCCAAAACGATCTAATCCTTTATGAAACAAACCATATTCAGCAGGACTAGGATTTTTCCTTGTGTTAAAATCATTTTTTAATGTAAACATCAATATCTCGTACCCATCTAAATGTTTACCATCCCGTTGTGTTGTTTGCTTGACAAGTTTCAGTGCAAAGAGCTTCTTATGTCGGTGAGTTGTCATAAATGGCCAAATTAAAATTAACTTTATTAGCATCAAGTTGTAAATTCATCTAGACAAGACACCCTATTTTTAAGTCAAGTCATAGCGGAATCGAGAAATAATATGTTTCATAAAGCCATCAACCCTGTTGTGTAGCTCGAAGTTCTGTCGCCATGGGAAATTCACAAGTTTACGTGCAGAAGGTTAGCAGAATATTTTTTCAAACGTTGCAACTCACAAGCTGTGTTAGAGAATGAGTGAATGAAAATTATATAATTCAAGGTCATTTAGCAGGATGGTATTGCATGTCATAATTGAAATTAACTGAGGTATATGTATTATTTGTGTTATAAAAATAGATTTATAATCCTTGCACTTAAACTAAAACCATAGTTTTTGTTCTACGATATCGTCAAAACATACATTAAATGACAAAATGGGTTGAATTCAAATTGGAAACGTAATTATCACGTATTGGAATAACTAGTAAAGTCAGAAAATATGAAGGATCGCTGTGTAACGGCATGAATAGTAAAGAAAATATAAAAAATGTGAGCAACAACATGACTGAAAAAGTCAAAGTTTTCTTAGAGTCTCTCTGTCTTAGTGTCACATATCAAATATAATTCCAAACGGTACCAAAAACTACCTTTAAACATTTAGTTACAGCATAGTTATTAATGAGGATTTTAATAAAGTGGGGGTTTCGAACAAATACGTTGCGTTGAAAGAAGAAACTTGTGATTAAATTAGATATCACTATAGGAGTGCTCGAAATGATAGATCTCAAAGCGTTGTTTTCGTTTTGTTCGCCCTTTTCCAACTGTATGATCACCAAATTGTCGACATCAGTTGTTGTACCTTGTAAGCTGCTGCATAAGAGATAATAAAATTTGATTGGATCTCCACTAGATGGACAATTCAAAGTGGACGAATTCAAATCCTGAGCATTCAGATGCTTGGGTTTTTCGATAATGCTTATTGAAAGTTTGCTAAATTGAACTTTTAGTATCAAATTACTAATTAATAAATTTAATAATAATAAGTTTGTGCCAGTACTTTGTGCGATTTTCAAACGATAAGTGGTTGGAGGTATCGCAGAGACTTTGAAGGCCAGATATATCCTACCATCCGAAAAATAAGCATACCTAAACATCGTTGTTACGAAAATGACATGATATATACGATGCTTGCAGAAAAATTGTGTAATGATGGAAAACAGTTTTAACGAAACAAGAATCTGCTAGGAAAAGATTACATGGAATACTTAGCTGCATCCACCGATAAAATGGCATCTGAAGTGCAATGGTTTCGAAATCCATTATACAAATCTTAAGATTAGAATGTGGAAATACCTAACTAAAATGTAACCCATAAATCTGCTTGACGTCTGTCCAAACCAAATTGATACTTTCGATAACACTTATAACATATCGCAAGGCATAACGCTTGCAACAAGGAAGAAAAAAACCTCCAGATCAATGTTATCAATGGTATCGGCATAGACGAGCCCGAAATACTAAACAAGTTTATAATATCTCCTTCAGTGTTTTCTGAATCTGTAATAAATGGATTCTTGTCTTAATAAATAAAATCGATTTTCAAATTATGAAGATCTGGAAGACATGTGATAACAGAAAAATTTGTAATGTCTGGTCCATTGTGATCTGTATCTCTATTGCATGGATTCTTTACTTAATAATAAGATTGGTTTTCAAATTATCAAGATCTGGGCTACGTTTGATCGTAGAAAACATGATAGAGGTATCTCTTTGTACGCAATTTATGACATAACATGTACAATATTACTTATTATACAACAGTTCAATATGATGTATACCATAAATTATGTTTATCAGTTGTAAGCCTTCCTTTACAATAAATATAAAGCTCTTGTTCTATAAATCTCAAAGGGATGCCGAGCTTCGAAGAGTTTTCTTTCAGTTCATCTATTTTAATTATATAGAACAAGTCTGTGTTTCACTCCCTTACCTTTTCCATGGTTTGCATCCATTTTCCTGTTTGTCTCATTATATCTGGAAAAAAAGAAATACTGCCTGATGATGATGATGATGATGATGACATATTTATTTGCTGAATGGCTCTATAAATATCGTCACTACTAACAGTCGTCTGAATTTTCGTACTGAGTAAAATGGATAAAAAGTACTCAGGGTGGTTTACTGACCCCAAACAGAAGTTGCAAAATTCAGATTACTTGGAATCTAAACTAAATACGGAACTAAATTTCGAATAGTTAAATACTATATCCTTTTAGAAGTTATCACCCTTAATACCATCACTATCAATATATTAGGAACTGAATGTATTTTTGTTTAATTTATAAGATATTTAAACTGACAAAACATTGGTCGAACTGTCAGATTCGCTAATCTAATCTTCAAAGAAGACAAATCATTTGTCATCATTTGCATGTCAAGATTGTAGAACGACTATTTCATGAAACAACGACGCATTCATTTTTCACACACAAACACACGAAGAATATTCTCTCTCTGACTCTTTAAAATCAATTCACAATATTGAAGCTATTGGTTGCAGATTTGTCTCTTTTATTCTTCATCTTCAAACACAAAGGCCAGTGTCGGTTATAAAATCCTTACACTTATAGAAATGTATGTATTTCACGTCTGTGATACACGCTGTAAAATGAAAAGCCAATGTAAATATGGCCTCAACGGATTTCGGTTGTGAAAGGTTTCACTGCACATTTAGCTCCACGATAGGATCGCAGTGTTACAACATTTTAGCAGGATTACATAGTATTATATTGTGTAGGCAACATGCAAGTCATTTAACAAATATAATATGTCACCTGTTGAAATGTACGCACTTCATTATTCATTACATTCCTATCACCATTAGTCAGCTTGTAGAATCTGCAGTTAGTTGTGTGGTTTTTTTGCCCCTTAACGCTAATTTTACTTTCACGAGGTTTTCCCAGACACCCCCACCCACCCACCCACACCCACACACCCACACCCACACACACATACATACATACATACATACATACATACATATATATATATATATATATATATATATATATATATATATATATATATATATATATATATATATATATATATATATATATATATAGCCATGGTGACCTTTTCCTGATGCGAACACGTGTATCTGCCTGTCTTAGAATTCGGAAATTGTACATATTTATTGTAGTCGTGTCCTTCTCCTGATCATAACATGTGTCTTTCTGTGTCATAGAATTTGGAAATCATCCATTATGCTTGCACCTTTCTAATGTTTCATAAATTACAAAAATCTCTACTGGAGTTATTTGTGAGTTTGTGGGTTTATTGCCATTTTTCAGTACATAGTAGGTGTGAAGAACCACTAACCCACGGGAAGATACTGGCAAGCTTTCTCTCACACTGACGTCGGCCTAGCCGAGAGTCGAACGTGATGTCAGTGATCTGAAAAGGCTAAAGCCTTGGACTACTTGGCTACCTTTGGCCCCCAGTGCCAAATTGCGTTTACCAAATACTTTTGCGTCTTTCAAGATCTATTAGTGGAAGCTCATCATTATTGTAGCTATGAAAGAGTGTCTCAACTTCATTTCACTAAAATTTTATTGATTCTACTTAGCATTTTACAATAATATCAACGATATTTTAACTCACGTGAGTTAGAACTTATATATGGCTGTCAAAGGGAGAGGAATGTTATATTCAAAACCGAAGTAATGACCATTAAGTTAATGACGTGTGTTTTAGCTCCAACCGATATCATCATATTGTCTCTCCTTCTATTGACGCGATGAAAATCACGTGATCTGATAAGCAGCAACGAAGTCATTGACTGAAGATGACTTCAGACGCTAACAAATTTAAGTTAGTTAATTAGACAGAAATTTAGTCATTTCCGTAATGTGAATAGCAGAAGATTCCTTCTTCATTTCCGATTGCAACCAGCATAAACGGAACACTGTTGCTCGCATGACTGCGTGATCAATAAAATGGAAAATGGGGTAATGCAAGAAATCTGTCTAACAACGTTACTTTAACCCTAAACTCCGATCAAAATAGTATAATGTAGTATATGAAAGGGTCATTTACAGCTTTCTTTCATGTTGGAACTTTCAATGTCCCTCAAATCAGATTATATTTGTTTTGTTTCGTTTGTTTATAAAGTCCACGAGTGTCGTCATTGCAATACGAAAAACAATCTGTTCTAAATTTGGCTTATTTTGAAAGCACTTCTTCCTATAGCTCTTAACACTTCAGTCAGGATGAACAACATTTCCGTGGAACATCGATTTGTCAACGTGACAATCAGAAATTTCTAGGAAAATCATAATATTGTTGACATCATCAACGTTATTGCCGCTGCATCAGAACTATCATACATTCTCGCGATCTGCTGAGGTAGGTGGGAAAAAAATATTGGACTGATCTATTTTATCTGAAAGAAAATCAATATACATGTTTTCTTTTGTTTTTATCTATTTTATCTGAAAGAAGATCAACATACATGTTCTCTTTAGTTTTGACATTAAAATGACAGATGTTCATAAAACCGGCTTACATGTGTTTGTGAGGTTAGGAATCAGAAATAAAGCTAAAAAGAACAAAAGCAAAGGATATTAAAAAAAATTAAAAATATAAAAACAATTATGTCTTAATAAATAGTGTTATGATTAATTAGCGGAAATGTTGTCAGTCGGGATATCAAATGAAATCAACATGTTTAGTCAGAGTTAAATGAATTGGAAGAATCCTAGAAAAAGAATGTGGTGCATTGATCTATAAAATTAAATGAAAGGAGGTTTTAGAAAGTGTAACTGATTTGATAAATAAAAGAAAGATAATCTTATAATTCAGTTGGCTTGTTTTTATGCTATGCAAAACAAAATTATTAATCAGTTGTTTGTTAGTGAATGTACCACCCCACTTCCAAGAAAAATACAACCCATCCCACCCCATGCCACCCCACCCCGCAAAAAAATACTTCAGCAAACAACAAAAAATAAATGAAACAAAATATGTCATGAATAAATGTAGACTGTGCTAGAGTGATTAAAACAAAGAATTTCTTTTAATGTGATGGCAATAGATGTAAGAGAAATGAAGCATGAAGAGTAGATGAAAGTATAACTGTTTTGTCATTTACTGCTTATTATTCACAGTGGAAACAAATCACAAAACAGTGTTTTACAACAATTACCGTCAAATATTATGAACCTCATAAACAAACAAAAATTGCTTTATAGGAAACGAACTATTATTCGTTTAAAGACCACGTGTGGTACAGAATGCATATGGTTGCGTATGGTTGTAGGAAAATATAGTAAAATGCAAATTTATGGAAATTTGATTGCGAATTCGCTAGAAGGAAGAGCGTCTCGTGATTATATTGCCCTGGAGTTTGTGACGTGTTTATTCAGATGATAAACAAAGTGCAAATTACGAATAAACTAGATACAAACAAAATGTAGCAAGTTTGAAAAGAGAAACCAAAACGACAAATGTGAAAATAATAAAAGAAGCTAAGTTTGGATGACACATTTAAAAGTTATTAAAACAGCCATCAACTCTGTGCCTTGAGGTACATAGATTTAAAAACCGATTAATAGCAAACTACGTAAATGTCATTATAAACATTCCCTTATTTAGCTACTAGTTCCCTAAATGTACACTTAATTAATGTACCTTTTGGTGCCAATGTTACACACACACACACACACACACACACACACAGACAAACAGATGTGTGCGTGTGTTGGAGAGATAGTGTGTGCGTATGAGTGTTACAAAGTTACATTAACAATACGTTTATAATATTTGAACCAATGTCATGGATTATATTTAGTTCAATGTTATTGCTTAAAGAGGAAAGACAATTAAATGCATCAGAATTTGCTTCCAATCAATTCAATTTGCAAAAAGGCAAAACTACTTTAAATCAAAACTATTGTATGATTATACTGTGCACAAAGCAGCTGCACAACACTAATGTAGTTTATTCATTAAAAGTTAGATATTTTTTTTTCTGGCAAAGTTTACGAAAAGGTTACATATATATAGTTCGTTGGCTCGTATGCAAGATGTTTAAAGTAACTAATATAAATAAATTGGTCAAAACGGAAAGCAAAACAAAACGCTAACATTTGTACGTCGTTCTCTTCTGTATTCGATTCATTGTATAAGAGAAAATACATTATCAATTAAAAATTTTATGCTTGGTAATTTCAGAGAGGTGTCAGAACTGGTAATAGGCATAATACAAGCAAGAGACCTTTCTCCCAATCAATACACGGGAACTCTGGATACATATGTAAGAGGGATCTTGCTTCCGGATACAGATGCTAAATTCCAAACAAAGGTAAAGTATTGATGTTTTGGCTTTTATTTTTTCCAATTTTTCGTTCTTACAAACTGGTTCATATTGTTTACTAAAGTCTTGTAATGGAAAAATGTTTGCTAAATTGTCAACATGATGTTACTTGCAGCTCAGTGATACTAAAAGTGTAAAAAAAATTTGACCGTTCATAAACGTCGTGTTGATTTCAAAATTAATAGCTAGTGTATACAAATATAGGAATTGCAACAAAAAAATTGTACGTAAACCACATATTCATGGAATGACGGGTGACGTATTTACCTAGAATTTTATCTTAATTCGCCAAAGTTTCTTCTCATGTAAAGAATAAACATTGTTTCTACTTCACAGAACGTTAAGAATTCGACCGATCCCGTCTTTAAAGAGCGCTTCTTGTTTACGATGGATCAGGAAGAACTGGAAAACCGAACTCTTCAACTACAAATGTTTTCTCTGGATAAATACCAGCGCCACAAGGTTATTGGAGAGGGGGAAATCCGGCTAGGGGATGTAGATATGAAATTACCAATCAAAATGTGGCTCAACCTGCGTGATATTGACGAGGTACTGTATCCCACTTTGTAACGGAAGTCAGACTGTCTTATCTTACAGGGAATTTTTCAAGATAAAGACCGATTTAAATGGCTTGAATATAGTGTCCAATTAATATACCCATGTTAGAAGAATAACTACAGTAGTATGTGCAGCATATTTTGCAACAGGAACGGAAGAATATGGAGGAATTATAGTAACTGCTTCAAGAACCCAATACATAACAAAATCGCAGTATAGGATCGTTATGCATGGCAACAAAGTAATTTATATTAGTGGATGTCACAATGAATTTAAAAAAAAATTTAAAAATCGTGAAATGTTTTAAAGCACACTCAAAGCAGTGACTAATGTTTAGTCCATGAAACGTGACAGCACGTGAAAGCTAGGTAAGTTTACTTGTTGATGGGGGGTCCCGAGTGGCCGAGTGGTCTAAAGCGCTCTCCGTTACGGATCACTGCCATCTCACCTCTGTCTGCGTGGGCTCGAGTCTAGGATTCGGCCAATGTGGGCATGTGAGAAAGCTTGCCAGTAGCTTCTCGTGGGTCGGTGGTTCTTTCCGGGGTTTTCCCGGGTTCTTCCTCCACCATTAATGCTGGCCGCCATGTATAGCCTATCGTGTGCTGAAAAATGGCGTTAAACCTTACAACAACAACAACTTGTTGATTGATATACAATATTGATATAACTCAAGAAAATGTATACTCTCTGTTACAGTCATAAACATCACCTCTGTCTCATTTTATTATTTACTACATGCAAAAATATAACTTTTACCTTAAGACACCTGTCGAACTTGAGATACGGAATGTGAGACATGTAAATCACCTTTCTTTACGTCATATGCGACATTGACTTTAAAATATACACATTATGAACGTATTTCACATAAACACAAAATGGTGTATTTCGTTGAAAACACATAAAAAATAATAACCAAAGCTGATTCCAAATTATTCGATTAACGAACGTCTAGTTTATATCTACATATCTGACGTATAGCGTGATATATTTACTTACTTCGGTACCGAATCAAAGATACCTTAGTCTTGAAATAAGTTGAAATAACTGTAAAGATGGATGTTTCAGATACGTTACTGGCATCAACACAAGTCTGCAGCTCACAAAATTCTTAATTATTTCTGACCTATTAATATATATTTCAACAAGATGAAGTACAGGTACGCAATAATACTTTGCTTATTTACTTGTTTTGCTACGGGAAGATTGGTTAACCTTACGGAGCACCCATGATTTCAAATGTCATATTGTTCGTTCTCTCATTAAGTACTTTTGTTCTAACAAGGAGTCTTTCATTGCCCGTATTTGTCGGTGACACCGGAATGTGGTACATTTGGCGGATTCATTTAACGGTCTATAAACACTCATTCATTATTATGCTTAAAGATTTATTATAATTCTCAGAACTGTATTACATTCTTGAAGCATGTCATCACCTGCCTTTTAGCAAAAGCATGTTAATATTATCATTTGTTTTCATCTATGTCACTGATAACAACAGCTTAGATAGTTTGTTCCATTAGATGCCTTGGAAACTACTGCGTCAGTCTCTATGGAAACCTTTAATTGCAACAATAATAGAAACATATTCGCCATGAATAGAATCTGGATTTCTTTAAAAGGAGTGAATTGTCTTTTAAATCAAACTGATTAAACTTAAAAGGTATTGTTATTGCCGTTATATCCATCGCTGACATCATAAAAAGGAAACGCAGAATCTGTACCATGGAATTGAAACGGACCTCATGCTGTACGTTCAATAAATAAATAATACTGGCCGCCATGTATAGCCTATCGTGTGCTGAAAAATGGCGTTAAACCCTACAACAACAACGTTCAATAAACTTCACTGCATTCGGTCTTTAATAAGAAGTTCTAGTTGCCAGTTTGTAGAGCGTCGGGCTTGTAAACATGCATTCGCGAGTTCGATACCCGCCCTGGCCAGCCATGCTCGGCTGTTTTGGTGTGTCCTAGCGTTGAAAGAACCGCTGAAAACCAACCAAACAATTACACCATTTTCAAGTAATGAACTTATTAAAACCAAACATTTAAATTGACGAAGCAAACGAAACATAATCAATATAGTATGAACAATACGGAAATAATCATCGCATCAAATATAAAGCTGATCTTTGCATTAAATATTGCAAAGATATGCTATTAAAACCTTCACAAAAATTACGTTTACATATTACTATTAAATGGCATTCACTCTCTGAAATGATTTGCAGAAGCCGACTGAATATGGCGACATTTTGTTTTCTCTGAGTTATCTCCCCACCGCTGAAAGGCTTACGATCGTCATCGTCAAGGCCAGAAACCTAAAGTGGACAGAAAGTAAAGACGCAGGAGGTAAGAATAAAGTGATCAATAATTAAATCAGTTAAATGTAAGAAAAGAAAGTGCAACAGTTGGACGGATGAATCAGAGGATGAATCAGCTGCAAGGCGGCAAGCGAGAAGAGTTCCTGTAGAAAAAGAACAAACAGCCAAATAATCAACCAACCAAATTTTTGTATATGTATGTATGTATGTATGTATGTATGTATGTATGTATGTATGTATGTATGTATGTATGTATGTATGTATGTATGCATGGATGCATGTATGTATGTATGTATGTATGTATGTATGTATGTATGTATGTATGTATGCATGTATGTATGTATGCATGTATGTATGTAAGTAGTAAATGGGGATACCCTAGCGACAATGGGAATTAGCATTACAAACACCCCTGGGACAATCTGGCGACAAGGGAAAATTAACATGGAGAAAAATCGTAGGACAATCTGGCGACAAGGGAAATTAACATGGGAATAAATCGTGGGTCACTCTAGCGACAAGGGGAATTTAACATGGAACTATAGTGTGGGTCTGTCTAGCGACAAGGGGAAATTAACATGGGAATAGAGTTTGGGTTTGTCTAGGGACAAGGGGAAATGAATATGGGATTTTTTTTTAAAATTTAAATTTAAATTTAAATTTAAAAAGGGGTAGGCAATGGAAAGGCTATCTCTTTTTGAGAAATATGGCTGGCCCTGAAAAGGGCCTTTGGGTTTTCTTCTTCTTCTGCTTCTAATTTCTTCTTTTTCTCCACCAAGTTCTTATTTTATCTCCAACACTCTTTCTCTTCTTCTCTTTCTTTTTCTCCTGCTCTTCTTTCTTCTTCTTCTCTTCCTCCTCTTCTTTCTTCCTCTTCTCATTTTCTTCTTCTTTTTCAATCTCTTCGTTCCATTTGCTTATTCTTATTCTTTCCTCTTCATCCTCCTTCTCCTCCTTTATCTCTTTCATGACACCACTAATCTTGTCCTTTACCTTTTTTAAGTTATTAATTTCCATCTTTACACGATGGGGACTATAGGAATAATGGTCTTCAACCAGTCTTATTAACATCTGCTCCATCATTCCTAAGTTGTCTAAAACGTCTTGTAATGTTTGTATTTTGTCCATTTGGTTAGAAACCATCTTCTTTTTTTATTCATTGCAGAATGGTTTGAACGACGAATACTGTGAGTTCTTATACTTAAAGCGCGTACGTGAAGGAAAACATCCCCCTAAAACGTAAAATTGATCTTACCTAGATCATGACCAAACAACGCGCGAACATGAAGGAAAACATCCCCCTACTTTTTCATTTCATATAATAAAACCCAAACTATACTTTCTCATTTCATATAATAAAAACCCAAACTATACTCTCCACATACGCTAAGAAACAATAAACAAAATCCATAATCTACTATCCACACAATCTTACGTGAGCGCTTACAAAACCCAAACTATACTCTTCACATACGCTAAGAACAATAAACAAATCCATAATCTACTATTCACACAATCGTACGTGAGCGGGTACAAACACAAACACACAAACACAAACACACAAACACAAACACATACGCTAAGAAACAATAAACAAATCCATAATCTACTATCCACACAATCGTACGTGAGCGGTTACAAAACCCAAACTATACTCTCCACATACGCTAAGAACAATAAACAAATCCATAATCTACTATTCACACAATCGTACGTGAGCGGGTACAAACACAAACACACAAACACAAACACACAAACACAAACACATACGCTAAGAAACAATAAACAAATCCATAATCTACTATCCACACAATCGTACGTGAGCGGTTACAAAACCCAAACTATACTCTCCACATACGCTAAGAACAATAAACAAATCCATAATCTACTATTCACACAATCGTACGTGAGAAGGTACAAACACAAACACAAACACACAAACACAAACACACAAACACATACGCTAAGAAACAATAAACAAATCCATAATCTACTATCCACACAATCGTACGTGAGCGGTTACAAAACCCAAACTATACTCTCCACATACGCTAAGAACAATAAACTAATCCATAATCTACTATCCACACAATCGTACGTGAGCGCTTACAGAACCCTAACTATACTCTTCACCTACGCTAAGAAACAATAAAGAAACCCATAATCTACTATTCCCACAAACATACTTTAGCTCTTACAAGCACCAACACACAAACACATACCCTCACACTATCTTAAAAAAGAGTTAGTGTTTATAATCACACTACTCTACCTACACACATTGGCAAATCGATCGTTATTTCTTTTCTAGAGTATTGGGTAGCCCTGAAAAGGGCTGTTTATTTTTTGGAACTTCATGGACACCTGGTTAATGGTGGCGCCTTCCAGGCCTGGCGCCACATACACATCTTGTCCCCCAGTTACTTTTTACCTTTTTGGGGGAGAGAGCAGAGGCAGGATATGTCGCTTCAGAATCACAATTTTCGCTCTCTGGGATTCTGAAATTTCTTCTTCTTCTCTCCTTTTCCTCCTCCTCCTCTTCTTTGTATCTTCTCTCCTCCTCTTTGTATCTTCTTTCCTCTTCTTCTTTATATCTTCTCTCCTCCTCTTCTTTGTTTCTTCTTTCCTCCTCCTCTCTTATCCTTCCCTCCTCCACAATGGCTTCCGCGGCCAGTTCATTTAATATGCGCCTGGCATATTCCAGATGCACATGAAGTTCCAACAGTTTCTCCAGTCTCGTGTTCATTTTTGGTGTTGATCAATCAACAAGGGTAGCTGGACTGCCGAACGAGTTTCAATTTATAGCGAAAGCGCGGACGTGAAGGAAAACATCCCCTAAAAACATAAAATTGATCTTACCTACATCATGACCAAAAAACAACAACGCGCGGACCTAAAAGAAACACTCACTCACTTTTTATGCTACCCATCACTATTTTAAAATTTTTTATAAATCACTTCAATAGACTATCCACATACGCAAAGCAATCCAATCTAACCCCAAATTTACACCTCAAACACCAAAACAAAGACATCATTTTAATCTACTATCCATACCAACTTACTTAACCACTTACAAACACAAACACACAAACACATACACTCTCACTATCAATAAAGAGTTAGTGTTTATTTTCACACTACTCTACCTACACACATTGGCAAATCGATTGTTATTTCTTTTCTAGAGTATTGGGTAGCCCTGAAAAGGGCTGGGTTTTTTTTTTTGTTTGCTATGGCATTCTTTTTAGTTTCTAAGAAAGCGATGTCCTCTGAGGATAGACTTTCTGGCGATAGGTCTGCTTCTTCGGAAAGAGAAGAAGAACTCTTTGGTGTCGATACGACAATCGACAAAGCCTCTGTCAGCTTCAGGTTGCTGCTGCTGCTCTTGTTGTTGTTGTTGCTGCTGTCTCTGAAGTCTGTACTTCTCTGTCCATTCTTCTTTTTCCCTGTTCATTTCTTCTCTGAAGAGCTCTTCTATCAGGTCTTCAGTGATTTTTAACATTCTCACATTCTCTATTTCTTCTGGCTTCGGTATCAGACTGTGTCTGACCCTATGCAAATTCACGTAGGCTTCGTTGAGTTTAGCTAGTTTGGAGCACATCTTCTTAGGAGGATGAGTCGACAATGGATGGTTAGACTAGAAACAACCCGGTTCTTAAAGCCAAAGCGCGGACGTGAAGGAAAACATCCCCCACACGGTTTTTGAGTCGCAACGTTTAGTGAGTGTCATGAGAGGGATAGTAAGAAATGAAAGAGCATCAATCCAACATTCTTATAGCTAAACGAAAGACAAAGGCATTTTTTTCAAAACACAACATTTTTATTCAAAAATCGCTTAACACTAAACAACAACTCTAACATTTTTAACAATAATCCAACAATATAACATCAAACAATTTTTTCAAAACACAACATTTTTTATTCAAAAATCACTTAACACTAAACAACAACTCTAACATTTTTTTAACAACAATGCAACACTAAAAGTTTCTCCACTAGGTAAAGAGGGATAACAGTCTTCCATGGTTTCTAGTAATCTAGGATGACTTCTCTCAAACTGTTGATTTCTATGGTATTATCGAATTCTGCATACAGGATGACGTTCACCGTTTCATCAGGGTCTCGGTCTTTAAACTGAATTTCCACACGAATCTGGCCGGATTTTATAGGGTGGAAATGTCCCTCGTCGCTGCCTTGGTCTGGAGTGAAATCGAAAGCCCACAAAGCGTAGCCTCCTGCATAATCCTCGTACATAATACCGTGACTGGTATTGGTTCCTAACTGTCCGGTGGCTTCTTACAAGGACAAGTACGATCTCAAGTAATTCTTCTTTTTAAAGTCAGGTTCGAAAGGTCGGGTACACAAGGTCTTGCCATCGCGACTGACTTCGATTTTGGACACGCCAAAGTGTTGAAAGTAGAAAGGATTTTTTTCGGCAGCTCCGTTGAAGGCTGTATTCTCGACGATACCAACGATCAAACGTTTGGGTAACTGTCCTTGGAACAGATGATCTTCGATCATGGATCGCTGTCCCTTAGGAATGGTGAAGGTTTTCACTTCCACGCGTCGTATGGGATACTTGGCGGTCGTTCTGCTCAACGTCTGACTGATGTCGTTTCCCACTTTAGGTAACACTTCCACACGGCGTACGTAGAGTCTGGCTTCTAGGATTTTGGTTTTGTAACCGTCACTATCAGCCATCAAATGGAAAGCGGCACTGCTACGATTCAGTCTCAGGCGGACATCCACCCCGTTCAGCAAATACTTTTCTTGCAACCACATGTCCAAATGCAAACGATCCATCAGTTCTAAACTTGTGTCGGCTCCCGTGATTCTCTTTCTTCGTTCTACAAATCCATCATTGTTGTCTTTCTTTTCATCAGTTTCCAATATTTCAAACTTGGTAGGTTCGTCAGCTTCCCATACCACACAGGCATTGAGATGAGTGTTCTTGGCATCTATTCCGTACGTCAAGAGATTTTCCAGGTAGGCACGATAAGGGTAAGTATCCATGCTGCTACTGACCAGTTTGTTATTCA
The DNA here is from genome assembly GCA_028554795.2 of Sinohyriopsis cumingii. Taxonomy (NCBI): domain Eukaryota; kingdom Metazoa; phylum Mollusca; class Bivalvia; order Unionida; family Unionidae; genus Sinohyriopsis; species Sinohyriopsis cumingii. The sequence continues at coordinate 67,425,160 of CM068829.1, read as the reverse complement.
AGTACAAGTCCACTCCACTGAACAAGGAATGCATGAAATTGTTGACGGGAGCTACTGCTTCATCGTCTATAGCACCTCCAGTCTTATCTAGAATTTTGACTTTCAGGTACAAGTAACTGCTATTCAGATCGATGTAATCTTCGGGCTGTCCTTTGATTTCAAACTCGATGGGAGCGGAATCGGTCAGTGAGGAGACGGGGTGAAATTCCACCCACTGGGATTCTTGCATCGTCATCATCGTCGGGGGCATGGCAAACAGATCCAGTTCCGTCTTGGAACAAGCGCAAGATTCTCGGTGCATCATTTTTTTGTCTCTTTTCTCAATAATCGAAAACGTCTAAGTCTCGAACGGTTCTTCTTTTTTTGGCCTTTCTCGCTTGAAGTCTGGTGAAAGGGTGTTTTCTTCGTCGTCTCTTTCTGCCTTGTCCTTGCTGAATGCCTGACTCGGTAGCGTGCAGGGCATTTATAGGTGTTTCTCGGTGACCCAAAATGTCTTTGCTCGTTTTCAGCAAGACATTTTTGCCTGCCCTCATGAAGGCTTCTTTAGGGTTTTGTTTGTCGATGATGACATTTTGGAGAAATTCTTTGCCTTGCGTCAGTGCCGCATCTTTCAAGGCGTGCAATCCGCGTGTCACCATCGGTTTCAACACCGGGGCCACCGAACGAAAGGTCTATTTTAACATATCTCCTAAACCGTGTCCTCGCTGTCGAGCAACCCCTCGGTACACTGGATACATGACTTACGAATCGTGAGAAAACCGTTTTCGAAAATGGAGTTTCACCGTGACTTTTCCTTTGGTGAATGGAATATTTTGTCCCAAATCTCCTTTTATAGTAATGTTGACCGTGTCCAAATACGACTTACTGACAGGCAAATAGTGAGGATGTACAAATTCGCGGTGGACGTGGTAAGTGTTTCCACCTTCCTCGGAAGAATCCACTTTGAAAGGAATGACACGCAGTAACGGTACGGAGGTGTGTCCCACCACGTTATACTCCACCACATCGGAGTACACAAACATCAAATTCAGTCCATGGTTCAGTTCTACCGGGGCACGAAATAACTTGCTAAAAGACTCGTTGTCGTAAACGATGGGTAATTCGCTTTTCTTCATCATGCTCATTCTCAGGTTCATGTCTCCGCCCAACATGTCATACAATTCAGGACAAAATAAAATGGACAGGATTTTACTCCGTTCAAATTTCATCAAGAAGCGACGAGCTGTTTTGTGGTACTCCATGGTGACACTTTTGTTAACATGCTCCAAAGCTTTCAGAAACACGACATTAAACCTGGAGGCTATGGTGCTGACCAAATGTTGACCACTAAAATAAAAGCCTCGGGAAATGAACAAGTGATAGGTGGTGTACTTTTGTGTACGGGTTTTCTTGTCATATTTGACATTGCTATCCATCCACTGTTGCAATTGTTCGTCATGAACTTCCACATCAAAAAAATTTTGATTGGGAAGGACATTGAGGACTTGGGTCGGGTGAATCATTTCTACTAAAGCCACTTCCCAATGGGCTTCGTGATCTAAGGGGATGGCTTAGGTAATTTGGCCGTGTAACAGCACAACGTGTTCTTGAGAAACACCTCCATGGAACTGTCACTGGGTAAAGTTAAGTAAAATTGGTTTTGGTGACTCATAATTCCAGAGTTCTGTGGCTGTCCGAGGGGTTAGTGGACGTCAGAGGCGTGTCTCCGCCCAAAATGGGGTTCTGGATGTGGTTGGAGTGGTGACTGGCACTGGCACTGGACACAAGGTTCCCGTGGTTCCCGTTCGAGGTGAATTTCAGGGAGGGATTAGGAAGCAGGTAACCGATGCAACTGCTCAATAAAATGGTCCACAATTGTTTGTCTCCTTGTTGCAAATTGGCGATGGCTGCCCCGATGACACAATACACCACGAAGATTTGGCAGAAAAAGACGATTTGCGTTTTAGGCACACGTTCTCCACACCACACCCACAAGGGTTGTTTTTGTAAATCTTGCACAGAAGAACTAGGTGAAGGAGGAGTGGTCGACGTAGCTGCGTCTGCTGTGTGAAAGGGCATGATGGTCACTTCTTTTTATAGTCGATGACTTGCGAAGCGTCGATCCAAGAATCAAAACTGGGTGGATATCCTTTCCAACGTACTTTGACTTCTTTGACACGTCGTTTGCCCACTTTACGGGTTCTGCGTTCGAGAATCCTTTCGATGTCGTACACGTCGTCTTCTTTTTTGGTGACACGTTGTAACTCGGGCAAATAAAACGTTCCTTTGAGCACTTCTCCGTTCATGTCTTCCAATTTATAGACGGCAGGATGACGGCCATGCACTCGTCCAGTGACGCGAAACAATTCGGTCGTCCAGTTAGGTTAGTAACCTTTGTCGAAAGTGCGTTTGGTTTTGCCAATGCGCACCCAATCTCCTACGGCCAACTCTCCACTTTTCTCGGGGACAGCCCTCGTCGGGGACGTACCAAACAGGCGCTCAAACACCAACACTTCGTGCTCGGGAGTCACGTCTTGCGGGGCACGTCCGATGCTTCGATGGTAAGATTGGTTGTACGCTTGCACCAGGTGCGGTAAGATGTCGATGTACTTCAGAGTGTGGTGATGCGTAAAATATTTCCACATGCGTTCTTTCAAAGTGCGTTGAAAACGTTCCACGATGCTGGCTTTGGTTTTGGGATTCTCGGTGGTAAAAAAATGAATGTCACGTTTCTTTAATTCTTTTTGGAAAGCTTGGTTCAGAAATTCGGTGCCTTTGTCCATTTGCCATCGAAGAGGGTGACGACCGCTTTGTTTCAACACCCGTTGCAGGGCTCGCACTAACTCGCTGCTCGATTTGGAAGTCAAGGGTACGACCCAAGCAAATTTGGAAAAGACGTCGATGACACAAAACAAATATTTGTAGCCACGATTGTAGCTGGCCAAATGAGAGACATCGGCTAAATCGGCCTGCCATTGATGATCGATGCCTTCCACTCGGGTGCGACTTCTGGCAAACTTGCGTCGAATGGGTTTGTGTAAAGTGTAGGTAGCTTGTTCTTGTAACCATCGTTGCACTTGAGGTAAACGGAGACTTTTCAGTCGCGTTTTGGCAGCACGATACAATTTTTGAACTCCTGCGTAACCTGCAGGATGGGAGGGATCGTAGTAAATGCTGGCTAAGACTTTTTCCATTTTTTTTGTGTTGGTTGGTGTGTTAATAAGACACCCACTCTTGGAGGATGCTGCTCTTTTTCTCTTGGGTACTTTCTTGGATTGCAATGCTTTGCGTGTGAGTCCGGCAATATGTGTCGAAGAAGAGGAGGATGTCTGAGCGGGGGATATCGGTTCTTGTTTCACTTCTGTCTTCACTTCTGTCTTCACTTTCTTTTTCTCTTCTGATGAAGAAGGGGTGGCCATCATCTTTTTAATCCATCCAATTCTGGAGGTAAGTGGTGTTGTTAACTTGCGTACTTTTTCTGGTGGAGTTTGAAACCCTTCCTCTTCTTCTTCTCCTTTTTCTGTCTTGGTCACTGGTACTGGTGGTACTGGTACTGGTGATGGTGCTGGACTTTTCATCAAGGTCTTAAAATCTTTCAGAGTGGGTAGAGCTGTTTCGTCTAAAGCTTTCTGGTGAAAGAGTTGCAGTCGTTGCAAGAGTTGACCGTACTTTTGCGATTTTTCTGTTTCGGACAAATCTTGGCGATCCATCAAGGACTGCAATTCGTGTTGTAACTGGGACATCTCGCTCAAATGGGGATTGGGAGGTAAATGCGGGGTGCGTTGTTCTTGCCACCGATGGTATTCCATCCATCGTTTGTAAGGCACTAAAGCTAGTTTTCGTCCTTCCATGGGGTTGTCAGGGGTCGATTCTGAGATCTTGGAACTTCCGAGGGCCTTTTTATCTTGCTCCCACCAGTCCTCCCAACATGGTTCCCAAGACTCCTTTCAGTATGGGGCCTAACAAGAGAGGTAAAATACCTCCACGTTGCACTAACATCTTTTTTTGACGAATGGGAATTTTCTTTTGAACCATTTGGCGAAGAACGTGACGATGTTTGCCTAAGCATTGTTTCTGGTGTTTGGACAAAGAGATCGTGCCTTTCAAAACGTTCAAACAACATTCGCACACGGTATCGATGACCTCTTTGGAGGCTGTTTGAATGAGTTTTTTTCGTAGGGGTGGAGAAGCTTTGGACAGGACAGATAACATGTCCCCATGTTTGGCTAAACGTGGTGGCAGTCCTTTCCTTTTCTTTCCTTGGGGTTTTCTGGAGGGTGACATCTTTGAGTCTTCAGGAGCACCAAAAAACACTGATACCCGACTTGGTCACAGGCCTTTTTTATACTGGAACGCGTCGCCACTGATTGTCTTGACGTCGTATTAGTTTGAGGACAGGCATGACACGTCGTGCAGGGGTAGGTAACGGACTAAATCGAGCCAGTTCTTGCTTGGACAAATCCAGCAAACTTTGTAACATGCCCGATCTTTCTTGAACTTTGATTTTGGGAGAAGGTACTTTGTGAGCAGCAGCCACTGCCACTAAATTGGAAGGTCCTGCCACTGGGGAAGTTCTTTTGGGGGTCATCAACGGAGAAGTTCTTGGTGTGATCAACGTCTCCAAGTACTCTTCAGTTCTGGGTGTCATTAACGGAGAAGTGGACAAACGTGAAGCTGCCGGAGACGCAGTCACCGCCGTGGCAGATCGTGGTTTGCGAGTGTAAGGTTGCGTCCTGGCCGAAGTGCCTCTCTTGCGACTAGTTTTCTGTGGACTTTTCTTTTTCTGGGGGCTTCTTTTCTTTTTCCGGGGTGGTGGTGGTGTCTGGTCAGAGGAGGGTCCTGCCACTGGAGAAGTTCTCCTTGGGGACCTGGTCTTTTTCTTCTTGGGGCTTCGTTGGACTTTTGTCCTGGGGATAACTTTGGGGGCATTAGGATCCCATCTTAAGAGTGAGCGAATGATGACCCCTCCTAGAGTACCGCTCCCTCCAGGTTTCAAAATGATTTGTTTTTTGGTTTGAGTGTCGATGCGGGGATCGGCCAGTTGGACCAAAGCGACTTTGTTTCGATCGAAAAAGCGTTTGGTTTGATGAGGAATCTGAATGATTCCTTGGAGTAATTGACGTGCCGTCACCGTGAACCATCGTAAGACTTCTTTGAGACTAGCTTCTAAGACACGAGCTCGTGTTTGTGGATCTTTTTCTCGACTGATGCCATACAAGGCACGAAACAATTTGACGGGAAGATGCGACTGAAGGGACGTCATGTTCGCACTGAGAGTGAGACAGACGAAAAAGGGTCTGAGGTTTTTATAGATTTTTTATGGGGAGTGAAATGAAGTCGAGGACGGAGACGTGTACAGGACAGGCCCTCCGTCTTGGCACCAGTGGTGAAACAAGTGGGTACGAAATCGCAGATCCTCGGGAGTCGTAGGTTTCAAATCGACGAGTAAATAGGCGTGTGGAGTTTGAGTGGCATCGTCGTACGCCTGAGTCAAGCAAGGCGTTCCTAACTGTTTGGCTAAGACTTGCACTTGCGATTTATCTCGAGGGCTTTTAAACAAGACCACGTAATGCGCATTGAGACTGATGGTGCGATGGGCTTTACTTTGTTGAAACAAATTTTGGGTGATGTAAACGACACTGGCATTACGGTGATGCCCTTTGCGCGTGAACCACAGTTTAATTTCTTCTTCGTCTTCTCCTAACATGTCGTCGAAAATGACCAAATGGGTTAGACGGGAGTCAGAGACGATGCCATCGTCTTCTTTAGGAATGCCTTCCACAAACACGATGGAATCGCCTTGACTTTCTCGCAAGAGGCTGTACGCCGATTGCCACTCTTTGTAACACCACACGATTCGTTGAGGGGGTCGATCGATCAAATGATGTTTATGTTCGATCAAACGTTTGACGAATTCGGTTTTGCCTGAACCGCTAGGTCCAGCAATGAGCATGTTAAAGGGATGGCGAAGATACAAAGCCTCCCAACTGGCACGATCTAAGTGTTCGTCGATGACTTTGACAGAAGAGGAAGAGGGAGCAGAGACAGCAGAGGTAGCCATGGTGTGAGAAATGTCACTTGTGACACGAAAAACAAACAAGACAAGAGTTTATATACTTTTCAGAACACGTTTATTGAATGTTTTTTTCAAACATGAATACGAAAGACAAAAATACATAAAAGCCAAAGGCTTAAGTACAAGAATAAAAGGCACATGATAACCATGAACGTGGAATAAACACAAGTGTCTGTACAACATGTTTTGGGTAAAGTTCTAACCAGTTCTATAGTAGGGGTAAGGTCACACAAGTGTCCTCCCGAAAGGGTCTTTCAGGGATGTCCACGACAGTCCTGTCCTGGGTGACGGGTTCTTCTGGCACCGTCACTAACACAGGTTGAAAAGTAACTTTTTTCCTTGAATAACTCTCGTGCAAACTGGGCCACCTCTTGTGTCCAAGCCTCAAAACCCTGGTCTCGGTGATGTCCAACATTTGACTTCTAACCAATCTGGTTTCTTCTTCGTCAACGACATGGTAAGTTACTTCAATGAACAATGAACTATCGATCTTGCCTAGGGTTCCTTTTTATATACAGACCAATACCGACGTGACCGTACGGTAAGGTGAAGTGATTGGGAAGTCGCACTCGCTTCTGGTATACAATTTGATAGACTTTTTCCAAGGGTCGACTGACGATGTGGTGAGTGGGTAAACGTACAATCTTGTTCGGTTGATAGGTGGTCACTTTAAAGTTTCCATCCTCTCCCGATTGCAAGGCTTCTTTCAATACCCCAAAGTTGACCACTCGACTGGTACGATGATTCAGAGTCAGTCCTTTCACTTTGCACGTCCTGTGCACTTCTCCTTGTTTGTCCCGGTATTCGTAGCCGTAATTTTTGGGACCACCACTGACGAAACTTAGAATCTTGTCGTCGGGATGCTCGTCTGTCCAGGCTCCTAAACGGTCTCCTTCGATGTCAGGGTGCTGTTGAATCGGGTGATGGATGTAAATGCAACTGTCCGTGTCAAAGTACAGGACGCGTTCTTCTAACAGTTCTAAAGCTTCGTACAATTTTAAGCGAGCATGAGCTGTCACGTAAGCCGCAATGATGACATTTCCAAAAGGGTCGTCTTGTACAAAGTCCAGATCTTCTTCGTAATTGACCAAGATCAAATCCTCTCGAACGACGTCCACGTGTTTCATGTATTTGGTTTTGTCGTGAATCATCTGGAAGTAGCGGGAAGGTTCTGTCAAATATTCCGTCTTGGGTAAACACGGTCGTTGTGCCATTTTACCCCACAAGCAATTTAACATCACTTTGGCAAACGATCGCCTGCCTTCGTTTTTTTCGATGTGGTCTAAAGAGATGCCTTCTTGTTCGTAGTATTTCTCTTTGAATTGTGTTTGGTCTTCGGGAGTGTGACACCAGGAAGGATAGCCGCTGGCTTCTTGTTTCAGTTTCAAAAAGGCATCCACGTAGTCGGCGAAAATGCCTTTCTGAGTAGGGTCACCCTTGTGGTACTGTTGTGTCTTGGGAAAGTGGCAAATATCGTACACTTCTAACAGTTGGTATCCCATGTCCAGAGCTTTGAACAATTCTACGCTGACCCAGGTTCCGGTCAAGGCACGTTCTTCCTGGCTGTGATGGCAAGGTTGGTCCTGGTTGAACGTTTCGGCTCAAGTACGGCACAAGGGAAACATCAGTTTGCCTTGACAATGGTGAGGTAAGACGGGATGGTATAGGTTCGTGGGAGGCAAAACTTTACACTTGATCAAGCCTTCGTATTGTCGAATGTTTTTCAGGTCGATGTGTTCCGTGAACAATTGCGGGTGCCCTACAGGAAAGCGACAATATTTGCACACGTAGGGATACAGCGAACACACGTCCAAGTATCTGATTTCTTCTCCTTTCTCTTCGTCGGCTTGGTACAGCAAATAGGTGGCATTGGTCCTTCCTCCGTACAAACTATCCCTCGGGTTCAGCGGGTCCATGAACTGGTAACTTTCCACGAGGCGTTTAAACTCGGGATCGGTTTTCAAACGGTGATCGTACTCGTGTTCCCACATTTCCACCACTTGGTATCCTTGCTGTTCTAACTTTAGGCGTCGCTGACAAGTGTCCTGGTACAAGTCTTCCATGGTTCGTTGCAAAAACTGATTTTTAGTGTCACGGTCAGGGTAACAGACGGGACATCCGTGAAATAAGCAACCGTTAAACTCGTACACGATCTTGGGGTTTTCTAAGTCCCAGCCATCTACCGAATACGTTCCGATGGTCTTTTCGCCTCCTCCGTTGCGGGCATGCTGAATCCATTTGTCTTCCTTGTCGCACAAGTAATGTAACCAACATAGGGCTTTGACCGAGTATTGACGCTTGACATAGTGGGTCGTTTGAGGACTGATGACAGCCACGGTGTTTTCAGGTATGAATCGTTGGCGGTACACTAAGGAACACGCTTTGGCAATGGTGCAAGCTTCTTCCAAAGGATCGACCCCTCCGTGTTCCATGAACAGTTCTCGAAATTTTCCACAGCAACGTCGTAACATGTCCACGTCGGAACGACAATACTTTAACATTTCTTCCTGAAAGTCGAAGGGGTCAGAGGCATGAGCCTGGTACCAAGCGTAGAAAGCTTCTCGTTGTTCGGTACGCATGTTGTCGGGGTCGTAATAGTGAGCCTCAGGTAAATGGGGTAGAACGGCATGTTGATTGGCTTCCGTATTGAAAAAGTGTGGAAAGTACCCTTTAGCCATTTCTGTCATTCCAAACGTTTTAGGCATTCGGCTCAAAGGCATGGCCAAGTAACTCATCGAATCTTTAAACTGTACTTGTCCCACTTGCATGAAAATGATTTTGGCTCCGTTCAAAGTCACTTTAGGACGTTCGGTGCCTTGTTCCGTATAGTATCTGAGAAGAAACTGTCCATCGTATCCGGAGAAATTGTGAGCCATCACCGTGGCATGACGATGACAATCTCCGTAACGTTCGATGTCCTCTTGGCTCCACGTCTTGTCGATGGGGTCTAAGACCCATTGGGCAAAATCGGCTAACGTGTTTGGTCCTCAAAAGATTTTTTCACGTCCTCCAGGAATCTTGCTGCAGTGAGGGCAATGACTGAAGATAGGTTCTTGAATGCACTTCTCGCACGCTCGATGAGCCACGCAGAAATTAGGAATGTGAATGCCGGTCTCTTGCATGCATTCGAAATCGAAAAAGATGAAATTGCCTTTCTTCTTGTGACCGTCCTCTTCCTCTGGTGGGGGTTGGTATTTTTGCACGTAACATTCGTGTTCCAAGTCCACGATGTGGTGACAAATGTGACATTTTTTCTTTCGTCGACATACGTGTGCCTTGGTACTATTGGTACGTATGCCTTGTCCACACGTAGGGCACAATCTCAGGAGTTGACAAGCACAAACATCCTGGGCATTTCCATCCACAAGACTTGTGTTGCTCTCGATATTTTAACCATAATCACATTTCTCACAATAATAACCGTATCCCAGGAATCCAGTGATACTGGTAATGGTATCGAAATGTTCATCGTGATAATAGACATGAATGTATTTTCCGTCCTTAAAATCTTGGCCTCGAAACAACAGAGTTCCACGCATTTCTTGAGGGTGCACTTTCAAGGTGTAGCGTGGAGCTAGGGCATCTTGCAATTTTTGCATCTCAGGAATGCCACAGGGTGTGTCTTTGGACAGTCCGGCTTGTTGTAACAGGAGTTCTGCTTCATTTCGTTGTTTGGCTCGATCGGATCGTTGAATAGTTTTCCAGGTTCTTTTCCATTCTACCGTGTCGTTCTTGTTGGCATAGGTTCGTCCCACCACGATGGCACGGGCTAAACACAACTGGTCTTGAGGGTTGTGAATTCGGACGAGACTTGTTTTGGTGTTGCGAAGGTTGTCCACCAATAACATCTTTTTGCGTCCTGTCCCTTGAGGAAGAGAGACGTGGGCCATTTTCAGTGTGGCTTTACCATCGGTGATGTCAAACTGGTCATTAGATTGTTGTACGTGTTGAATCTTGTCCATGATTTTGGAAGTGGTTAGTTCTGCGGGTCTGCTAAACTCGATCCAAACAGGGGATTTCAAACCGTCGTGATCTATGGATAGTGTCAAGCGATCGTCTTCTTTGGGTTGACATTGTCGCTTGAGTGCGGTGAGCAAAGAATCCCACACCTCGGTGATAAACCCTTCTGCTTTCTCCAATGGTACGTCGGCCTTGAAATCTTTAAACTTCACCGTGTAGGTGTAAGCCGTGGTTCTAAATTTTCTAGAGGAGCGCTTTTCCGTCTCTCGAATGGAATAGTACTTTTCAGGGTTGACTAAGGGTGGTGAACTTGGTTTAGAGGGTTCGGATTCTGGTTCACTCATGTCCTCTTCAAAATCACTGGCATGAATTTGTGCCAAGATTTCAGCCCTGGTACGAGGCGATAGATCACGTTTCTGCCTCTTACTTTATTCTTCTTCTTTCTTCTCGAATGAATAGGATCGTTTCATCTTGAGTGCAAAACGTCAAATGACTCAAGTTCAAACACCATAGACTAATTTATAGTCATGGCAAACCAGCGTATATAAAAAGGGTGTGTCTTGTCCTTTCACTATTCATTTCACTCTCAAACCGAGGAGAACGATGGAAGAGACTAACGAAATCGAACGTTTCGTCAGAGCTTTGCGAGGGGTCATTAGAAAATTCTCTTCAGACCAGCCGACAGACTACTCTCCTTCCTTTCGAGATAAGAGTCAGGATACTTGCTATATCTGTCAGAAGAAAGGGCATTGGTCTTCAAAGTGTCCAGACCGTCAAAAAAGAAAAAAACAGGGGCTAAAAAAGACAAAAGTCAAGATACCTGTTATTATTGTAAAGAAAAAGGACATTGGTCTCCAGATTGCCCAAAAAAGAAACAAGAGGAGTCAGAAGAAAAGAAGGATTCTTCAGAAGAAGAGAGGGATTCTTCGGAAGAAGAGAGGGATGCTTCGAAAGAAGAGAGGGATTCTTCAGAGGAAGAAAGAAGACAATTCTATTTAAAAGAAGCAAAGAAACAGGAGAAGAAAAGAAGAACGGAAGAAAATGAGGAAAAAACGGTGAAGAAATTCAGAAAAACAGAGAGACTAAACAAGGAGAAAGAAGAAGTCAATGAACTTTTAATTAAAGTGTTGTGTTCTGAATTGGATTGTAAAAAATGGAGAAAAGAATACATGAATGATATAAGGTAAGTGTCTTTGAGTTTTGATTTTAAAATAAGAAGCTACACTCACGCACTCATACACAGACACGTACTATAAGGGTAAAATGGGTGGGGTTTATTTTTGAGTTATTGGCAAATTGAAATTGTATTTCTTTTCGAGAAATGTGGGTGGCCCTGAAAAGGGCCTTTTTATTTTGGTGTAGGAGTGAGTTTAACCAATCAACTTTAACTGCCTTAAGCCTTTGCCACGGCCAAGGCCTACTTCTGATGATTGGGTTGAAATCACTAAGGGTGGTACGACAGGCTTAGTCACAGGGTTGGCGTGTTTAGCTCGGGAAGGTCGTATTCTCTTCGGTCGTGATAAAGAAGTCTGATACATTTGTTTCAGACTTCTTAACTCCGCTAAAGTGTCCAACAGTACCGTAGCCGTTTGATTTTCACCCTCTTGTTTCTTTGCTGCTACTTCTTCTTGCTGTTGTTGCTGTTGTTTTTTTCTTACCTCTTCTTGTTGCTGTTGCTGTTGCTGTAGGAGAAAAGCTTGTTCCGCTTCCTTTTGTCGTTGCATAAATTTCTCCAATTCTTCTTTCTGTCTCTGTCTAAAATTCTCCACTTGCGGTAATGAAGAAGGTAACGAAGGTTCCGGAACAAATTCTTGCGAGGTAAGAAAATCCACAAAATCCCAATGTACCTCTTCTGAAAGTAAGTCCGGGTTCCCTTGGGCAGTCTCCCCTGCTGGTGCACCCCAATGGATCGTTTTCTGAGTTTCCGTCATGTTGAATCACTGTCGCATAGATTGACTGAACACAAGCGCTAACGAAACTATATAGACCACGTGACGTCACAGACTGCTCTCTTCGGATTGGATGCGAGCTGACTGAATTTTGTAACGCGTGTTCGGATTGGTGAATGAATTCAATCCGTTTCAATCCTTCCTGTAACTATAAATAAGCGCAGTTCACTGCATTGATTCACCTATTCTCGTCGCTTCAAGATGTGGACCACAGTTGAGTCATCCACCCTTGTGTCTTCCATGATGTTTAGGACGGACATGCTCATGTATGTCAGGTCCAAGTGGACTGTTGTTGATAGGACAGATACTAGTCAATGGATGAGGAGAGTTTACATAGAAAGACAAGGATGTCTCAAGAGGGTACTTGTGTATGGACCGGCAGTTAGAAGGAGTTTAAGAAGAAGAAGAAGAAGATGTGACAAATGCCATCTATGTTAATATTAATATTAACATAAACCCAAAGGCCCTTTTCAGGGCCAGCCATATTTCTCGAAAAGAGATAGCCTTTCCATTGCCTACCCCTTTTTTTAAATTTAAATTTAAATTTAAAAAAAAAAATCCCATATTCAATTCCCCTTGTCCCTAGACAAACCCAAACTCTATTCCTATGTTAATTTCCCCTTGTCGCTAGACAGACCCACACTATAGTTCCATGTTAAATTCCCCTTGTCGCTAGAGTGACCCACGATTTATTCCCATGTTAATTTCCCTTGTCGCCAGATTGTCCCACGATTTTTCTCCATGTTAATTTTCCCTTGTCGCCAGATTGTCCCAGGGGTGTTTGTAATGCTAATTCCCATTGTCGCTAGTGTATCCCCATTTACTACTTATGTATGTATGTATGCATGTATGTATGTATGTATGTGTGTCTGTGTGTGTGTGTGTGTGTGTGTGTGTGTATTTATTTATTATAATGTTTCCAATAACGACCGATCTGCCAACCAGCATTATCTTCAGCTACCTCAGTGAAACGGCCATAGACTGAGCCAGGTTTTACCTTAATATCAAAATACCGTGTGTTCTCGCCTAAAAGTCCGCAATGCACATACCCATCTCTAGGTAATCAGTAGAACAAACATCATAGATCGTGACTGGCCTGCGGTTTAAGAGACGGCAGACTAGGATCTATATTGAGTTGGTTGGACTCAACTTGTAAGCGAGTACATACGATATGAGTACGATATGAGCTAGTAGTTATTTACGGCATTTCAGTCAAGTCCGGCAAGAACTCTCTAAAACAATCCACCAAAAAACCCCGTAAAGAACCAAACAACAACAATAAAAATAAAATAATATCAATCACATTTTAGTTAAGATTTATTTTTTATCTGTTCGCTCTTATTGCCAGACTCCAGTTCAATATCTGACTTATATCCTGCAGTTACATTAAGTAGGAAAAAAAAAATATGTCAGTATAACACAAATTGTTTTTCTATCAGGCAGAGTGAACATTTCTTTTCTTTCAAAACACAAAATTAAATTTAATCGACTAACATTCAATGGTTATTGTTATTATTGTCATTATTATTGTCATTATTATTATTATTATTATTATTATTATTATTATTATTGTTATTATTATTATTATTATTATTATTATTATTATTATTATTATTTTACATTCATTTCTGTACGCGGATACTACTATGAGTACTATATATGCTCTAGAACGTACGAGCTGATAACTATTTCTGACCTTTACCCGTCAAGCTTTCTCGTATGACACGGAAACATTTGCATGGTCCATTGATGTGTGTGATCCTTGACCGGAAACGATTTACACTTGAAAATTAGATGATAATTTTTTACTGCTAGTTGGTAAAGCTTTATCGTTTTGACGAACAAAAACCCGTTTACCGACTGTAATTGCTGATGGGTTGAGTCCAACTGCAAACTGCACAGACCCAGATCTGCCGTTACATAATGCGCGGTCGGATGTGGGTGTGTGCTGTTTGTTTACAGTAATCAGTAGAATATACAGCATAAACTCTGATCTGCAGGTGCATTATGATAGGGCAGATCAGGATCTTTGGTGTTTGTAGTTAGATACGACTAATAAGCTAGTAAAGACGGTACAAGTATGTGATCTTGATATTGTGTAATACATGTCGTTTCATCTCATTCATATTGCAGTTATCTCTGCTTCATGCATATAAACATTTCAGATAATATCTCTTTACGCATTTTCCTGCCTCACAATACTTCATTCAAAATTAGCAATGTACCCGCAGTCCATAGAATTTAGCCCATCTAAAACTATTGCAAAATGTGTGCTTCGGTTCTTTATGTTATATGATCTCAATCGGCTGACGCAATCTTTAGAATAGCAAACGCGTGTCACACCCAATACATAATTACCTCACAGACTATATTTATGTCAGGAAACCGTCAGTATTGTCGAGTACACGTGTTTCATTTCAAGTTCATGTTGGAGGTTTCTGGCAATTTGTAGTTATAAAGTTTATATCCTGCCCTAAATGTATCATAGGTTTTCATTAAGGTATCGATTTTCTAATATTTTCCTAAATACTGTACGAAAATAGCAACTAATTCGTTCGTGGAATAATATTACTTCGTTTACTTCTTTCTTGGCAGATTTATTTCATAATTAACGAACAATCTGCATTATGTCTGTCTGCTATATGTAGATCAGTTTGCGTTATGTCGTGTGCAAAGGTCATATCGAAGCTCCAAGGGAGAGAGTTCAGACTGAGGATTTAACGCCTTTCCGGGTACTTTGGCAAAACTTGACCAAGCAAAGCGTTATGAAATGTATTCTTGCATCACACATAGAGCGAATAATTAACACCAAAGAAAAACAGCTTAATAAGAAAAACAAAATAATGTACTCAAACGGCACGAGAAATCGGATGTTTTAGTGTAGACAACGTTTCACAAATGCGAAGTCAAAGACCTGCAAACTAACTCATCATGTAATACATGTACATACAATTATTCTAGTTTAAAAATTGTAATTTTTTCGCATACCCTTTCCATCGCGGATAACATTTTGACAGCCGGTAATATCCCAAGCCTTATAGAAATATGGTTAGCTCCTAGAATCAGGAAAAAGCTGACCTGCACTGTTGGCATTCTGGTCACTTTGGTATTAAGGGTCATGAAATGGTAAGCGAGAGCTGCATACAGTCGTCCGTGTCCGATTGGAAAATTCCATATACTGACTTCAAATATTATACGAATTAGCATGTTCAGAATACTTTGATACAATACATGGAATGGACAAATCGCGAACATGCTTCGAAAAATGGAACCCATCGTTGGAGAGTTGCATCTCTCGCACATAACAACTCTCAGAGATTTGGTAGTACTAATCAATTCACGTATCGGACACGAATAGCTGACATGCCGCATTAAGGTGAGTGTCCTGTTGGTGTTCACTAGCAATGAGACATTCTTGCCGAAATTTAATGTTGATGGACCACGAGAATTCTTTTTGGATTTTTTAAAGGAATACGTATAATTTTCCAAATTTTGACCTTTTTAAAGGAATTAATTTTTTTACGTTTTGTCGTTTATTTAGTACACGTTATATATGTTAACATATCTGTAACTTTTAACCATTATTTTCTACTATTTCATATTTACGATTATTTAGAAGGTTTATTTTCATAGAGTTATTTATGCCAATTTTTTCATATTACATTTTTAAAACATCACTTTTATCGGCACCATATTAAACTAATTGTGCTACGGTACGTTAAACCCTTCCCTCTATGTCTGTTTAACATGCTACTTGAACGTGCTCACGCCACACGCATGAATACGACTTTATTCGAGTGCATCGCCCATCTAATGTATGTATGCATTTTGGTATGTGCAGGCTTTTCAAAATGAAATTGAGCAGAACATGAATTTTTGTATTGTTTAAAGTTGTTCCAAAATTAGATAAATTTGGACCAATAAAAATATTGAAATGTAAAGTTACAATATATTTGAACCTAAAATGTCCCAATTATCCTGTTCCTTTTTACTTTTATCAATCAATGGTTCCAACATCTGACTAGTTGATATGATTGACAAATGGGTGGAGGCAGAAACGTCAATTTAGGCGTGTAGTTAAACACATCATCACAGAGTGGACACGAGCACACGAGTTCCACATTCAGAAATATGCCTTCGAAACCAGGGATATTGTTGCGCTAAGCGACTTTACTAACAATCAGCTGGAGAAAACCAACCTAAAAATACGCAAAATAATCAGATCATTCGACCAAACAAAATTTTACTACTCGACACACTTTATTGAGCCACTACCATCATTGATAAATTTTATATTTACATAAGGTAACTAAACACATCTTTGCGTGGGTTGATAGAAATTCCGACCATGTCTGGATACATAATGAAATTTACCGCATATATACAAGGAACATAAAATACAAACCTGCCAAAATCATAAATTCTCCTGAACTCTGGGGAACAAAATGAAGAAAGAGAAATTAAGTTGTTGCCATTGGCATTTCATCCAAGCTCAATACCATGGTAAAATGGTGAGGGCTATCATTAAGAACGTGTGCAAACCCAAGGTCTCTGTTCAGCTAACTAATTAATTGTGCGTAAGATCAGGAATCAGAAAAAAAAAGCCAACACAATGGAGTTAATTTATGATTTTTTATAACAAATTTTAAAACATAGAAAGAACCAATAAAGGAAGAATAGTATAAATGAAGATTTTCATAAATGTTTCAAAAATGTTTAATATGTTCATTAACGTTCATACTAAGCACCGGCTCCAAGGCTGGGGACAATTGCCTGCAATTCCTAGCGCACATTTCCATCAGTTAGTTGGCGCAAAACTGGCTCAACTGGCACAGTTCACTCAGAGCGGAATCTCATAGAATGGAAGATAGCTCTAATGATTTATGAATATTCAAATGGAATGCAGGAGGGTATCACCGTCCTGAACAGACGTTCGACTGATAGAAATATATCTAATTAATGCACTAATTAATACATATTGTTTTACATTCAACTTAAAAGACTTTGTACTCTTTAAGCGTTTATGAAACACTTATACCACTCGGTTATTTGCACAAGAGATAACTATCCAAGCTTATAATGCAATAAATAAATTCAAAGTTGAAATAAAATAAACATTTATGTCAACCTGTAAATTTATCCGAACACATTTATAAGAATAACTAATTAAAGAGTTTGGAAACAAAAATTAAGCCCCGACAGAAAAAAAAACATAGCGATAAAATGTATGAAAAAGTAACTCGCTAAATAAACATTCTGAAAAGTAATACACCGGCACAATCATGCGCGTCTGCACAGGCATAGCCATCCTACCCGTCTGAACATGCGTAGTCATACTGCTCGTCTGGACATGAGTATGTCAGAGTATGATACGAAATTTAAAACAGTTTTGTATCTTGAGGCGAGGCATGTAGCTTATGTACATGAATGAATATTAAGTGTGGTAAGTGAGAAAATCTACTCTACTATGTATTGCTAATTAACACATTGCTTCCTCTTTTTCTTTTTGTGGAATTTAGATCCTTTTGTAAAAGTCTATCTGATGCAGAATGCAAAGAATGTCAGCAAAAAGAAGACCACTGTGAAACGAGGCGAGAGAAATCCCATTTTTAATGAAGCTATGATATTCTCGGTGCCTGCCACTGCGTTGCCTGTAAGTACAAGGGCTCATGCAAACACAAAATGTGCAGACCCGTGTCAACCCTGCATACATCAATACCTTGCCCTCCACCACACACACACACACACACACACACACACACACGCACACATAACAAGGGCGGTTTCTCTCCTTCACTCTCATAACGCTGAGCTTTACATTCGTACTCCAATAGTGTTTTGTTTGCTGCCGCCATATTCAATTGTGGTAATTTGTAGCATTACCCATATCCGCTATAATATACTTCAATATACAGTGGAGTTAATTTCAATTCTCTAACTTTTAAATGAAGTTTTGAAATGAAAATATATTAGCACGAGATTTTCCTTGACGATTACAATTGTGTCTTTGATCTTTCCCTTACCTCATTTAAATATGAATAAATGTTAATCCTTGTTTGAATTAGACGACTGCCCTTGGCTTTATACGCTTATCCTTGGCTTTAGATTTTGGTCTTGGTATTTCAGTTCTGCTTGATAACTTCTGAATATATGAATTCACTATACATTAAATAATCACTGATCTAAATTTAAAGAAGACCACGATAATTCATTTTGTTAACAAAATGGTTTTTGGAAAAGACTGAAATTGGCCTTTGTTTAACTTAGACGTTTGCCCTCGCATCTGGAACCAGGATTTCTTGAAATTAAACGTGATATCGATTTTGTTTAAGTTCAGTTTATAATGCAAGGGTATATATTTTCCTTTTTATTAATTTAGCTTTAAAATCTTGAAAAAAGTTGAAGTATGTACGGTTTATGTAATTAACCACTCGTCTATAGCCGACACATCCACAGCAGCTGTTTTATTGTTCCAGCACTGAAACATACATGCGCAGAAAGCTTTCACACGAATAAAATAATACATAATATGTTAACCTGTACGCCAGTTTCGCTTGACAATTCATTTGGTTCTGTGATAAAGAAACTAACTTATACTCAAGCATTCTCTTTGTCAGTTATCTGATCTTTGCACTTACGAAGTATTTAACACACCGTCGAATCGGACTGATTGTAGCATCGGCTGTGCTTATCAGACGCGAATTTATTACTCCAAAAGACTGTTCCTCCCAACTAGTATTTGAGTTACCTCGTCAAGACGAAGAGGAAATCTCAAAGCACCGTACAACAACCTGAAAAGAACATAGACGTGTTATATGTTAAACAAAAACTGTCTGTGTGTATATCGGACGTCTTTACTACAGGTGGATGCATGTACTGAGATTTCGTTTTCCATGAGGACCATATATGACATTCTTCTAGGCATCAATGAAAGTACCCTTTTATCGATTGATACATGACTGTACTTGAAAGAGAAATTTTGAGTGGCTGATTCAAACAGCTGGAAACGAGATGCTGGGTCACAAACGCAAGAAACGTTTAATCGCTTTTGTAGTGATTTTTCAGCAGTTACATTCATATTCTTGAGCAATAAGGTAATCTCAGTGCAGGCGGCTAAGGATGACAAAGGAGCATTGCAGATTGTCACTCGTGGCTTGCGACGATGATTGCTTGGTATGGCTCTTTGTGCAGAAATGTTTAGAAACAGTACTCACGCCAACGTTGCGAGCAGGTAGATGATTCCTAATTCAGTTTATTTATTCTAACTAATTTCTTTAAAAAAGGATTAGGGTATTAGGAATATTTCAGAAACTTTGAAAAGACCTTTCGCATTGACGATGCAGGTGGAAATGTCAACCCTAATGTTTGGTTGATATGTATTTTATTACTTACACAGAAACAGACTATGTAACATGTGTTTCAATTATTTCAGACAGTACAACTAAGAATTACAGTCGCTGAACTTCTACCAGACAATCGGACGCCATCGTTGGGTCATGTGATAGTTGGGGCAAATACATCCGGAACAGAACTCTCACACTGGAACCAGATGATGACGTCACTGCGGAAACCAGTAGCAATGTGGCATTATCTCCGGAAATAATATATGGCTGACGTTTTTTCTGACATCAGTCTTCATTTAAAATGGAAACAGCACTTCCCGTTTGAC
This sequence comes from Sinohyriopsis cumingii, assembly GCA_028554795.2. Lineage (NCBI taxonomy): Eukaryota > Metazoa > Mollusca > Bivalvia > Unionida > Unionidae > Sinohyriopsis > Sinohyriopsis cumingii. The sequence goes on along the minus strand of CM068829.1, from coordinate 67,405,527 downwards.
GTTAGCCGGATAGTTACAGGATGAATGAACAATTTACGTTGCATTGTTGGCCATAGAAACCATAGTTTATCTTAAATCAGAATTATTCAAGCGGTGACACTTTTATCGTGTGCTTTGTGAAATGGGTGATTGGCCATGATGCTAGTTCCGTCGAAGAAGTATTAGCATATTAATTGTTTTAAAGCAACGAGCTAGAATAATTTCCACGTATTAAGAGCTCATAATATGGTTTAATAATATTCAGGTCATATTCTTATTACAATGTGTAACTTTAATTATGAATTTAGCAACTGGGTGTCCTCCAAAAGCTGAAAAAGAATTTAAATTTATCGATAAACGTTTGAGCAGCACCTCATTTAAATTTTCACTAAAGCTAGAAGTTTTTCTTTTGTGTTTGCTAACAATATAAGGTGGTAGTTTTAGCGAAGTCAACAGGTTATAAACAAGTAAGTATATGTGACATTTTTTGTATCAGATGTCTCATCCTAAGTTATTATATTCTTTCGAGTTTGAATATTCCTGGTACGTTACAAACCTATTATTATTTGCATGCAATTTTAAGTAGAAAATTTATTTTAAAAAATAAAGTATAAAATAAAACTCATTCAAATAACCAAATATAACTTTCAGATAGCGGTTCAGTCGAATCCAGATAGCGGTTCAGTCGAATTCAGATAATTCAGATAGCGGTTTAGTCGAAGTCAGATAGCGATTCATTAGAATTCAGTTAGCGGTTCAGTCGAATTCAGATAGCAGTTTAGTGGAAGTCAGATAGCGATTCAGTAGAATTCAGATAGCGGTTCAGTAGAATTAAGATTGCAGTTCAGTCGAAATCAGATAGTGGTTCAATCGAATTTAGATTGCGGTACTGTATGATTCAGATAGCGGTGACGGTTCGACAGCCGTTCACTTGGATGCAAATTGCGGTTCAGTCGAATTCAGATAGGGGTTTAGTCGACTTCAGCTAAGGTCTGACCTCCAAAATCCTAACGAATTACTAATACCATTCATACTTAACATGCAAAGTGCACGTGAGCAGTTTAAGGAAATCATAATAAAATCATGAAATAAAGTAAAAGAAACAAATGTAAAAGATAAACATAACATTTACATACTCCAACATATATTTCATCTTATCTCCTTGAATGAAACGAAAGTACTAAAAGATCTTAATGAAACCAATTTAAGCTTTATCTGTAACTTGTAATCAAATGATGGAACAAGAATATTCCCATCAAAATGAATACTGATGTCCCCTTGCTAGAAACAAAAATTGACTTTAAACTGTAATATCGTATCAGTAGTTATGTATTTTAATGTATTTACAACTATTAAGAAAATACAATATGCACTCGCTTGTAAGTGGAGTCCAACTGCAAACAACACATACCTTGATCGGTCTTGGCACAATATATCGGCAGATCAGGGTATATGTTCCACAGATTAATCATAACAAACTGCAAAAACACACCCCTGCCAGCGCATTATGCTACGACAGGTTGGGGTCTGTGCAGTTTGCAGTTGGACTCGTCCTATAAGCAAGTACATAGAGTACGTAGATCTGTCACCGACGGGTTAATTAATGTGTTGCATGATCCCCATATATATGAAATAAATAAATGTTCCCACTGGTACAACACATATACTTTGAAGCAAACAGAGATTTATTTTTATATTATATCAATGGAAAGTAGTTATATGGCTGGTATAACCTTATATTGAGTTTATATGTGTATGTTTTACTATTGCTCAAATGGAATATCAAGAAATGTACGAATTACATATAACCAATATACTGTCCCTGTTATATAAAACAAACAGGGCCATTTAAGGTGAGGGGGCACAAGCTGCACGTGCCTGGGCTCCCCCCTAGTCATAGCCCACCTACCCCCTCCCGGTTGCCGTGAATGAAATTACACGTGATCGAATAATGCATATATAGGTCTAAACCGTTTAATACATTTGCCTAATATAGCTATAATAGTTATACAAATATAAAAGACAGATTCAGGACTCATTTCAGGATGTATTTGTAGATTTGTAAGCGCCCCCCACCCCCGCCCCGCACACACCACGGTTATCTTAAGTTCATCGGACTCTCCAAAACCGTAACCTTGCCCTGTAAATAAACCTCAAAAATAGATGCACGATATTCTGTTTGAACATAAGTACAGATTCAGCCATCTTTTCCATAGGATCTCATGTAAAAGCCCCAAAAATAAGTACATTTCACGTTGTTGTATGTGCACACTGTTGTAAAACGTGAAATGTTATGGTCTCTGTTGTTGATAATTTAATTATATTAGACATCACTAGACCAATCTACTCATTCTCCAAAGAGAGACACCAGTTGTCTCCTTTCTCAGTACATAGTAGGTCATTTTGGGTTAAAGACACTACACCCAGTTCAATGTTCGTTCACGTGAGTTACGAAAGTATAATTTTACAATATGTTCAAGAATTCGGTCTCATGTTACCATACACATAACGTTCTAACAAAACGGATCTAAATTTCCGTTTCTGTCAACATGTAGAACTAATAATTGTAAATGATTTTACCCCAAATGACCCTTGACCGTTCATCTCTTAAAAGGTAAAGAGCAAACGTGGTCGTAATGATGGCCACAGTGCACATTCATGAAATACCGGTAGTCTATGTTTGTATGGTAAACCAGGTAGTTTTCAAAAGTGAAGATTATTTTATGCTGTTGTGGTGCTTGTTCTACTCTAAGTAGTTTGTAAAGTATTTCTCATTCTTTATTGCGTCTTTCATATTATCTCTTATTAAGCCACCATTATTGTAAATCGTTCTACCAGGATTTGAAAATAAAATAGTATGCACCTATATTTAGGTTTGTTGGTGGTGTTGTTTTCTTTTTCACGTTTTCTGTTGCTTATAAGGAGCAATTTATGCTGGTAATATCTATATAAGATTTAAACATGAGTCTCTGCTCGTAGATACAAAACGAGACTGGGATCGAATTCTAATAGCTACTTATATGTATTAGATTAAACATGGCATATTGTGCATGTTAGGGATGCCTCATATATATATATATATATATATATATATATATATATATATATATATATATATATATATATATATATATCCCAATATATATCCCAATTCGACACTTGTATGATTAAAATATACTCATTTGGGGGAATACGAAACAATCGGTGACGAACGATCAGTTTTTTTGGGGGTCCTTTCTAAATCATTGATTTGATAATGTTCCGATTTATTGTGCTTTTTTTTCATACGAGATGTCTGCATTATGAGTAAGTCAAGAGCAACAGGTTCAAAGGTCACATCCTTTATATTCTGATCGAGACAGTTCTAGGACTTTCACAATGCAAAGACTTATCATGGAATGCATAGATTTCAATAAGAATCCAATACTGAACAATATACAACAACAGGTCACTCTTTCTCTTGTTCTGGTTTATATGTATTCTAAGCCTACAGTTAACAGAGTTTAAATGACAACTTTACATTGCGCTTTCTTATATTTTTACCTTTGGACCAATAACCATGTCATTAAACGTTGCTTGGTATGCGTAGCCGCAGAATGCTGCGTAAAACAGGTAAATATATGGGACTCAGGTATTGTCCCACAAAGTCGACTAAAAGTTCAGAAAATATAACAACTTCAAGTGTGGACACCTCTGCAAGTGTTGAATGTATTTAGCACAAATTTTCTAGCTGACCTAATGGTATTAAGGATGATATGTCTCTACAAAGCGATATGTTTTATACGATTAGTTGAGATACGGAAATAGGAATGGGGGGGGGGGGTAGGTCAGATTATTAGGCCATTTTAATGGCTTCGATGGCTAATCTTTCATCGAGCGATGCAACTCTGAATAATAATTTCTTGTGAAATGTTGTAGTATTTACCATTTTGAAAATATAATTTAGTTAAAAAGATAAGTTCCAAACAATCCTAAGACACTAAAAGAACATATTGGCTGTTTTTATTTCTTTGCGCAGAGTAGAAGATGGATTTGTCTTCAATTGTTCGTTAAAGGTCACCGGCCATACTCCAACATTTTCCTATTTATATCAGATTTGCGTTACATGATTAAAAATAGTTATACTCGCACAAAAAGAACAAAACAATTATCAAGTGTAAAGAAGAAATAATAATTTAATTACTCGAAATAGAAGTATACAACGCTGTTACTTCCCCTTAGTTACGATTTCCCACCTGTAGAGGACGCAACCGGAAATGACGTACATTTATCCCTACAAGACGAAGTACATGCTTCTTGTTGTCGAAAAATAAAACACTATAAACTATGGATAGGGAATATTTAGATGAAACTAATGAAAACTAATTTACTTTTCAGCCTTATATCGGTATGCGTGCACGAAGCACTAGATTTTGTCGCTTTCAAAACTGTTCCATTGTTTCAATTTATTTTCAAAATTCCCGTTAATACAGGTAAAAAGAATCAATGCTGGCTTCCCTGAGTCGGCAGACTTTATATAAAAATAGATGAAAGAAATCGGCACAATTAAAGAATCCAAAGGAACCAAACTCGACTTCCTTTTGTCGGCCGACTTCAAAAGAAAAAATTGGCACACTAAAAAGATACTCAAGTCATGATTCCGGGGTTGATTTGCATTGTAATAAAATAACCTCTGTATTTGATATCCTGTCGGTAAGTTTAAACAATGAGTTTATTGCTCCCTGCTAGTTACGGTTATCACCCGGGCTTCTATTTGTTTGCCACATGTAATCATAATTGATGTTTGCAGGGCAAATAGTATACACAATAATAACTTACTTTAATAATAATTTTGTAACACATGCTAGCAAAAAGATAATCATTTGCACTCACACTGAATGTATTTTAAAATAATGATTTTTTTATTTGCGAGATACCGACTTATAGTTAACCTGGATACAATACAATCTGGGTCAGTTTGCAATAAATAACTTATAATGCGTAAATGGCAGGTGCCTTCAAGCAATACTTTCGTCTCATTTGCGATTTTGTTAATTGACATAAGCGATACACACTACACTAAGGATGCATGCGCAAGCCGGCATCCGCTACATATACGAAGTTCCTGGATATATATATTTTTTAAAACAATTTTCACATGATGAAAAAAGAAGGAATATATGATAACAGTGCAAATTTAATTTCTTTCATTTTATTTTCAAACAAGTGCATGCTTATCAATTTATTTTGTACCGTGAGTGTGTGTTGGGGGGTGGGGGGAGAAGGGGCACACATTAAACACAAACTTATTTCCTTTCTAATTTGTACGGAATAATGGAGCAAATATGATTGACCAGTAATGACAAGCTTTCAATTTACGCGCGCAAATACTAAGACAACTTGAAAAATAAAACCAAACAATACAATTAACTGGTAAGAGCTTCATTTTGCAGCAACTAAATACTGACAAAATGCTCATCATTATTCTCTCTCTCTCATGTGTAATCTAGTATATATTGTATGCAGCTGTGTTACAACGTAAAGCCTAAAATTAAATATATTTGTTATAATATCTCATGTACACTACCCTTAGCAAAATTTATACGTATTATGTAGAATATTATCTGTTACGTATTTTTGTTTTATAAATGATTATTGATAATTTGACCGGAAGACTTAAACTGAGAATGTCGTTGTACAGATGCATATATTTTTTAGCATAAAATTGTATGCAAATATTTTAATTAGAACAAGCAAGATATGTCAGTTTGTGTTTTATCTCATAAATATGTACGTTACGAAGTATGTTTGGTTTCTTTCAAAGAAAATCAAAATAGCTTGTTTAAATTTATTTTGTTCCCCCTAAAACCTATCTTACATAGCATCTACTTTTTTGTTGGAGAAAAAGAATGTACAAACTATTGTTAAGTTTGGCCGAATTGTATTTCGAGTTGGGCTGAATTGTCTTTGGGCCAAATTCACTATAATCCGGCATAAATGATACAACTTTCCCATCTCTCCCCTATTCGTTCCTACAGATTAAATACACTTTTTTCTGGTAAACATGGTTTTTCGGAAAAAGAAAGAACGCTTTTTTCCATCATCACTCTTTTGGTTACATCCGAATGCAACACAGTGCACCGTATTTTCTGTACAAAAGCACGATCGTACGCTATATCACATAGACATTTACGTGGGGAAATTAAGCACTTGAATGGCTAGGTTGAATAGAAGGGATAAATGTACGTCATATCCGGTTTTGGCACGCGGAAACTACCGATTGTTTTCGGAGATTGCCGAATAATTTTTTCATTTTATAAAGCGGAGTTTTAAGTCTAATTAAACATTTTTATGGTGTGCATACATATCCAGTGCGTTTTGTTTATAACTATAATAATATTACACGTTTGTACAATATAGGTGGCAGGTGACCTTTAAAGATGTGCAGGGAAAACGATAAAAATTAAAAGTGCAGGTGTTTCACTCTTTATTGAAACGTCGTGTTATTTTCAACATCATTTTATAAGAATTTGTTATTCCGACATATAACCGAATATTTGTCCACACAACTTGCCAACTTGGAAAGTAGCACTTCGATAATATGTGAGTCTGTTTAAGGGAGTTGAAGTTTTTCGATTCGCTATTGAGAAAGATGACGATAAATATAAAAACATCATCAGCAAACTCTAAAATGACTGCATTTATTTGTTATTACTTCGTAATTAATGCGCTGATGTCACTCACCATCGCTCGACGACCTGTGATCGCTAATAGTTTTTATTACGAAATAGTTTTAGGTTATGGAAACTTAAGGATTTCTTCAAAACATTTTATTCAATACTTACAAAAACAAGATTAAAAGGATTAACATTTAAAAGTGAAAAAAATATAATTGATTGTTGTAATGACGTCATTGTTATTTATTATGAAGATCCGTCTTGGCATAACGCCAGATATTAATCCGCCCAAATTTACTTATTTGCGACCAATCGCTTTGACTACATACGTGTCTTAGCCGAGAGAATGAAACCAGAATCCGAGGAAAAAGAAAAATAATTACGATTTAAAAGTGAAACAAAAACGAGGCACCATTTTTGGTATGTAAGCGTTAACTAAGTTAAATTAAATCGAATGATGTAAGCATGAATGACAAGTCACACGTTAAAGGTAAACATAGTAACTCTTGCTTGAGGGACGCGATCAATTGGAACATCTTTCAACGCTATTCGAATAACGGAGACTCTGAAAGAAATTTGCAGGTATTCTTGTGATACTTGTGAAGTCAGTAAAGATGCTATAACGTAGCTACCGTGGGGTTAACGGCAATTTAAAGTAACCATTGTTTACATCCAAGGTCTTTCTCCTAGCATGCGATGGAGAAAACAATAACAAAAACAAAAATATTTAAAAAGTCCGAATTGGAGGTTGGGACCGAATTAAACCAATACGATGATGTAAACAATCTGCAAGTGGGCACATATTTTATTTCAATTATCTAAAATTTATATCTGCAAATTCTGTTACCAGTCTGGGCCACCCGAGACTACAAGGAGTTTTGTATAGGGTAGTTTTTCTACTTGTTCCTGAAAGATTTGAAAATGTTCCGTCAAACCTTCATAGCGATGTGACGCAAGGGAAACAACTTCAGCACGCTTATATTGGTATTAGTACATTACAATCCTTTTATTCTTTGTTACCAATGCATTATCATTACTTTAGTTTTGGTCAGGCACACCAGTGGCGCGGTAACGGTAAATGGCGCACAGGGTGACGATGATGGTCTAAAGGGGTTTTGGCGCCCCAATAATTATGGAGCCCGTGACAACCGCTCATCTGCCACCCTACCAACCCTTGCGTTAGTACGCCACTGAGACAAACTGCTATATCCAAGTGATACATATTTTATAAAAGAGAGAAAAAACAAAGGAAAACAAAACGGATAAGACCCCAACACAGTTATTTGTGTTATTGCCTGCCTTTCAGAAATGATACGTTATAAAATATCGCTAACAGTATAGCAGCTAAATCGGCAAAGTTCGCTCACACGCAAGGGGAAGACAACATTATAGACCATAATATCGTGTGTAAAAGGTTTTTGTTTCAAGACTATTTTAAAAATGTAGCTTTAAACATTGTATATTCCAGCCTTCATGAAGTAAATTAACTATATCATTATATATATATATATATATATATATATATATATATATATATATATATATATATATATATATATACACACATACACACACACACACACACACAGAGGGGCCCCGAGTGGCCGAGTGGTCTAAAGCGCTTTCCGTTACGGATCACTGCCATCTCACCTCCGTCTGCGTGGGTTCGAGTCTCGGGCTTGGCAAATGTGGATATGTGAGAAAGCTTGCCGGTAGCTTCTCGTGGGTCGGTGGTTCTTTCCGGGGTTTTCCCGGTTTCTTCCTCCACCATTAATACTGGCCGCCATGTATAGCCTATCTTGTGCTGCAAAATGGCGTTAAACCCTATAACAACAACAACAACACACACACACACACACACACAAATGCAGTACGCTGAATTAGGATTTGTTTAGATATTTTCCCATCCTTCCTGTGCTTGTGGATTTCCTGTAGAAAAACATCTATCCGATTTATTAATGAATGGAGACTGTTTGATAACGCAAGAAATGAGCTTTATCACAAATTATCAGTAATGAATATTGGTTTAGATTCTGATACACTTTATTTTGACAAAGAAGTTCACGCATCAGAAACAAAAATACAAAGCAAATATGTTGCTATGAATGGAATTGCAGAAAATATGTAATACATAGTTAATTATCTTCACCAAACATTTTTGATCTGTGCATCCAGTGTGCAAAGGTTTTATTGTTGTCATATTCAAAAATGCAGGCACAAGTCATTGTAGACAAGAACATCCACGTTCACCTTACACGTGCAACGTTAAGAGACGCCTTTCCACTAAGCCAAATACGAATTTATGAGGAACAATTTATCTGACAGGGTGACGATTTCATGTAGTTATTTAAATTAATTTGTTCTAATTGGCTGAGATGTGATGATTTCATCAAATCATTTAAATTCATTTGTTAAAATTGGCTGAGATGTAACGATTTCATCTAGTTATTTAAATTCATTTTATATAATTGGCTGAGATGTGACGATTTAATTGAATCATTTAAATTCATTTTGTATAATTGGTTGAGATGTGATGATTTCATCAAATCATTTAAATTCATTTTTTATAATTGGCTGCGATACTACGTTTCAATCTAGTCATTTAAGTCTATTTTTTGCAACTGGCTGAGATGTGACGATTTCATATAGCCATTAACATTCATTGTTTCATATTTGGCTGAGATGAGACGATTTCATCTAGTTATTTAAATTCATCTTTTATAATTGGCTTCGATGTGACGATTTCATCAAGTAATTTTAATTCATTTGTTAAAATTGGCTGAGATGTGACAATCTCATCTAGCTATTCAAATTCATTTGTTATAATTGGCTGAGATGTGACGATTTAATTGAATCATTTAAATTCATTTTGTATAATTGGTTGAGATGTGATGATTTCATCAAATCATTTAAATTCATTTTTTTATAATTGGTTGAGATGAGACGATTTCATCTAGTTATTTAAATTCATTTTTATAACTGGCTTAGATGCGAAGATTTTGTCTAGTTATTTTAATTCATTTGCTATAATTGGCTGAGAAGTGACGATTTTATCTGCTCATTTAAATTAATTTTTTAATTGCATGAGATGTGACTAATTAAACATATCATTTACATTATTTTTTACGAGCTTGAACGTACAAGATCATCAAATTAAATTACCATATGTATACTCATAGAAACCTCATCGGAATGCGAATCTGATTGACTAGGACTTTTTGAATATCTTTGGTTAACATTTATTTGCATCGAAATATAACATTTTCATTTGGCCTCTCTTGTTGACACTACTCTTACTATTTCAGGGGCCCCGAGTGTCCGAGTGGTCTAAAGCGCTCTCCGTTACGGATCACTGCCATCTCACCTCTGTCTGCGTGGGTTCGAGTCCCGGATTCGGCCAATGTGGGTATGTGAGAAAGCTTGCCAGTAGCTTCTCGTGGGTCGGTGGTTCTTCCCTGGGTTTTCCTAGGTTCTTCTCCACCATTAATACTGGCCGCCATACATAGCCCATCGTTTGATGAAAAATGTTGTTAAACCCAACAACAACAACAACAACAACTTACTATTTCACTTGAATGATGGCTAACAGAAATTGCAGTCTAACTGATGCCATGTTTGTTTACATCGACAACGAGGTCATTGTGTTGGAAACTGCATCTAAAAAATACAGTGTTAAATTGTTGTTATTGTTTTCGGGTTGAACGCGATTTCTCAGTGCAAGACATGCAATACTTGGCGACCAATAAAACTGGTGGAGGAAGAATCAGGGAAACCCCAGTATAATCCACCGAAGCCAAAGGCAAGCTTTCTCACTTACCGGCATTGGCCGAGCCCGAAACTAACACCCACGTGGACAGAGGTCAGACGGCAGTGATCGGTAAAGGCTAGACAATAAGACTTAATAAAATGATATGAATAACAATGCGTAATTCAACACGGAAGATTCTAAAATTATAAAACAAAACTTTCTTCCAATTCATATTATAATGATCTGGAGAGAGAGAGAGAGAGAGAGAGAGAAAGAGAGAGAAAGAGGCTGTCCTAGTACTTTACAGTCCATTCCAACAAATTACATTTTAACACATAGATCTACACTGCAACATTTGTAATGTTTCTAACACGATCACGGTGCACAAATTCTTTAGGCGGAATTCGCGTGACAAAGAGTTTCCATGTTTTGCACGAAAGTTTGGACACAGAAAATACTGAAATAATCATTCTGTTCCGTAAGAGTCCAACGTGACCCTGATTAAATAAGTTTAATTTTTTAAATAAAGTTTAAGCATTCAAAATGACTCCTTTCTTAAAAAGTGGAATTTGCCTTGAGGTCGTTGAAACTTTGAGCAAGATATTAGCTTCGTATTACGATTCATAGAAAGGCCTTGCTCTGGAATGGAAGTCAAAAAGGAGCTTGACTTTAGGTTACGACTCCTAGAGGGGGCGCTCTGTGGATATTACGAGCTTATGAGAGAGTGGCGGGTGTAAGGTAAAGTCGTTTATGTTTGTATCATGAACAATCGAGAGAAATTTGGTGTACGCAATGTTATTTATATGTACTGTGCCTGAATTTTTTAAATATTGTACTTTTGGAAACAGTACATAATGTAAGCACACAGCTAACTAACATGACTGCTCCTTGGTGCTCAAAAATCAGTCTAAAAGTCTAAAATAGCAGTTTTTGAAATAGGGAAAATGATTTGTGCCAGCCTAGATAATACTAGCTTCTGTAGGTGCAATGATGGAATTACCAAATACATAAAATGTCAAGAAATGTGTTATCGGCTGTAGTTTTTACAATTTAACTCTGAAGTCCAGGAAGTGAAAATGATCAAGTGGAGCTAGCAGATTTTATAGAGATGCACATCTGAAGTAAGGCTAAGCTGTATACTCTAAAACCCATATTACACCTATCAATCATATACCGAAACAATGGAAATTAAAGATTCTTTGAACAATACATGAGATATACAATGTCTTTTTTAAACAGCCAGTATTACCAGTGAGGAAACCAGGGGAAATTCCTTTCCTTTAACATTCCAACCCTATGCAAAATACGAAACTGTAGAGAGCACCAAAAGAAGCATTGATGTTGAATGGAAGTCCCAAAGGAGCATGACTTTAGGTTACGATTCATGGAGAAGCGTTACAGTGGAATTGAAGTCCCAAAAGAGCATGCCATTAGGTTACCATTCATCGGGAGGCGTTGCTGTGGAATGGAAGTCTGAAAGGAGCATGACTTGAGGTTGCGATTCCAAGAGAATATTTGCTGTGGAATGGGAGTGCCAAAGCAGCATCACTTTAGGTTACGTCTCAAAGAGAAGCGTTGCTCTGGAATGGAAGTCCTGAAGGAACAAGAATTTAGGTTATGATTCAAAGAGAAGCTTGCTATTCTCCATCTTGAAAAATGCGTTCACATTAAATTATTAAATCCCACGGTGAACACTATTCTATGCATGTTCCTGATATTTTCTCCGAAAAAATATTTTAAAAAATTCGATTTTTATCATAATTATTCGACATTTGCTACCATAACGAAATTTACACGGACCAAAGTAGGTTCTAACCAGTTAAAGAGCATTGAACCTTCACCTTTCCTTCTCTCTGTTACTATTACCTCATTAATCCCTGGCGCCACATTTGTGCATTAGGCAGCAATAACCTACTTCCGAGCTCTGTAGTGTCAAGGTCATTTAAGATATACAAAAGTGGCTAGTATTACAGAAAAGTAGACAGATGTAGCTTTATAATAATGCCAAATAATCTGGACTTTCTACTCGCAGAGGTAAAACGTATCCTTTTAGACCTAATGTTTTCATAAAAAAAAAATCGCCCTTTGTCGGAATCGGATTTTATGTCCGGATTTTAGACATTTTGGCCGGAGATCTAAGGCAGACCGGTCTGAACTGAACACAGACAGGTGAATCTTTGCCAAAAGTAGGATAAATAGGGGATTTGGAATAAAATGTTGCCACGACACGAAAATGATGGGTCCAATAAGCAACAAAAAATAATCTAACTTGTAACGTTATGCACATGCACAAGCCCAATAGCCAATGAAAAACGACATTTCTAACATAGTTAGGCGTCAGGCTAAAGAAAATCTCTTGTAAACAGATGTATTTGGATGTATTCAGAAGTAGCCCCCACAATGCATTGCATACTCCCATTTCAGGCAGAAATGACAAAAATCTCCAAGGGTTAATAAGTTAATATAATCTAACTGCATTCAGAATGAGGTCTATCGATAGTTTTGAAATACGCTAACATAGGTTATACAGGCATTAGTGATTGTTATTATTCACATGCCAAAGCAGAAGTGTGAATTAAAGAAGTCATGATAAAAGGAAGTAGGATTCAGACAACATTATTTTCTTGAACTCTTTGTAGAAGATACAATTCATTATAGTACATCTGTTTGTATGACTGATATGTAACTTTCTTCCCCAGTTTTTGTTTGTGTACTAATACGACAAAAGAATTTCCTCGTGAAAATAACCATGGAGTACCTGAATGACATACAATTAGTGACATTTTTTATATTTTGCAAACAACGTAATACATAGCTAATATTTCTCTATGATTATAGACAAAATATTCAGATCACTATTAATGGAGGTATAACTGTTTTCTTGCGTCTGAGTTTCGGACATTCGTTCATTACCTGGAAATTCCTGATCTTGTTGACAACTTGAATGTTCCTGAAAGGAAGATGACTCCCACCTTGGTTCTGTTATTATGTCGTAGCTTTATATATTAATGTTGTTGACCTTAAATTACACATTCCTACCTTAACATCCGAAATGGAATGAGTCTTATTGTTGTGTTTAGCTTTTATTTTGAGAGGATTGTTTTAAATAATTATCCACTGGAATTACTAAGTGATAATTAATACTTCTTGGATAAAACAATTATTTTGGAATTATTTTTAATTCATTCAAGGACATTTGTTATTATATTATTGTGATACATCAAGACCGTTTGCACATTAGCAAATTCGATGGTATTGGCACATCACCACATTCAATAATGCAAATTATTCAGATCACAACTTGAATTCATTTGGAACTCTATACATTTGGACTTATGATAGGACTTGTAAGGCTAATTCACAATTCTTTAAGTTCGTTTCAGATTTTCACTTGTATTCTAGGAAAATAAATTATCTGTTGAATTTGACATCAACTGTTGATTTTTGTTCTGTTCTGTTACCTAGTTTAAGACCATAGAGTTGTAGCACTTATCAGTTGACTTTGTTCTTATTGCTATGAACTCCGTCCTTTAATTTGATTATTTGTATTTATTTTAATGAACACCTTTGATACATCCATCTGTTAAACAGTGATTGTCTTTTCATTCGTGAACAGATCAATTGAAACACCAGAAGAAGACATTAGCATTGTAAACGTGTCAGTACGAGTGAATAGTACTGGAAACAGAGCATCCACTATCATCTGAACTACAAGCACCACTGGCAACACTCTCACTAAACATTAACTGGCTAACTTTATCTAACATAGCCCTAGATTCTGACTGGTCTATCTGAAACCACTTATTGTTTACTATCCTAAATAAACACGCCCCCATAAACATCATAAGAATGTAACGATCATAACAAACACAATGGTCTACTAATAAAATCGCAGAGGCACAACGTAAACGAAACTACAGTGATAAATATAAATATTTTACGAACTATCGTTTGTGGAGGAACAAAGTCAAATCACTCATTATAAAACGCAAGCCCTCCTATTTCAAGGCCACCACTTCAAACTACGATAACAGATCCATCTGGAATCACTTGCGAAATCTAACTTCAACGAAACCTGCACCTCTAGCTCCATGTGAAATAATAGTTGAGTATGTTAGTCATAATGATGAACACGATATTGCAAACCAGCTGAACCACGTTTTTACTAATATATTCCAAACCCTTGACAGGTCGAATATTACAGAGTCTAATATAAACAAACGTACTAAATTTGTGAATGAAATGATACCCGATCATGTTAGTTTCAACATTCCGTTAATAACAATAAATTACAGTTTTGATATTCTCAATCAAACTGACACAAACAAATCAGCGGGTCAAGATGGAATTCACCCCAAAACTCTAACAATGTTGGCTTCATCAATCTCAGAGTCGCTGAATGAAATTATTCACTGTAGTATCACTGCCTGTAAATTCCAGGAGTCATTGAAATTAGCAAAAGTCTTTGCAGTTTATAAGGGAAATGAAAAGAATTACCCATCCAGTTATCGGCCCACATCTGTGTTATCTATACTAAGGTCGTCAAATACTGAGCGTAATCTCCGATTGACGACTTACAACGATCTCCAGATTCCGTGGTCGAAATCCAACAATTATAAAAGCTCAGCCACTGTATCAACAACTACTGTAAGGACGTCCTTACCCCCGATGATACCTAATTCAATTCGATTACTTCGTTTAAAATAGCATTAAAGAAATTCTGTCTTGACCAGCTGGAATGACATATTAAAACCTCTTAATAGAAAACTTCATCATTATGTCAATAAAAAGTATGTCCAGATCTTATTTGATATATGTACAACTTAGGTCATGCTGAAATGTATGTAACTGTGTATAGAATATTTTTAATATATGTATATGTTTCCCAGTATAGTCACACATAGTCATTCATGTTAGATATGTATGAAAGAGTGTGCGACGATACCTGAATATATGTAAGTATTGTTGGTTTTTTGGGGGGCGATTTATTTCTATAATATAACCTATTTCAAACATTGATGACCACGTGACAGATGGGTCAGTCATGACCATATATGTTATCCTCGTTATAGAAAGTTGTTTATTAGTATTACCTCTTTCTTAAAACAACAACTAACAAATCCTCATTCTTACTCCAACACGATTATCAACCAATATGTCGGATACTGATACTACTACTACTGCTTCAGTGTACACTACCTTTTAATCTATATTAGTAACTACCCATAGCTAGAAACATGGAAGACATTTATAAACCTCGATCCATGTTTTTAAAATTCGCATTGAAGAAGAGTTCGCTATCAATGAAAATATTCGGTTTCTTTTGGATATTTCTTCTACGTCTCGTAATGAATCTGTTATCTCTACGATTTTCAAATTATTTGAAATACATTTTGATAAGATATGGAATAAAATGGTTTCTAGAATAGCGATTCTCCATGTACAACTGGTGGTACAGTTTTGGAACTGGAATGACAGCTGACGTAACAAACACAGCAAATGTCGATTATGAATAATTTTCCACGTACGGTGAATGCATGCCTTGAAAGATCTTATGCCTTATAAATGCACTTTACGCAAGGCAAAGAATTTCTCCAAAATGTCATCATCAACAATCGAACCCCCAAAGAAGCATTCGTGAGAGCAGACAAAAATGTCTTGCTGCAAACAGGCAAAGACATTTTGTGTCGACGAGAAACGCCTATAAATGCACTTGGCGCTTCCAAGTCAGGCATTCCTGCTTCCCTGACGCCACAGCAAGAACAAGGCAGACAAAGACGATGAAGAAAACACCCCTTCACAAGTCTTCATACTCATAAAGCTAGAAAGACTAAAAAAGAAGAACCTGTCGAGACTTAGACGTTTTTGATTAATAAATCATAGAGACAAAACGGTGTACCGAGAGACCTGTGCCTGTTCCAAGTCGGAACTAGATCTTTTTACCATGCCACCCGCCATGATGACGATGCAAGAATCCCAATGGGTCGAATTTCATTCTGTTTCCACTTTGACGTATTCAGCTCCCATCGAGTTTGAAATTAAAGGACAGCCCGAAGATTACATCGATTTGAATAGCAGTTACCTGTACTTGAAAGTCCAAGTAAAAAAAGTGGCAGACAACAACCCTCCAGGAACCGAAGGTTATTGTAGCTCCCGTCAACAATTTCATTCATTCCTTGTTCAGCTCAGTGGATTTGTACTTAAATAACAAACTGGTCAGTAGCAGCATGGATACTTACCCTTACCGAGCGTACCTGGAAAATCTTTTGATGTACGGAAAAGAAGCCACTAACACTCATCTGGATGCTTGCGTGGTATGGAAACCTGACACAGCAGGTACAAACACATTTAACGACACAGAACTGGCAAAATGCAACGAACTTCACGATGTTGGCTTTAACAATCTTCGACAGAAAATTGCATTTGGACATGTGGTTACAAGAAAAGTATTTGCTGAACGGAGTGGATGTCCGCCTGAGACTGAATCTCAGCAGCATGCTTTCCATTTGATGGCTGAAGTGCCGAGTTCAAAACCGTCATCCAAGAAGCCAGACGGTACGTGCGACGTGTGGAAGTGTTACCTAAAGTGGAAAACGTTATCACTCACACTTTGAGCAGAACGACCGCCAAGTATCCGATACGACGTGTGGAAGTAAAAACTTCCACCATTCCGGTTGGACATCATTCCATCATCGAAGATCATCTGTTCCAAGGACAGTTACCCAAACGTTTAACCGTTGGTATGGTGAGCAACGCAGCCTTCAATGGAGCCTTCACTGCTATTTCTTTCGAATTTAAGCATTACGACGTGACCAAGATCGAAGTTAGTCGCTATGGCAAGACCTTGTGTACCAGACCTTTCGAACCTAACTTTGAAAAGAAGAATTACTTGAGATCGTACTTGTCACTGTACGAAGTCACCGGACATTTAGGGACTAACACCAGTCACGAGATTACGTACGACGATTACGCAGGAGGCTATGCTTTGTGGGGTTTTGATTTCACTCCAGACCATGGCAGCGACCAGGGACATTTCCACCCTATAAAATCCGGTCAGATTCTTGTGCAAAATTCAGTTTAATCAAACCAAAGACCAAAACCACACGGTGGACGTCATCTTGAATGCAGAATTAAATAATACTGTGGAAATATACAGTTTGAGAGAAGTCATTCTAGACTATTAGATGCACTGGAAGACCGTTATCCTTCTTTGAATCGTGGAGAATCAATGGAAATGTGACAAAGACGAAAAGGACATATTCATGAGGTCCAGATGGCCAGAACAAGAACAAAATTTAGTCTCCTGTTTTGCCAAACACCTGGCAGAAATAATTGCAGACTTTATCAAGAATGGTTGCTATGGATGTCAAAACGTTCGTCCCAGTCAAATTCAACACGATAAATGTCTGATGCTGAGTAAAAGAGAAAAATTGGACGAGTAACTGGGCGAAGCATGGAGTCACATACCAGAAGAATCCGTGTTAAATCGGTGGTATAAAGACTTGCGTGAACATTCCTTTCCTCTAGTTATGACTCTAGAGATCCATCACATCGAAGGTCTTTTGGCTAAGTGTGCAGAGACGAAACGAAGAAACGGTTCCTTGTCAGACATTTTCAAAGAAAAAGTCAGGATTCCATTGATCACTTATCATTACCTGTGAAGAAAGAAAAAACAACCTGGGAACTTTATTACCTTTTGAGGCACAGTTCGTACACTGCTTCTTGGAATCCTATCGTGTATGGAAAAGATGAACTGCCTCATCGCAAACCTCAAGGCCATCAAGCTTATGTCATCAACACGGACGATATTCATCTCCCAAGGACGCACTGGGTAGCCGTCTACATTCCTAAAGAAGGTTGTGAGGAGTATTTTGATTCATATGGATTACCTTTTTGGAAGACAATATCATTTACTTCATGAGAAGAAATGATCAGACAGCACGATTTAATAATGTGAAATTACAAGGCACAAATTCATTGGTATGTGGATAAAAGTGTGTGTATTTACTTCATCAACGCAGTCTGGGATATTCTTTAGAACATTTCGTGACTTATTGTGATCGCCATTCTTCTAGAAACGATGACAAAGTAGATCGATGGTTTTGTGAACAGTATGGTTATCTTTTCTCATTATCTAGGAAACGTAGTGTACATCAATGGCCCAGTGACTTATAACAGTGGAAGTCTAAATTCACTTCACAAAGTTGTTAATCTTGCCTAAAATAGTTTGTTATTAGAAAGAAAAAATATTTGTTGTTTGTAAAACAATTGTTGAATGTTAGTTATTTGAATAAAAATGCTGTGTTCAGACTCTAAACAATGTAGGAATGTTTTCTATCGCGTCCGCGCTTTAACCATATAAATCGGGGCAGTCTTCAGTCTGACCATCCATTGTTGACTCATCCTCCCATGAAGATGTGCTCAAGACTAGCCAAGCTGAACAAACCTTACGTACATTTACATCGTGTCAGGCAAAGCCTGATACCCAAACTTGCAGAGATAGAGAATATCAGAATCTTGAAAGTGTCTGAAGACCTGATAGAAGAGAGGAAATCAAGAAAGAAAAGGAAGAATGGACGGAGAAGTACAGACTTCAGAAACAGCAGAGACAGCAGAGAAAGCAGCAGCAGCAACAGCAACAGCAGGAACCAGACAGAGGTTATGTCGACTGCCGTGTAGACACCAAAGAGTTCTCCTTCTCTTTCCAAAGAAGCAGACCCTGTCCAGACAATAAAAGATTGTCACACCTCCTCGACCACAAAAAAACAGCGCTTTTCTGGGCTACCCAATACACTAGAAAATAGATACTAATTCAATTGCCAGTGGTATGCTAGTAAGTTAGAAAACGTAGAAGTGTGCCTATAAGCATTTCGTTTCTTTAACTTTGTTAGAAGTGCGTCTATAAGCACTTCATTTTCAGTAGCTTATCAAATTTATAATTAATGTTTGTAAGTAAACAAGTGAGTGAGTGTTTCTTTTAAGTCCGCGCGTTTTGTGTTTCTTTGGGTAATGATATGGACAAGTAAGTTTTTTGGTGACAGGGGATGTTTTCCTTCACGGCCGTGCTTGACAAATATAAAGGAAACGATCGTCAGTCTGGCTATCCATCGTTGACCAGTCAGCTACGAAGACAATGAGTAGAATAGCGAAACTAATTGAACTCCAAAATGCACCTGGAATTTGCCAGGAGGCTCCTGGATGAACTAGCAATGGAAACGATCGAGGAGGAAGCGAGAATAGAAGAAGAGGAGGAGAGGAAAAAAGAAGAAAGAGAAGAAAGAAAGAATCCTACCTCATCTCATGCTGAGACCATTGTGTGAGGTCAAACCTGAGGTGAGGATAACTCTACAGGCTGCACCACGACCAGCACGACATCCACAGTCACAAAAGCCACAACAACCACTAGCAGCAGTAGTACAACCTGTACCAGTACCGCAGACACTAGCAGTAAAACAAATTCGTCATCCACGGGTGTGGCATAGTAGTCAAGAACACTTCAGAATCCCATAAACGGAAGATTGGGATTCTGAAGCCAATCAACCAGCCTGTGCACTTCAAAGAGCAAGACTGAACTTAGAGCAAGATTGGAGTAGGAGATGTGTTTGTGGTGCCAGGCCTGGGAGATGCCGGCATTAGTCAAGTGCATTTGGAGTTTAAAAAAAACATACATTCTCAGGGCTAACCAAATCTCTAGAAAGAGACTATTCAAGTTACCAATTTGTGTGAATGTGAAGTAGTGCAATTATAAACACTGAATCCTTTACTGATGTGAATATGTGTGTGTGTGTGTGTGTGTGTGTGTGTGTGTGTGTGTATTTGTATGAGATCACGTATGTTTGTGTAGATAGTAGAGTGTGTGTTTGGATAAGAGTGTGTTTCGTATCAGCTCACATAAGCTTGTATGGATAGTAGATTGTTTGGGTTTGTAAGCGTTCGCGTACGTTTGTGTGAATAGTAGAGTGTGTGGTTTTTCATTTTTTCTTCTGTGTGGATGATATATTAGGTTTTTTTCCTTCCCGTGTGTGGATGGCATATTTGGTTTTGAGGATATAATATTATGGTTCGATTTTTTTGGTGCTACTTATCGTGTGAGAATAGTATACTTTGTTTTTGTTTTTTGCTCCTATCCGTGTGTAAATAGTACTTTGAGGTTTTGATAGTATATTTTGGGTGTGTTTTTCTTCTTTCCGTGTGTGGATAGTATATTTGGTTTTGTGGATAGCATAATAAGGTTTGTTTTTTCTCCTTCCCGTGTATGGATAGTAGATAATATGTGAAGTGAGAGTAGGGGATGTTTTCATTCACGTCCGTGCTTGACAAATATAAAGTCAAAGCGTTCATCGTTCGCGCCATTCTACACCGAATAAATGAAAATATCCATAGAGTTGTTCAACGAGTTAAAGAACTGTTGGTACTGGATGATCGATGTAACAAATGTGGTGGAAAGGCTTGAGAAAGAATTGAAGTATCGAGGTAGCCTAGACTTCGTGACCAGATTGAAATTAGCGAAAGATCAAGTACAAGGTGTGATAGAGGAAGAAGTGAATAAATCAAGAAGATTCGTTCAACCTACGTATTTGGGAGTAGGTAGCTTGAAGGAAGCACTCGATAATGTAATCAAAGTCAGGTACTTTCTAGAAGACACGTTGTATTGGACTGAGTGGTCTTTTGTGAAGTGGCGCTTAGACCAGCTAAAAAAGCAGAAGAAATGATAAGAAATGTGTTGGAAACAGAGGTGAATAAGATTAAAGACACATGGGCAAAGGAGAGAAAAGAACAAGACAACAAAAAGAAAAAGAGGCATTTGAAGGATCGAATAACAACTGTATCAAGATACAGGAGAAATTTAGATGCATGGGACATACTGACTGGATGACAGAGACGGAGATGAAGAAGAAGAAGAAAGGAATCATTGAGAAAGTGAGACAATGGCTGAAGAACTTGAAAAAACAGAAGAACCCAAATGCCTGTTTCAAGGCCACTCATATGCCTCGAAAAAATTTGCTTTCTTGCCAAATTTGTCTTTTAGTGTGTTGTATAGTTGTTTGTATTGTATCGTGTCTGTGTTATCTCTGTCTCTGTCCCTTTATAAATGATAAGTCCCCTTGTCCTTAAACAATCCCTTTTCCCATTTTCAATTTCCCTTGTCGCTAGACAGTCCGATACCCTTGTCGCTAGACAGTCCCATTCTTTTTTGTCGCTCTATAGTCCCATCCATGTTAAATTTCCCCATGTTAAATTCCCTTTGTCGCCAGGATACAACCACCCCCACCACCAGTTTAACATTAAAGTTCTATTGTCGCTAGGGTATCCCACTATACTCATAATGTTGGCCTCTGTGATATATAATTAATACAGACCTTGAAATGAGCCGCTATTTTTTAAATGGCAAATGCTATAATAACGGCATATACCGGGTTCTCTGTGTCACTTAAGGATGCATTTGGCCAAGAGCTTGACAAGATGGTGGATGCAACAATGGTTTAAATCACGCTGTTAACTGGTTTTGTCATCGTTCCTCTGCGAGTTTTATACTCTTCGGGTCAGTATTAAATCACGTGTAATCACTAAGAGCAATTTTGTCCCAGACTGTGCTTATTAACCTTTGTTTCAAATTAACATAATTTTTTAGTATCGTCCAGCAAGTGCCTTTGTCCGCATCCATGTTGTACTAAAATTGGTTGACCGATAACTCGGAAATTATAATGACAATACTCAGACGGCATCATCTTGTCTACCAGATGGATGATACTGCGATTTGTTCATTTGCACTTTCACATTAACGTACTCATATAAATGGTGCAAAATTATATGTCCTTTAATTTGTAGTGATCATCATTTCGTCAAAGCTTTCCATGAGGGCATTCTGATTCTCTACAAGTACATAAAATTAATGACCAAAGGGTAAATTTATATCATAAATACAATAATCCGCTCATACACTACTTTACCTCCTTTGTAATTATCTTACAAGAGCGACAGTGTGAAATCGGAAAGAAATCGTTTTTTTTTCAAAAAATATCAAATGATATATTGTTTAAACGTTGAAAGTTCAGTATATGACATTATTCACGTGGTATTGTTCTCGTATAATAAATGTCACAATTTACGCAGATTTTATTTACGTTAAGTAAACCAAAATAAACCCCATTCACGTTAAATTTCACATAGTATTTAATTAAATCGAGATTTTAAATCATTGTTCTTATGATACGGCTAAAACTATTGGACAATTTGTCTTAGAGATAAACGAAAGGACTAAAAATAACTCTCCATTTAAACATTGTTAATATGGGAATATATACTTTTGGGAAAAGTTTGAGGAATTCATCAAATGTTAGGAAATCCTAAGATTTTTTTCTCTGTCATAAATAATAGTCTTTATGAGATAATTTAATATAGCTCAGTTGTAAACAGTAATGTATACTGAATGCTAGGTTACAAATTCATAGTTACCAAGCCAGCAATACGAAGAGTATTCCCAAAATCTCAACTTGATTAGATTTTAAGTGAGCTCTATCTCAAATCTTTCAGTGAAAATAAATAAAGTGGGTGACCCTAAAAGGATCTAAGGTTCTTTATTCTCACAACCAAAACATGCTACTAAAGAGTTGATAAGATGGGTTATTCAAAGTTAATTTTCTAATCGTGCTTGTAAGTTTATCATCACAACATTATTACACGGAAAATGAAACCATGAGGATTCTACTGTACACGTTATAAAGTTAAAGTCACAGAATTGAAACATACACACTTTTAACAACCACAGAATCAAAACATATACACTTCTAACAACCACAGAATCAAAACATATACACTTCTAACAACCACAGAATCAAAACATATACACTTCTAACAACCACAAAATCAAAACATACACACTTCTAACAACCATAGAAAAAAATATACACTTCTAACAACCACAGAATCAAAACATATACACTTCTAACAACCACAGAATCAAAACATATACACTTCTGACAACAATAGAATCAAAACATATACACTTCTAACACGTCTAACAACCACAGAATCAAAACATATACACTTCTAACAACCACAAAATCAAAACATATACACTTCAAACAACCACAGAATCAAAACGTATACACTTCTAACAACCATAGAATCAAAACATAACACACTTCTGACAACCAAAACATCAAAACATACACACTTCTAACAACCACAGAATCAAAACATATACACTTCTAACAACCACAGAATCAAAACATATACACTTCAAACAACCAAATAATCAAAACACATGTACTGGTCATGAAAATAAAATGGAAGTACTTAAAAGTTCAACATTAAACTGAAATTGTCAGTGCGAACCCTATCTCTCGCTCTCGACAGTAGTCTCTCAATACATCAACGTCATGAACATCGTGAACATATGCAAGGATGACTATCTGGAGCTGAGAAGCATCAGCTCCACTCGCAGTTTTCTTTCATTTGGTGCCTCTAAAACACGTGTATGTTCCCAAGTACATTCAAGACTGGACTATTGTAATTCACCTCTGTTTTGACTCAGCATCTACTACAGAAACTTGAGAAAGATCAAAACACCTTAGAATACGAAGAACTGAGCACCTCCCCTCTGCTATGTAACCTCCAATGGCTACCCGTTCGATCCAGAATTTAAAAAAAAATATGTTCACTTTGCTACATTCCATTGACTGGCTTCAGTCAAATATACCTATCTGACCTCGCCCAGGTGTACCCCCACCCCACCCCACACACACACCCAGACTATCCAGAAACTTACACTCCTCTTCCCACACTCCTATTCTCATTGTTCCCACTGTTAAAAGGAAGTCTTACGGACAACATTCTTTTGCGTACTAGGGTCCACCTACGTACTCATTGATAGTAGATACAAGGGCACTGTGATCTCATTCAAGAGCGCGCTTAAAACTCATCTTTTTTTACTACAAGAACAGACGTAATCACTTAATAATGTTTACTTCCTTAATTATTGTCAGCATGATTTAGTTTTTTTAATTTTGTGGTGTCTGTTCATGTAATCTTGTCGTTGCATATGTTGTTATGTGTTGTACTAAGAAGATTTATTATTATTATTATTATTGATGACCAAGCATCAGTTTATTTTGATTTCTTGAGCATTAAAAACGAGGCACTGATCAGCACTAATTATACTGGTTTTAAACTATTCAAGATTTAAAAATCTGATCTAACAGTTTCAATGTCTACTTAAATCTTGATTTAGAGTAATTATGGCATCAGAGCAAACAACGAATCGTGATGTGGTCATAGCATGAAGAATTTAAATCCCAATGCACGCCATTTTAAATAAATATACATCTTAGATCATGCCATTTAAATATACATCTGTGTTACCACATCCTATATCAAGCCATTTAAAAAAATACTTACATCTGTCTTCACAACATCCTATAGCGCGCCATTTTAAATAAATATCCATCTGTGTTCACGACATCTTAAAGCACGCCATTTTAAATCAATATGAATCTGTGTTCCCACATCCTGTATCGCGCCATTTTAAATATATATACATCTGTGTTCTCACTAGAGCACGCCATTTTAAATAAATATACATCTGTGTTCCCACTATCATATATCGCGTCATTTTAAATAAATATACATCTGTGTTCCCACATCCTACATCACGCCATTTTAAATAAATATACATCTGTGTTCCCCTATCCCAGAGGTGGGCAAACTTTCCAGAGCGAGTGTACAAATTTACACCTTGTCGCGGGCCGCATAGTTCATTAAGTAAAATAATTAATATTTGAAATAACAAAAACAAAAGGTTTTTATAAATAACATGTAACTAATTTTCAGTTGTTAAGATGTTGTTAATATTTGAAAACTTAAATTAAACTTCAAAAGAATCACATTTATTTGATAAACAGAGTAACATAAACAGAGTCAGTGCGAACGATGACTTGTTCCTAGGCCGCATGAAAACCCTTGGCGGGCCGTCTTCGGCCCGCGGGATGTAGTTTGCCCACCCCTGCCCTATCCTATAGCACGCCATTTAAAATAAATATATCTCTGTGTTCACGACATCCTATAGTACGCCATTTTAAATAAATATACATCTGTGTTCCCACTATCATATAGCACGCCATTTTAAATAAATATACATATGTGTTCCCACTATCCAATAGCAGGCCATGTTAAATAAATATATATCTGGGTTACCACATTATATAGCACGCCATTTCAAATGAACAAACATCAATATTCCCACTGTTCTATAGCACGCCATTTAAAATAAATATACATCTGTGTTCCCACATCCTACAGCATGCCATTCCAAATAAATATACATCCGTGTTCCCACTATCCTATAGCACGCCATTTTAAATAAATATACATCTGTGTTGCCACATCCTATAGCACGCCATTTTAGAAAAATATACAGCTATCTTCACAAGATACTCTAGCACGCCATTTTATTAAATATACACCTTTGTTCACAACATTCACATCCCGTTAATTTAGCTAAATACACAAATGTGTTCCCATTATCCTTTAGCACGCCATTTGAAATAAATATATAACTGTGTTCCAGACATCCTATATCACTCCATTTTAAATAAATATACATCTGTGTTCCCACATCCTACATCACGCCATTTTAAATAAATATACATCTATCTTCACAACATTCTATAGCACGACATTTTAAATTAATATACACTTGTCTTCATAACATCCTATAGCACTCCAGTTTGAATAAATATACATGTCTTCACAACATCCTACAGCAATCAATTTTAGATAAATATACATCAGTGTTCCCACATCCTATAACATGCCAATATAAATAACTATACATCTGTGTTCCCACATCCTGCATCACGCCATTTTAAATAAACATACCTCTGTCTTCACAACATCCTATAGCACGCCATTTTAAATAAATATACAGATGTGTTCCCAAAATCATATAGCACGCCATTTTAAGTAAATTTACATCTGTTTTCCCAACATCCCATATCACGCCATTTTAAATAATATACATCTGTCTTCCCAACATCCTATAGCACGTATTTTAAATATATATACATCTGTGTTCCAAAAATCATATAGCAAGCCATTTAAGTAAATATGCATTTGTCTTCCCAACATCCCATAGCACGCCACTTTAAATAATATACGTATATCTTCCCAACATCCTACAACACGTCATTTTAAATAAGTAACATCTGTGTTCCCACTATCCTATAGCACGTCATTTTAAATAAATATACATATGTGTTCCCACATCCTATAGCACGCCATTTTAGAAAAAATATGCATCTGTCTTCCCAACATCCTACAGCATGTCATTTTAAATAAATATACATCTGTGTACTCAAAAATCATATAGCACGCGATTTAAGTAAATATACATCTGTCTTCCCAACATCCCATAGCACGCCACTTTAAATAATATACATCCGTCTTCCCAACATCCTATATCACGTCATTTTAAATAAATATACATCTGTGTTCCCAAAATTCACATAGCACGCCATTTAAGTAAAGATACATGTCTTCACAACATTATATAGCACGCCATTTTAAACAAATATACATCTGTCTTCACAACATCCTATAGCACGCCATTTTAATTAAATATACATCTGTCTTCCCGACGTCCTATATCACGTCATTTTAAATAAATATAGTTAGACAAGTCTAACAAGTCCAGACAAGTCGAAATTCAAATGTAACTTTGATCCTTATTTACTGGCTTGAATAACGAACTTTTAAAATAAATTCAGAACGAAATTTCAGGACAATACAAAAATAAGACAATGTAGCGAAATTTATCGGGAGGGAGGGAAATAAATGAATATAAAAGTGTATTTATGTTTTAGGCTTTTCATTGATAACTGACATTGATAAATGTGTGTATCTTCATTTTGAAAATATAAAGCTCATTCATCTAAACTGTAAATATAGCATGGTTTAATTATCACCCTGCTAACAATGAAAATATAACATGCAATAATGGCCAACCAGCTAATAATGGCAATATAGCGTGCCAGTAATTGTATGAACTCATGTTCTAATAATTATCCTGTTAAAAGTGGCAATATAGCATGAATTAATAGCCATCCTGCTATAATGGAAGTATAACATATAATAATAGCCACCCCACTAATAATGACAATATAACATGAATGTTGTCGCATGAGCTCATGTTCTAATAATCACGCTGTTAAAAATGACCATATAACATTTTTTGATACTCACCCTGCTAAATTGCCAATATAACATGTTCTGAAGATCACCCCGCTAATAATGATAAATATAACATGCACAAATTAATAGTCACCCTGCTAATAATAGCAGTATAACATGCAATAATTTAGTCACCGTACTAATGATGGTAATACAACATGTACAAGTTAATAGTCACCCTGTTAATAATAGCAGTATAAAATGTTATAATTAGTCAACGTGCTAATAATTGGTAATATAACATGTACTAATAGCTACAATGCTAATAACGATAAGCTGCTGCAAATGTTTTACGAGAGAATTTCTTTTAAATTCAATCTGTGAGTCCCTTATATTTTCACTCATGCAAGAAAAATGCAGATTTATCGATGGGGACAATTTAAACCCAAGAAATATCGTGTGGGAACCACGCCCCTTATTTAGCGTAACCAATCAGGATTAAATATATCTACCGCTTTTTATATCAAGTAGCCAAAATTATGGTCAGCCTGACTTCTAGATTTCCAAATAACTGACTCTGGACAATTTCAACTTCTGACGCTTCGATACAAAGAACAAAGTTAACCTTTTCCTAACAGTTTGTATGTCTGCTAAATAAACGAAGGCTTAATTAAGAATCACTTTCTCTCCCGGGACAGACATTATAAATCATTACAGTATAGCGATTTAGCAAGCACATGTCCCCATAAATCTAATTAATTGTTCTCTGGCCCAAGTTAATGTGCTCCTTATAGACCGACATAAATTTGCACCCTTATATATATATATATATATATATATATATATATATATATATATATATATATATATATATATATATATATATATATATATATATATATATATATATTGAATAGCGACCATGTTCAGTTGCTGTAGGAGTGTAGGAGGAGATTTCTAAATCTAAAATAGCTGTTCTGAATTATGCAGTTTCAGTGCAGTAGAGATATCTCTCAGCCTTTATGCTTTTTGTAAGTAATTAAAATAAGAAGTAAGTTTGCATAAATCACTTAAATGTATCGAAACGTTCAAATGACCCTATATTGTTGCTGTGTTTGGTAAGAACCACCGACCCAAGTGAAGTTGCTGGCAGCTTTCTCACATACTCACATGGCAGAGCCTGAGACTCGAACCCGTACAGAGAGAGGTGAGATGGTAGTGATAGGTAAAGGTGAGAGCATTAGATCACTTGGCCAAATGACTGACGAGTTTGTAATAAGTAAACAATATATTAAATTAGCATATTCAAACGTCAGTAACATGTCTATGCGATCGCACGTCAGAGCTAAGTATCTCAGAGGTTTGAATTAAACTGCTTTTCCCATTAACCAAATTAGCTATTCAATAATTAAAGAGAGGTGAATTTTGAACGAAAAAAGTGTCTGATATTATACACGAAGAAGAAAAATAGTGATCACTACAAACCGATTCAGTTTCAATCCTTGTTCAGAGATTTATTTATAAAATGTTCAGAATGAAAATCCTCTCTTAAAGATAACGTGTGTTCAACGTCTAATACGTCACCAGAACGTATTTAATCTGAAATACACCATTGGCAGAGTGGTTAGAGCGTCCGCCCAGGATGCGTGAGTTCGATCCCCGGCCGAGTCATACCAAAGGCTTATAAACAATGGTAGTAACAGCTGCCTTGGCGCTTGGCGCTCAGCATTAAGAGGGTAGTGTTAAGATTGGTCGGCCTGGTGTCAGGATAATGTGACTGGGTGGGACATGATGCTACATGTCTGTGGCATGATGACCCACTGCTAGACGTCACTATAAACTGCCACACTGCAGACATCGAAGCACTATGACTGAAAACTTGTTAAAGCTACATTAAAAATCCAAATTACACAAACACACCATTAAATGTATAACCTGTCAGTAGTGAATAGGGATACCGTAGCCTTAAGGGGACTTTGATGTTAAAATAGGAGGGTTGTACCATAGCCTCTATGGAAAGTTAACATGGGGAAATTTTTGATGGTTTATAGCCTCAAGGGGAATTTAACATGGGAATAGGGATACCATAGCCTCAATGGAAATTTGACATGGGGAAATTTTACTTTGAACTATGGCCTCAAGGGGAATTTAACATGGGAATAGATTGTGGGACTGTATAGCGTCAAGGGAAATTTAACATGGTGGGACTGTATAGCGTCATTGAACATGGGAGATGGATAGAACACAGACAATAGACAAAACACTGATACAACATTTAAAATTTAGGCATGAAAGTTAATTTCTTTTCGAGGCATATGATTGGCCCTGAAAAGGGCTTTTGGGTTCTTCTTCTTTTATTTTCTCTAGTTCTTCATCCAGTTCCTGACTTTTCCTAATAATCCTTTCTTCTTCTTCTCATCATTTTCCGGTATCCAGTGAGGATGACCTATCGCTCTGAATTTCTCCTGTATCCTTATCCAGTTATAGTTGAGTTTCTCAAAGCTTCCTTTTCTCTTTAGGTTTTTCTCTTTCTTTCCTCTCCTTTGTCCACTTTTCTTTGATGTTCTTCACCTCTTGGGTCAGCACATTGCTCATCAGTTCTTCGGCTTTCTCAATTGGTTTAACCCCCATTTTGCAAAGGACCATGCTGTCATCTTCTTCCTTGATTATTCCGTAGACTGGCACGAATGACGAACGCTGTAAATTCTTATATGTAAAGCACGGACGTGAAGGAAAATATCCCCATCTTTTGTCATCTCATATTATATACTATTCACACAAAGGTGATTAGCCATAAAATCTAACCTCATTATATACTATCCACACACGGGAAGCATCAAAATCAAACACAAATATACTATTGACACACGGGAAGCAACAAAAAAACTAACCATAATCTACTATCCACACATGCAAAGCAGCAAAAAACATAACCATAATCTACTATCCCCAAACGCGAAGCAGTCAAATCAAATTCAAATATACTTTCCACACAAGCAAAGCAGAAAAAAATCAAACCCATAATCTACTATCCACACATGCGTATGAGAACGCTTACAATCACACACATAAACACATAAAATCACACCAGGAAGGTAGTGAGTGTTTAGATTCACACTACTCCACATTCACACATTGGCAAATTGATTACTTTTTCTTTTCTAGAATTTTGGCTAGCCCTGAAAAAGGCTGGGTTTTTTAAACTTCAGATGTACCTGGCTAATGATGATATCTCCCAGGCCGAGCACCACAGACACATCTACGGCTCCAGTCATGGGTCCATTTTATTCTTATAGTTGGAAGTTCAGATGGAGCTTGAATAGCTTCATTATCCCAGTTCTATGTTTGAGGGATAGTGAAAATTTCTTGTCTCCTTTGTCTCTTATTAAGTCGTGGATGTTGTAAGCGCTGAGACTCCCACTCTTGTCTTTGTCTCTCCAATTCCATGAGTCTTGGTGCTGGTAGTAGCTGTGGTCTTTGCTGCTGGGGCGGTGTCCTCGCCATAGGCTTGACTTCTTTGGTCTGCCTCATGATCCGGTGAAACAAGATTGGACTTTTCTGTTCCTCTTCCACTTTCTTTTTCTTTTCCTCTTCTTCTTTTTCTATTCTTTCTCTTTCTTCTAAGGCTTCTTGGGTCATTTCGTTCAGGAGCTGCCTGGCATATTCCAGGTGCATCTGGAGTTCGATCACATTTTGAGTCTGCTGCTCATATTTACTGTTGATCAATCAACAAAGGTAGTCAGACTGCAGAGCGTTTTTCAATTTAAATGAAAAGCACGGACGTGAAGGAAAACACCCCCTAAGACCCAAAACATATTACCTTGATCATGACCAAACAACGCGCGGACCTAAAAGAAACACTCACTTTTTACTACCCATCACTATTTTTAAATTTTTTGACTAACCACTTAAAAATTCTTATACACTCACTTTCTAACCAAGATAAAGAATTCACGTGCTTATACAAGCACTTCTATTTTTTTTAACTTATCATAAGCAATGGATTGTTATTTCTTTTCTAGAGTATGGGGTAGCCCTGAAAAGGGATGTTTTTTTGTGAACTTGAAGCTATGGCAGTCTTTTAGGGTCTAAGATTGCGGCCTCCTCTGACGACAGATTTTCTCACAGGATAAGGTCTGCTTCTTCGGAAAGAGAAAAAGAACTCTTTGGTGTCGATACGACAGTCGACAAAGCCTCTGTCAGGTTCATGTTGCTGATGCTGCTGTTGTTGTTGCTGCTGCTCTCTCTGCTGTTTCTGAAGTCTGTACTTCTCCGTCCATTCTTCTTTCTCCCTGTTAATTTCTTCTCTGAAGAGCTCTTCTATCAGGTCTTCAGTGACTTTCAACATTCTAACATTCTCTATCTCTTCAGGCTTCGGTATCAGACTTTGTTTGACATGTTGCAAATTCACGTAGGCTTCGTTCAGCTTAGCTAGTCTTGAGCACATCTTCGTAGGAGGATGAGTCGACAATGGATGGTTAGACTTTGTTGTTGTTGTGTTGAATTATAGTGGTGTGCGCTCGCATTGAGCATGTACCACTGGTTTATGATGCCATAGGGACCTTTTTGATTACTCCTGGGGGAAGGAATGGTGCCACTTCCTCCAGGCTTTTATGTGTTCACAGAACACTTATTGATTGGGCCGTCAGGTCGAGGTACTATTTGTGTACATATCGATCTGGTTGTAAGGCCTATGTTGAGTGGGATTGGACCCAGCACGCACTCGGTTTTCATTCGCATTTTGCTGCGACTAGTGGGATTGGACCCGATCTAAGTTCGCTTTTTGTTAAACTATGATTCATGCACTGCACGTATGGGTTTTGGTGTCTGTCCGTGGAAAAGGGTGAAAGTGGTTAGGCTCGGGTGGTGATGTCTTGCCACAGGTCAGTAGTGCTCTTCCAATCCAGGATATTTTTGGTTCTAAATTCCGTCTTTCAATTTGATATGATAAAACTCTGTGCTCTTTTGTTTTGAGAGTGAGCCTATCGAGGTTAAAGTTAGTTTCTAGGTGACAGCAGTTTAATCAATTGGTTTTGCAGCCTTGTGCTGCTGTCCCAGGATGGAGTTGGTGTTTTGTCCATCTTTATGTTTTATTTTGGGTCCTATTTTCCTAGGTGTGATTTTTGGTTACAGCCTTGTGCTGGACCTGATAGTCATTGGGTTTTTTGACTACCTTATATATGTAAATTTTAGGGTATTATTCTATATAGTTGTTACTTTGCAGCATTGTGCCGCCGGGCCTGATAGTCATTGGGTTTTTTGACTACCTTATATATGTAAATTTTAGGGTATTATTCTATATGGTTGTTACTTTGCAGCATTGTGCCGCCGGGCCTGATAGTCGTTGGGTTTTTTGACTACCTTATATATGTAAATTTTAGGGTATTATTCTATATAGTTGTTACTTTGCAGCATTGTGCCGCCGGGCCTGATAGTCGTTGGGTTTTCTCGACTACCTTATATGTATTAATTTGGGGTCTTATTGCGGGTGTCCCTGATGATCTATTCTTGCGACCACCTTAAACGTTCTATTTTGGGGTTGTATGGTTAGGTCTAGGTTTGTTGTAGCTGTCACCTATGTATCGAAGGTAGAGTTTTAGCTGTTAAATTAGGATGCTATAGAAGAGTGGTATGGTAGGAGAAGTAGAGTACAGGTTGTTAATTTCACCACCACCACCCCCTGCATATTTCTACCTGGTTATTGGACTAGTTAACTATTTATAGCATGGGTTTTTTAATTGACGTTTGGTATTTGGATAGTTTAATGGTTAGACTGGAGACTTCCCCGGTTTTATGGTCAAAGCGCGGACGTGAAGGAAAACATCCCTACACGGTTTCGAGTCGGAACGTTCAAATAGTGTCATGGGAGGGATAGAGAGAAGTCAAAGAGCATGTATCATGATACAAATAGCAAAACAAACGACAAAGACATTTTTCTTTTTCATAACGCAACATTTTTATTCAAATCACTTAACACTAACAAGTAACAATAAAATTTTAACATTGACCGCTCAATATAACATTAAACATTTTTTCAAATAACAAACATTTTTTCTCAAATGATTAGCACTATTTTGGACAGGGCTGACAACGTTGTGAATAAAATTGTGATTTCCACTGTTGGAAGTCATTGGGCCATTGATGGATACTACGTTTCCTAGCTAAAGACAAAAGATAAGCCTAATGGTCACAAAACCATCGATCTACTTTCTCATCGTTTCTAGAAGAATGACGATCAAAATAAGTCACTAAATGTTCTAAAGAATAACCCAGACTGCGATGATGCAGAAAATACACACAATATTGTCCACACACCAAGGAATCTGTGCCTTGTAATTTCACATTATTGAATCGTGTGGTCTGAGCATTTCTTCTCATAAAGTTAATGATAGCGTCTTCCAAAGGGGGGCAATCCATACGAATCAAAATATTCCACACATGCTTCATGAGGAAAGTAGACGGCCACCCAGTGGGTTCCTGGGAGATGACTGTCGTCCGTGTTGATCACATAAGTTTGATGGTCTTGAGGTTTGCGATGAGGGAGTTCATCTTTAGCACATACGACAGGATTCCAAGAAGCAGTGTACGAACTGTGGTTCAAAATATAATAAAGTTCCCAGGTATCCATGTTTTGTGTGGTTTTTTCCTCACAGGTGATAATAAGTGATCAATTCGATCCTGATTTTCTCTTGGAAAATGTCTGTCAAGTAAAGGGGTAGCAGCTCCGACTTCGGACCCTGGTTTCGATGCGACGGATCTCCAGAGGCGTTAATGGAGGAGAAGAATATTTACGCAAGCCTTTATACCACTGATCAAACACGAATTCTATCTCGATGAGACTCCAAGCTTTTTCCAGATACTCGTCCAATTTTTCTTCTTGATTCAGCATCAGGCATTTATCGTGTTGAATTTGACTGGGATGATCGTTTTGACAGCTATAGCAATCTTTCTTGATCAATTTCTTCATTTTATCTCCCAGACTGAAGCAAAACAGGAGACTAAATGGGCTTCTTGTTCTGGCCATCGGGACTTCATCATGATGACTTCTTCGTATATGTCTTCGTCATTTTCGTATCCTTCCACAGACTCCTCACATTCCATGTCCAAAGTTTCTCCACTAGGTAAAGAGGGATAACAGTCTTCCATGGTTTCTAATAATCTAGAATGACTTCTCTCAAACTGTTGATTTCTATCGTATTGTCAAATTCTGCATACAGGAGGACGTTCACTGTGTCAGGTAGAGGATTAATAAACTGAAGCTCCACTCGAATCTGGCCGGACTTTATCGGGTGGAAATGTCCCTCGTCGCCACCATGGTCGGGAGGGAAATCGAAAGCCCACAAACCGTAGCCTCCTGTATAATCCTCGTACGATATGCCGTGACTGGTGTTGGTTCCTAACTGTCCGGTGGCTTCGTACAGGGACAAGTACGACCTCAAGTAATTCCTGTCACCAAACTTAAGCTCAAAGGGTCGGGTACACAGTGTCTTGCCATCGCGACTGACTTCCATCTTGGCTACGTTGTAATGATGAAACAGGAAAGGATTTTCGTTGTGGACTCCGTTGAAAGCTGAATTCTTGATGATACCAATAATCAAACGCTTGGGTAACTGGCCTTGGAACAGATGATCTTCGATCATGGATCGCTGTTCAGCAGGAATAGTGAACGTTTTCACTTTCACGCGTCGTACCGGATAGATGGTGGTCGATCTGCTCAACGTGTGACTGATGTCGTTTCCCACTTTGGGTAACACTTCCACACGTCGCACGTAGAGTCTGACTTCTTGGATGATGGTTTTGTACTCGTTAGCATGGGCCATCAAATGGAAAGCGGTACAGCTACGATTCAGTCTCAGGCGAATATCCACCCCGTTCAGCAAATACTTCTCTTGTAACCACATGTCCAAATGTAAACGATCCATCAGTTCTAAACTACGTCCTTTCAGAATTTTATTTTTACGTGTGTTAAACCCCACATTGTGAGGATCGTCATCTGCTGTTAGGGCTGTGTCGTTAAACGTGTTATCACCCGCTGTGTCAGGTTTCCATACCACGCAAGCATCCCGATGAGTATTTTTGGCTTCTTTTCCGTACGTCAAGAGATTTTCCAGGTAGGCACGATAAGGGTAAGTATCCATGCTGCTGCTGACCAGTTTGTTATTCAAGTACAAGTCTACTTCGCTGAACAAGGAATGCATGAAATTGTTGACAGGAGCTACTCTAGCATAGCCAGCTAGATTGTTGTTGTCCGTTTTGATCACTTTGATTTTCAAATACAGGTAACTGCTATTCAAATCGATGTAATCTTCGGGCTGAGTTTTGATATCAAACTCGATGGGAGCTGAATCCGTCAAAGAGGAGACGGGATGAAATTCGACCCACTGGGATTCTTGCATCGTCATCATGGTGGGTGGCATGGCAAACAGATCCAGTTCCGACTTGGAACAAGCCCAAGACTCTCGGTGCATCATTTTTTTCTGTTTCTCAATACTTTAATAATCGAAAACGTCGAAGTCTCCAGAAGTTCTTCTTTTCTTTGTCTTTCTAGCTTTAGAAGTGTGAAGTCTGGTGAAAGAGTGTTTTCTTCTTCGTCTCTTTCTGCCTTGTCCTTGCTGTCTCGTCAGGGAAGAAGGAATGCCTGACTGCAGTGTGCAGGGCATTTATAGGAGTTTCTCGTTGACCCAAAAGGTCTTTGCCCGTTTGCAACAAGACATTTTTGCCTGCTCTCAAGAAAGCTTCTTTTCGGTTTTGTTTGTCGATGTTGACATTTTGGAGAAATTCTTTGCCTTGAGTCAGTATCGCATCTTTCAAGGCGTGCAATCCACGTGTTACCATCGGTTTCAACACCGGAGCCACCGAACGAAAGGCTGATTTCAACATATCTCCTAAACCGTGTCCTCGCTGTCGAGCAACCCCTCGGTACACTGGATACATGACATACAACTCGTTAGAGAACCGTTTTCGAAAATGGAGTTTCACCGTGACTTTTCCTTTGGTGAATGAAATATTTTGTCCCAGATCTCCTTTTAAAGCAATGTTGACCGTGTCCAAATACGACTTACTGACCGGTAAATAGTGAGGATGTACAAATTCGCGGTGAACGTGATAAGTGTTTCCACCTTCCTCGTCAGCGTTCGTGGCAGAATCCACTTTGAAAGAAATGACACGTAGTAACGGAACGGAGGCGAATCCCACCACGTTATACTCCACCACATCGGAGTACACAAAGATCAAATTCAGTCCTTGGTTCAGTTCTACTGGGGAACGAAATAACTTGGTAAAAGAATCGTTGTCGGAGATTACTGGTAATTTAACTTGGTAAAAGAATCGTTGTCCGAGATTACTGGTAATTCCTTTTTCTTTAGCATGGCCATTCTCATTTCCATGTCCCCTTCCAATATGTCAAACAATTCAGGACAAAATAAAATGGACATGATTTTGCCCCCCCCCCCCCTCAGGAAATTTCATCAGGAAGCGACGAGCTCCTTTGTGGTACTCCAGGGTGACACTTTTTTTGACACTCTCCAATGCTTTAAGAAACACGACATTAAACCTGGAAGCAATGGTGCTTACCAAATGTTGTCCACTAAAATAATAGTCTGGACGAACGAACAAGTGATAGGTGGTCGACTTTTGATTTTTTGTGCTAGGGGTTTTATTATCATATTTTAATGAGTATCCAAGTACTGTTGCAATTGTTCGTCATGAACTTCCACTCAAAAAAAAGTTTGATTGAGAAGCACATTGATGACTTGGGTCGGGTGAATGATTTCTGCCAAAGCCACTTCCTAATGGGCTTCGTGATCTAATTGGATGGCCTGAGGTAATTTGGCCGTATAACAGCACAAAGTGTTGTTGGGAAACACCTCCATGGAACTGTCAGTGAGTAAGGTTAAGTAAAACTGGTTTAGTGTGACTCATAATTCCAGAGTTCTGTGACTGTCCGAGGGGTTACTGGAAGTCAGAGGAGTGTCTCCGCCCAAAATGGGGTTGTTGGTGGAGTGGTGACTGGCACTGGCACTGGACACAAGGTTCCCGTTGTTCCCGTTCGAGGTGAATTTCAGGGATGGATTGGGAAGCAGGTAACCGATGCAACTGCTTAATAAAATGGTCCACAATTGTTTGTCTCCTTGTTGCAAACTCAAATAGGCAATGGCTGCACCGATGACACAATACACCACAATGATTTGACAGAAAAAGACGATTTGCGTTTTAGGCACACGTTCTCCACACCACTCCCACAAGGGCTGTTTCTGTAAATCTTGCAGAGAAGAACTGGTTGAAGGAGTGGTAGCAGTACCTGCGTCTGTGTGAAAGGGCATGACGGTCACTTCTTTTTATAGTCGATGACTTGCGAAGCGTCGATCCTAGAATCAAAACTGGGTGGATATCCTTTCCAACGTACTTTAACTTCTTTGACACTTCGTTTGCCTCCTTTACGGGTTCTGCATTCAAGAATGTTTTCAATGTCGTACACGTCGTCTTATTATTTGGTGACACGTTGTAACTCGGGCAAATAAAACGTTCCTTTTAACACTTCTCCGTTCATGTCTTCCAATATATAGACGGCAGGATGACGACCATGCACTCGTCCAGTGACACGAAACAATTCGTTAGTCCAGTTAGGTAAGTAACCTTTGTCGAAAGTGCGTTTGGTTTTGCCAATGCGCACCCAATCTCCTACGGCCAACACTCCACTTTTCTTGGGAACAGCCCTCGTCGGGGACGTACCAAACAGACGATCAGAAACCAGCACTTCGTTGTCGGCAGTCACCTCTTGTGGGGCACGTCCAATGCTTCGATGGTAAGATTGGTCGTACGCTAGCACCAGGTGTGGTAAGATGTCGATGTACTTCAGAGTGTGGTGATGCGTAAAATATTTCCACATGCGTTCTTTCAAAGTGCGTTGGAAACGTTCCACGATGCTGGCTTTGGTTTCAGGATTCTCGGTGGTAAAAATAATGAATGTCACGTTTCTTTAATTCTTTTTGGAAAGCTTGGTTCAGAAATTCGGTGCCTTTGTCCATTTGCCATCGAAGAGGGTGACGACCACTTTGTTTCAACACCTGTTGCAGGGCTCGCACTAACTCGTCGCTCGATTTGGAAGTCAATGGCACGACCCAGGCAAATTTGGAAAAGACGTCGATGGCACAAAACAAATATTTGTAGCCGAGATTGTAAGTGGCCAAATGAGAGACATCGGCTAAATTGGCTTGCCATTGATGATCGATGCCTTCTACTTGGGTGCGACTTCTTGAAAACTTGCGTCGAATGGGTTTGTGTAAAGTGTAGGCAACTTGTTCTTGTAACCATCGTTGCACTTGAGGTAAACGGAGACTTTTCAGTCGAAGTTTGGCAGCACGATACAATTTTTGAACTTCTCCGTAACCTGAAGGATGGGATGCATTGAGGTAAATGCTGGATAACACCTTCTCCAATTTTTTTTTTATTTTAATTTTTTTTTTGTTTCTTAATAAGGCACCTACTTTTCGATGATGCTACTATGGGCGGGACGAAAGGGTGGTTTGGAAACGGATTTACGTGTCCGATGGGCTACGGGAGTAGAAGTCAAAGGTAGTGGTGGAGGTGATAATGGAATGACTTTGATCTTCTTTTGTTTTTTCACTTCTTGTTTCCCTTCTTTCTTTTTCACTTCTGTCGAAGGAGGAATGGACGTCATCTTTTTAACCCAAGCTTTCATTTCTTCTCGTTGGGGTGTGGGGGAAGGGGTCACCAAGGATGCTGCAATCTTACTAGAAATGGGAGCTGCTGACG
Organism: Sinohyriopsis cumingii; assembly: GCA_028554795.2. Taxonomy (NCBI): domain Eukaryota; kingdom Metazoa; phylum Mollusca; class Bivalvia; order Unionida; family Unionidae; genus Sinohyriopsis; species Sinohyriopsis cumingii. The sequence continues at coordinate 67,366,200 of CM068829.1, read as the reverse complement.
GTGTTTAAGAAACTTCTCGTATCTCTTCTTCCTCAGGCCTTCGTGCAGTAGCGTCTCTGGTGACCCCTGGGGATGGTAGTAGTGGTGGTGGTGGTGGTGGTGGTGGCATGGGGGATGGACCTTTCATCAAGGTCTTAAAATCTTTCAGAGTGGGTAAAGCTGTTTCATCTGAATCTTTCTGGTGAAAGAGTTGCAGTCGTTGCAAGAGTTGACCGTATGTTTCCGACTTTTCTGTTTCGGACAAGTCTTGTCGATCCATCAAGGTTTGCAATTCGTGTTGTAACTGACACATCTCGGTCAAATTGGGATTGGGAGGTAAATGCGGGGTCCGCTGTTCTTGCCAACGATGGTACTCCATCCATCGTTTGTAAGGCACTAAAGCTAGTTTTCGTCCTTCCATTCAATGTCAAGGGTTACGTCTGAGATCTTGGGACTTCAGAGGTCCTTTTCATCTTCCTCCCACCAGTCCTCCCAACATGGTTCCCAAGACTCCTCTCAGCAAAAGGTCTAACAAGAGGGGTCAAATTCCTCCACGTTGGACCAACATCTTCTTCTTTTGGCGAATGGGGATTTTCTTTTGAACCATTTGACGAAGAACGTGACGATGTCTGCCTAAGCATTGTTTCTGGTGTTTGGACAAAGAGATCGTGCCTTTCAAAACGTTAAAACAACATTCGCACACGGTATCGATGACCTCTTTGGAGGTCGATTGAATGAGTTTTTTCGTAGGGGTGGAGAAGCTTTGGACAAGACAGACAACATGTCTAGATGTTTGACTAAACGAGGAGGCAGTCTTTTCCTTTTCTTTCCTTGGGGTTTAGAAGAGGAATGTTTTTTGGAGGGTGACATCTTTGAGTCTTCAGGAGCACCAAAACACTGATACCCCTACTTTGTCACAGACCTTTTTTATACTGGAATGCGTCGCCACGGATTGTCTTTACGTCGTATCAACTTGAGGACAGGCAACACACGTCGTGCAGGGGTTCGCAACGGACTAAATCGAGCCAGTTCTTGCTTGGACAAATCCAGTAAACTCTGTAACATGCCCGATCTCTCTTGGACTTTGATTTTGGGAGCAGGTACTTTGTGAGTAGCTGCCACTGCCACTAAATTGGAGGGTCCTGCCACTGGAGAAGTTCTTGGGGTTATCAAGGGAGAAGATCTTGGTGTCATCAACGGAGAAGTTCTTGGTGTCATCAAAATCTCCACGAACTTCTTAGTTCTTGGTGTCATCAACGGAGAAGTGGATGAACCTGAGGCTACCGGAGACGCGGTCACCGTCCTTGCAGGTCGTGGTTTGCGAATGTAAGGTTGCGCCCTGGCCGAAGTGCCTCTCTTGTGAGTTTTCTGTGGGCTTTTTTTTTGTCGGAGGACTTCTCTGTTTCTTTTTCTGTGGGCTTTTCTTTTTCCGGGGTGGTGGGAACCTGGTCTGGACCCTGTTGCTCTTTTTCTTCTTGTGGCTTCGTTTTGGCTTCTTTCTTGGGAAAAAATTTGGGAGCATTAGGATCCCATCTTAAGAGAGAGCGAATGATGACACCTCATAGAGTACCGCTTCCTCCAGGTTTCAAAATGATTCGTTTTTTGGTTTGAGTGTCGATGCGGGGATCGGCCAGTTGGGTCAAAGCGACTTTGTTTTTGTCAAAAAAGCGTTTGGCTTGATGAGGAATCTGAATGATCCCTTGTAGTAATTGACGTGCTGTCACCGTGAACCATCGTAAGACTTCTTTGAGACTGGCTTCTAAGACACGAGCTCGTATTTGTGGATTTTTCTTGCGACTGATGCCATACAAGGCACGAATCAATTTGACGGGAAGATGCGACTGAAGGGACGTCATGTTGAGACTGTGTGAGACAGACGAAAAAGTGTCTAAGGTTTTTATAGATTTGTGGGGGTTAAGTCGAGGACGGAGACGTGTACAGGAAAGGCCCTCCGTCTTGACACCAGTGATGGAACAATTGGGTACGAAATCGCAAATAATCAGGGGTAGTAGGTTTCAAATCGACGAGTAAATAGGCGTGTGGAGTTTGAGTGGCATCGTCATACGCTTGAGTGAGCCAACGCGTTCCTAACTGTTTGGCTAAGACTTGCACTTGCGATTTATCTCAAGGGCTTTTAAACAAGGCCATGTAATGAGCATTGAGACTGATGGTGCGATGGGCTTTACATTGTTGAAACAAATTTTGAGTGATGTAAATGACACTGGCATTACGATGATGCCCTTTGCGCGTAAACCAAAGTTTAATTTTTTCTTCGTCTTCTCCTAACATGTCGTTGAAAATGACCAAATGGGTTTGACGGGAGTCAGACACGATTCCGTTGTCTTCGTTAGGAATGCCTTCCACAAACAGGATGGAATCGCCTTGACTTTCTCGCAAGAGGCTGTACGCCGATTGCCACTCTTTGTAACACCACACGATGCGTTGAGGTGGACGATCGATCAAGTGATGTTTATGTTCGATCAAACGTTTGACAAATTCTATTTTGTCTGAACCGCTAGGTCCAGCAATGGGCATGTTAAAGGGATGGCGAAGATGAAAGGCCTCCCAACTGGCACGATCTAAGTGTTTGTCGATGACTTTGAAAGTGGAGGAAGAGGGAGCAAAGACAGCAGAGGTAGCCATAGTGTCAGGAATGTCACTTGTGACACGAAAACAGACAAGACAAGAGTTTTTATACTTTTTTCGGGACATGTTTATTGATGTTTTAAAAATGAACACGAAAGACTAAAATACATAAAAGCCAAAGGCTTAAGGACAACGATAAAATGCACATGAAAACGATCAACGTGGAATAGAAACAAGTTTCTATACAACATGTTTTGGGCAATGTTCTGATCGGTTCTATAGGGGGTAAGGTCACACAAGTGTCCTCCCGAAAGGGTCTTTCAGGAATGTCCATGACAGTCCAGTCCTGAGTGACTAGTTCTTCTTGTTCTGGTACTGTCACTAACACAGGTTGAAAAGTGACTTTTTTCTTTGGACGTTGAAAGGAAGGATCACAACTCTGGAGCAAACTGGGCCACTTCTTGGGTCCAAGACTCAAAATCCCATTTTTTCCAGGCACGTACATCTGTCCAATGGGGGTGTATGTCACAAGCTACACACACTTCGTCATACACGTCTTCGGTAGCTAAAACTTGACGAATCTTTTTTCCTGTAAAGGACGAGAAGTATCCAGATGAAAACGCAAGGCTTTGAGCAAAATGAGTCTTTCGTGAACATTTAAGGCCATTCGGATGGTAAGTACTGTTCGTAAAGAGTCCACAAGGAATCGGCTGCTAAACGAAATCCCAGAAAACAAGTTACTAAGACACACACCACTTGCCGACCCAAATTGAACGGAAACAGTTCTTGCAATAATGGTAATGATCCACGGTTTGAATATTGTCATTGAGTTCCTTCCACGGAATCTGTTCAATCACATGTGATAAAAGCCTTGGCATGGCAGCCTGTTTTTATACTCTCTTTCTTCAGAAGCAATAAATGTACTTTCTACCCAGAGATCTTCGTTCTCCAGTTGGGAATCTAAATGCTCCAAACTGTAACCAACAGTCCAAAGTTCGTTCAAACGTTTCCTCTTTTGCCAAACAGATGTTGGATAAAAGATGATTGTAATCCTTCAACTCATCTTCCTCAATTCGTTGCAGTAGGTGAATCTCGAAGTAACCAAAATCACGAACATGTGGATCATTCGTGTTCTCAAAGTAGTGAACAAGGTCTGACCACTGAAACAATTTATTACGAATCAGTTCTCTTATACCATTCAGGTACCAGTGGTTGAAACACTGGTGACGTAACGGATGCAATTGTTCTTCACGTTTCAGCTGTATTTTGACCAGTTCTCGGTAAATGCGTTCTCTCAACTCCACAGGCAAGCCACGAATGTTCTCTTGTAAAGTATCCACGAATAGGTCATGCTGAATCCTCTTTTGTCTGACACGAGAAGTGTACTGTTTGCACAGACATGGTTTTACTTCAGTGTCGAATCTAAATGGTTTAGTCACTAATTTGCACATCACAATTCGTTCATAAGTTTCCTCTTTCACTAAGTTGACTTTGTGTAAAAGATGTTGGTAAGTATTTAACTCTTCCTCTGGAATTCGATGCAGTAAGTTTACAATGTAGTACATAGAATCATCAATGTCAAACCAATCCTTTTTTAAACCAAGGGGTCGTTGTTGAATGTCTGTCCAATGGAACACTTTCAACTGAATCAGTCCTTGTATTGTATTCAGGTACCAGTGGTTGAAACACCGGTGACATAACGGATGCAAATGCTCTTTACGTTTCACGTGTATTTTGACCAGTTCTCGGTAAATGCGTTCTCTCAATTCTACAGGCAAGCCAGGAATGTTCTCTGAGGCGTGAGCCTGGTACCAAGCGTAGAAAGCTTCTCGTTGTTCGGTACGCATGTTGTCGGGGTCGTAATAGTGAGCCTCAGACAAATGGGGTAGAACGGCGTGTTGATTTTCTTCGGTATTGAAAAAGTGTGGAAAGTACCCTTTAGCCATTTCTGTCATTCCAAACGTTTTAGGCATTGGACTCAAAGGCATGACCAAATAGCTCATCGAATCTTTAAACTGTACTTGTCCCATTTGCTTGAAAATGATTTTGGCTCCGTTCAAAGTGACTTTAGGACGGTCGGTACCATGTTCTGTATAGTATCTGAGAAGAAACTGTACATCGTATCCCGAGAAATTGTGAGCCATCACCGTGGCATGACGATGATTGTCCCAAAATTGAAACCGAGTGGGTTTTTGGACTAAATGAATAAGACAAACACATTGTGAGAAAGATGGAAATTTATGAAATGAATTAATAAAGAAAAATATATGATGTAAAAATACAATGATTCTCTCACGCTCTCAACATACGATTGACTCAAATCACTCTACACAACATTTACACATTGAAAATAAACCAAAATATTAAATCAATATGAAGTACAGATCCAAGACACCTCATGGACTGCAGATATGCTTCAAAACAGTATTTTACACTATAAGAGAGATTCCACATAATCTCGAATATGAACTCTATCAAGATTCAAAATAATCTTATGAACACAACTAAGCTTCAAAATAATCTTATGAACACAACTAAGATTCAAAATAATCTTATGAACACGTCGAAGATTCACAACAATCTTATGAATATAAAAATGCAATTGGAACAACAATTGATCCAAACGTATTCTTCTAGATTCCTTGTACAGTCGCACGATTCCTTGGGTTGGCCCACACTCTTCTCGGCCGCTCGCACCCTTAATGGATCCACCACATGTACAGTCATACGTATACACACGTACAGACAGCATACAGCACCCTTTTTATTTGCTACGTCTACGTCCGTGGCACAGACACACGTACATACATACATACATACATATCGACAGCACGCAGCCTTAAATGCTCTGGAAAGTCCAGACAGCTCTAAACAACTTTAGACAGCTTCAGACAGCTCTAGTCATATTCACAGTCACGTTGACAATTACACTTTACAGCGACAGACACAATCAGCACTATGGCTGGAGAACAATGGAGAGCGTACACTCCTTGACGTGATCCAAAACGACCAGTGTCGGTTTTGGAAATTGATCTTGCTTAAATCCATAGGAGAGTGAGCAGAAGTCAGGGTAAAATACCCGTGCATATCATGTTAGTAATGTTACGTCCTCACAAGTAATTTCTGGCGAGGTACATGTTAATACAGTCGCTTACCTGGAAAAACACGTATTCACCCTAGATAACGTTGTACGCATGTACAACGAGAAATAGTCGAATAGTTCTAAGACAAAACAAAGTTATTTCTTTGTCTAATTCTGTGACAATGACAATCTCCGTAACGTTCGGTGTCCTCTTGGCTCCACGTCTTGTCGATGGGGTCTAAGACCCATCGGGTAAATTCGGCTAGCTTGTTCGGTCCTCGAAAGATTTTTTTCACGTCCTCCAGGAATCTTGCTGCAGTGAGGGCAATGACTGAAGATAGGTTCTTGAATGCACTTCTCACACGCTCGATGAGCCACGCAGAAATTAGGAATGTGAATGCCAGTCTCTTGCATGCATTCGAAATCGAAAAAGATGAAATTGCCTTTCTTCTTCTTTTTGTGACCATCATCTTTCTCTTGTTGGGGTTGGTAGTTTTGGATGTAGCATTGGTGTTCCAAGTCCACGATTTGGTGACAAATGTAACATTTTTTCTTTCCTCGACATACGTGTGCCTTGGTAGTATTGGTACATATGCCTTGTCCACACGTAGGGCACAATCTCAGGAGCTGACAAGTACATTTCTGCTGTGAACCTTGCGTCTTCAGATGTTGTTGGTAACAGGCAGGGCTGACAATTGTGCGCAGACAAGCAGGACAATGTACTCGTTCTTGCCCTTCGTCCAGACAGGGTTGAGAGGCTAAACATCCTGAGCATTTCAATCCGCAATGTTTATGTTGCTCTCGATTGTTATAGCCATAGTCACATTTATCACAGTAATAACCATATTCCAGGAATGCGGTGACACTGGTAATGGTATCGAAATGTTCATCGTGATGATAGAGATGAATGTATTTTCCATTTTTAAAATCTTGACCTCTAAACAACAGAGGTCCGCGCACTTCTTGAGGGTGCACTTACAAGGTGTAGCGTGGAGCTAGGACATCTTGCAATTTTTGCATTTCAGGAGTGCCACAGGGTGTGTCTTTGGACAGACCGGCTTGTTGTAACAAGAGTTCTGCTTCATTTCGTTATTTTTCTCGGTCCAATTGTCGAATTGTTTTCCAGGCTCTTTTCCATTCTGCCGTGTCGTTCTTGTTGACATAGGTTCGTCCCACCACGATAGCCCTGGCTAAACACATCTGTTCTTGAGAATTGTGAATTTGAACGAGGCTACGCTTAATGCTGCGATGGACGTTCACCAATAACACCTTTTTGCGGCCAGTCCCTTAAGGAGGAGAGACGTGAGTCATGGACAGTGTCGCTTTCCTATCGGTGATGTCAAACTGGTCATTGGATTCTTGCACATGTCGAATCTTGTCGATAACTTTGGAAGGGGTCAATTCTGCGGGACTGCTAAACTCGATCCAAACAGGGGATTTCAAACCGTCGTGTTCTATGGAAAGTCTCAAGCGATCGTATTCTTTGGGTAGACATTGTCTCTTGAGTGTGGTGAGTAAAGAATACCACATCTCGGTGATGAACCCTTCTGCTTTCTCAAATGGTAGGTCGGCCTTGAAATCTTTAAACTTCACCCTGTAAGTATAAGCCGTGGTTCTAAATTTTCTAGAGGAGCGCTTTTCCGTCTCTAGAATGTGATAGTACTTTTCAGGGTTAACTGGGGAAGACTCTCTGGGTTTGGATTCTGGTTCACTCATGTCATCTTCAAAATCACTGGCATGAATTTGTGCCAAGACTTCAGCAATGGTACGAGGCGATAGATCACGTTTCTGCCTCTTACTTTCTTCTCCTTTCTTCACGAATGAATTGGATCGTTTCATCTTGACTGCAAAAAGTCAAATGACTAAAGTTTAAACACCATGGGTTAATTTATATCCATGATAGACCAGCGTATATAAAGGGTGTGTGTCTTGTCCTTCCACTATTCATTTCACTCTCAAACCGAGCAGAACAATGGAAGAGACTACACAGATCGAACTTTTCATCAGAGCTTTGCGAGGGGTCATTAGAAAATCTTCTTCAGACAAGCCGACGGACTACTCGCCCTCCTTTCGAGATAAAAGTCAAGATACTTGCTATATCTGTAAGAATAAAGGACATTGGTCTTCAGAGTGTCCAGACCGTCAAAAAAGCAAAACAAAGGTTAGAAGAGACAAAAGTCAAGATACCTGTTATCATTGTCAAGGAAAAGGACATTTGTCTCCAGATTGCCCTAAGAAACAACAGGAGCAAGAAGAAGAGGGGAGTTATGGAGAGGAAGAACAGAACAGGAAGAGAGACAGGTGACGAAACAGAAACAGGAGAATAACAGAAGAAGGGAAGAAAGTGAGGATGAAGAGGAGGAAAAAGCTGTGAATGTGAAGACATTAAAAAAAAAGAGAGAGAGTGAACAAAGACAAAGAAGAAGCCAATGAACTTTTTAAATAAGACAAAGAAGAAGCCTATGAACTTTTTAAAGTGCTATGTTGTGCTGTGAATTGAATTGTAAAATTTGTACCAGAATAGACAGTCTAAAAAAGTAAGTGTCTCTTGGTTTTGATTTTTAGAATAAGAATCTACACTCACGCACTCAACCATTCACACGTACTATATGGGTAAAAAGTTTTTTTTTAGTTTTAATTGATGTTGGCAATTGAAATACTATCTCTTTTCGAGAGACATGGGTGACCCTGAAAAGGGTCTTTGAGTATTTATTGGTTTTAAACAACAAACTTAGGAAAAAATCAACTTTAACTGCCTTAAGCCTTTGCCACGTCCAAGGCTTACTTCTGGACTGAGTACTGTCAATGATGATGATTTGGTAGAAATCATTGAGGGTGGTATGGTAGGTGATGTCACAGGGTTGGGTTGTTTAGCTCGGGAAGGTCTATTTCTCTTCGGTCGTAATAAAGAAGTCTGATACATTTGTTTCAGACTTCTTAACTCCGCTAAAATGTCTAACAGTACCGTGACGGTTTGACTTTCACCCTCTTGTTTCTTTGCTGCTTCTTCTTGTTGTTTCTTTCTTCCCTCTTCTTCTTGCTGTTGTAGGAGAAAAGCTTGTTTCGCTTCCTTTTGCTGTTGTGTAAATTTCTCCAATTCTTCTTTCTGTCTCTGTTTAAAATTCTCCACGTATGGTAAAGAAGGAGAAGGTGACGAAGGTACTGGTGCCGGAAAAAATTCTTGCGAAAGAAAATCCACAAAATCCCAATTCACTTCTTCTAGAAGTAAGTCCGGGTTCACTTGGGTAGTCTCCACGGCCGGTGCATCCCAATTCATTGTCTTCTGAGTTTCCGTCATGTTTATGCTAACTGTGTCGCATGGATTGACTGCGCACAAACGCTAGTGCCTCTATATATGGAATGTGACGTCACGCACTGCTCTCTTCCGATTGGACGAATGGTGACTGAATTTTGTAACGCGTGTTTGGATTGGTCAATGAACTCAGTTCGTTTCGATCCTCCCTTTCCCTATAAATAATCACAGTTCGCTGCATTCCTTCACTTGTTCTCGTCACCAAGATGTGGACCGACGTGGAATCCTCTACTCTCGTCTCTTCAGTGATGTTTAGAACGGACTTACCCATGTACGTCAGATCTTCGTGGACTATTGTCAAGATGACGGATACATGTGTGTGGAAAAAAAGAATCTACGTAGAAAGACAATGTTGTTGAAAGATGGTTTTGATTTACGGTCCAGAAGTGAGACAGAGTTTAAGGAAAAGAAGGAGACCTATGCGGTGCCCTCTATGTTAACAGTATGGTATGTTAACATAAAACCAAAGGCCCTTTTCAGGGCCAATCATATGCCTCGAAAAGAAATTAACTTTCATGCCTAAATTTTAAATGTTGTATCAGTGTTTTGTCTATTGTCTGTGTTCTATCCATCTCCCATGTTCAATGACGCTATACAGTCCCACCATGTTAAATTTCCCTTGACGCTATACAGTCCCACAATCTATTCCCATGTTAAATTCCCCTTGAGGCCATAGTACAAAGTAAAATTTCCCTATGTTAAATTTCCATTGAGGCTATGGTATCCCTATTCCCATGTTAAATTCCCCTTGAGGCTATAATCCATCAAAAATTTCCCCATGTTAACTTTCCATAGAGGCTATGGTGCAACCCTCCTATTTTAACATTAAAGTCCCCTTGAGGCTACGGTATCCCTATTCACTACTCCTGTCACGTGACAAATTTAAAATAGTGAACACAAGAACGAGATCAACATTATCAAGCATTCACGTGGTAGTTTCAGATTTACTTCATTTCTGGTATTTTTAAGCATACATTGACAATACAAAAGGGGTCTCAAACTCAAACCAATGTGAGGGCCGCATGGGGTCATTTTCTATGACCTAAGGGCCGTACCTCCTTTGTTATCTCTCATGGCACCTTGGAACGCCAATCAATTTGCAGGCCGCCTGTTTGAGACCCCTGACTTACAACATGGTTGTTCTACAGGATTCCGAATTCCCTGGGTCGTACTCTCGAAACTGCATGAGCGTACAATTAAAAAAACTCAACACAACCCCAACCCCCAAAAAATACAAAAACCCAAAGAATCATATTTAGAGTCTTTTAATTGCATTAAAATTTGGTTAATATGTACAATAAATACAAAGAGTAGAATAATGCCGCTATTTTCTCAACCAAGTTATGAAAAATGGAAATTTGAGCATGTTGCCGTCCTTGATACTGGGGTATTTATAGCACACTGGGGCCTGCTATGAGCAAAAACAACGTAAAAATATTTATCTTTTGCAAGCCTTGTCATTTCATAGATTGAAATTATTCAGCGAACTGAGCTAATTTTATTTGGCATGAACACAATAGAAAGAATATTGGTATAACGTGAAGAAACAATACTGATTGTATGCAATAAAACTGCTATCTAATGTAGTGATTTGACTCTCAAGTGTATCCGGATCCCTAGAAAATGACGTTTTTGTCTCCAAGACATGGCATCATTGCCCAAGTAACGATTTATTATTATGCAATTTAATCTGTAATAGAAATATGAAATGGGTATATTTTTACCTAAATATTAGCATAGTAGTCTTCTGATAAAACAAGTTAATTGACCAGCACAAGAAAAAGATGATATTACATGATTTAGACGCAAAGTGATATAACATAAAATATATATAAATGTGATAAACTGACTACGAACAATGCAAAACTAGTATCTAGCTAGCCTAAGCGCTTTCGACTTTTAATGAGTCTTTTTCAAAGGCAAATACAAAACTCAGACAAGACAAACAAATATAACAGACAAACCGTTGTCTAAGCAAAACTTTACATGACTATGACTTGTTGCGGATGCTGAAAGATACGTTATATTGAGCTAGAAATCGATGACCCATGGTATCATCTGTTATTTTATGTAAATTTATGCAAGCGCAAATTGTATCCCAGATATTTCATTGTTAGTCATAGGCTATTAACCAGATTTAGAGCATTATTTAAAAGAAAATGTGTCTGCTGCAAAAGATTATTTTCTTTATGCAAGGTTGTCTTTTTTCTAGTCTTCTTGATTTAAACCCCTTGGTTTCAATGTTCTATGTTCTAAGGCGACGTATCCAGTAAGATTCCTTTTCTTTCCTGATTTGGGAACTCCAGTGAGCAATTGCAATAAGTGTTTTATCACTGAAAGTGTGGCCCGGTGAGGAGAAGTGTTCTGCGACCAGGCTTCTGTATAGCTTCTTTGTCATCCAGTCAGATCTATGAAGGTTGATCCTTTTGTATAGCTTTTCAGTTTCTCCAACATACTGAAGGCTACAGATCTTACATGTGATGAGATAAATTATATTCTCTGTTTTGCAAGCTTTGTTTGGACCTTGTATATTTAGTTTTTCTCTAGTCATTGTGCTAGAAAAGTCCTGGTCTATATCATATGTTGACAGGTTTTTCACCTTTTATAGCTACAGGACCAGATTGACTAGGGTGGTCTTGATTAGTGATTGGCGTTAGCTTCGTCCTGACTAGGATGTCTTTGAGGTTTTTTAGTCTCCGGTTTGCTACTACAGGTTTGTTAGGGTGGATTAACTTTAGTGCGTCCGACGATTCCACGATGGGCCAGTGCTTCCCGATGATTTTACCTACTTTGGGGTTGTCTGGATGGTAGGTCAGGACAAATGGTATCCTATCAGCCTTTTCCTTCTTTCCATATTTTAGCAGGTCATCGCGGTTTGTTTGTTTAGCCTTTTGGGTTGCCTCCGTAATCAGGTCCTTGTCGTAGCCTCGGTAAATTAAATGTTTAGATAGCTCTTCAGACTTTTTTTTAAGGAATGTTTCATCGTCGGAGCAAATTCTGCTTATCCTCAGTGCCTGGCTATATGGGATGTTCCTAAAGTAGTGATTTGTGTGACAGCTGCTTGGGAGGAGATATTGGTGTTGTTGGTTGGTTTCGAGTAGAAGTCTGTATGAAATTAAAATTAAAATATATTATTAAAATTATTAAAATAAAATTCACGGCAGAAGTCTCCAACTCACACCACGTCTTCCTGGACACAACAACCAGACTGGTAGAAAACAAAGTTCATGCAGACATCTACTCGAAACCAGTATTGAGAGGGAAGTGTCAGGACTGGTCGGCCTAGTGTCAGGATAATGTGACTGGTGGGACATGATGCTACGTATCTGCGGCAAGAGGCCCCAGTGCCAGACCACTAAGCTGTGGCCACACAGCAGCTATCGTAGCGATAGGACACAACTTTTTTTTCAAGCTATGTTAAAAATTCAAATCTCCCTCTCTCTCTCTCTCTCTCTCTCTCTCACGTACACACACACACACACACACAGAGCAAAAACATTATCTGTACTGCTGAGGGAATAAAAAAAAAACAAGTTACCAAAGATGAAAACTGACTTTGTTCCATCAAATACATTTTCTTGAGATTCCCTCTTTCTCACTTTAATCCACTTTTCCCCATATTTACTTTTGTTTAATTCATAGGACCTCGCTCTCCTTTGGTTGTATTAGAACAAAATTTGTGAAAGAAAGAAAAGCATATGAACTAAAAATTATGTGTATCTATTTTAATACAAAGAATTGTCTTTTCAGCATCAAAAGTTTTATAACAATACAACGACAATGTAAGCGTGTAGTCTAGTCATTTTTTTAGCCTGAATATATCTTGAAACGACCCCGTACCACTTGTAAGTTCTTGAAACGACCCCGTACCACTTGTAAGCAAGACAGTTTTCACACTGAGTATCATCTATTTATTAGACAAGCTAATCCTACAAAGAGAAAGGCGCATAAAAAACAATGCACTTTTCGTGTCTATCTCATTAAACACGCTAAAGTGCTTACCGCTGAATCATTCCTTGAATTCAATTTACAATATCAGCGACATTTTTAAAACGTATGCTTACATGAGTGTGTGGTTTGGACTTTTAACGTAGTTTTAACAATTTTTCAGTCATATCGCTACGACGTCTGCAGTGTGACAGTTTATAGTGATGTCTAGCACTGGGGTATCTTGCTGCAGACATGTAGCATGATGTCCCAACCAGTCACATTGTCCTGACACCAGGCCGACCAGTCCTAACACTAACCTCTAAATGCTGAGCGCCAAGCGAGGCAGCTGTTAGTGCCATTTTGTAAGTCTTTGGTACGACTCGACCGGGGATCGAACCCACGAACTTCCGCATCCGAGGCGGACGCTCTAACCACTAGGCCACCGGAGCGGTCGTATGCTTACATGAGACACTAATTTTAGTTTACATCTACACGTGACTCAAATATTAAGTTTGTGTGTGTATCTTTTGAATTTAAAGAGGTTAAAGTGGAGATTACAAATAAACTTATTTTTAATGTTCTTGAAAAATATGACATATGGTCAAAATTAGCGGTAAAATGTCAGAAATGGTGGTATTATTTTCTCACGCGGATGAATAACGGGCACTACCTCAGCCGTTTTGAATGTGCGTGTGTGTGTGTGATTTGGATTCTTAACGCAGCTTTAACAATTTTTCAGTCATATCGCTAAGATTTTTGCAGTGTGGCAGTTCATAGTGATATCTAGCACTGGGGCATCATGCCGCAGACATGTAGCATGATGTCCCACCCAATCACATTATCCTGACACGTAGCCGTCCAGTCCTAACACTAACCCATTAATGCTGAGCGCCAAGCCGTTAGGTTCAATTGTCATTTGCTTGAACTGTATAACGCAGGGAAGATAATAGTCCTACATGTAAGACCTCGACGATGACATCAGCGTCGAGGTCTTACATGCAGGACACAGGCACTTGATTCCGGGAAAAACTAATGTGTACACTCACCAATTGGCGAGTGTACACATTAGTTTACCCCTAGAATCAAGTGCCTGTGATGTAAGACTAGGAAACAAGTTATACGTGCATCGTATGTGTTGTATTCGCAGAATCTGTGTCGAGCATTTGAAAAAATGAGGGGATCTAACATTTTAAGTACAACTTTGCTGTTCGTATTGGATGTTTTATTTGCACAAGGTAAGCAAAATAGGTGAAATATTTGTCCTGTTAGTCCTTAGTCAAGTTAGTGAGGTCTTTGTTGATTCCTAATGAGATTCGCCAGTCGTTCATAATAATTTGTAATGGCGGACTAGCTAGATTCATTATTCTCCTTTCGAATTTTAACGGTTCCATAACGGCCTGGCATGAACATGTGTTAAGTCGTTGCTGTATATGTGCTTACATGATCTGTGTATTTGAGGCTCCATTGCTGACTTGAATGTAGTTGCTGCACATATTTTTTTACGAAGTAGGGTACTCTTGCTTCGTAAAATAAATAATATTTATAACCAGTAATTTAATATCCTTTGACTAGTGTTTTGGCTAGTCTTTTGCGATATTGATTGAAAGAGTTCGTTTACAGATGTTAATTATTTCGTTGCATTTATTAGCCGGTTCTTGTCCGGTTATAAAAAGAAATACCGAATACACTGGCATACAATGTGGAGTCAACTGCGAGCAGCGCTGACCAAGATATGCCGTTGTATAATTCCTTAGTAGTCTATGGTAATTGTTTGTTCCAAAATTGTGTCAAGTTCTATAGACCGAACTCTGTCCACGCCTTTTGCCACGGAAGACGAGGGTGTATGTATACGCCTACAATTGTTTACCGAAGATCTCAAACGGGTGCGGTAGTTATTACCTAAGAGAGTTGTCATGAAAAACGGTGCCTTGACTGAATTCATTTAGATTTTTGTATTGTTCTTATCATTATTATCTGAGCTTACTGTATGTCTTAGTCCTACAATGTAAGATGTATCACGTGTGATTTATGTTTTGGTGCCACGTCTGGCTGCCTAAATAACTATCTTTTAAAGCGTGTTCCGATGTAGTCCTACATGTAAGACCTCGACGGTAATATTTATGTTTTAGGCGTCTAGGTCTTACTGTCCAAAAAACGGCGCTGTATAGCGTGTTCCGATGTCGTTTAACATCGGAACGACAGGTCAATTTTCAGGTATATCTCACACACTTGGCAACCTTTCTACAAATTAAAGTTATAATGCTTTAGTCAGACTTTACTTACTCTGATGTCTTTTTCAGATTCCCACACAAGCAAACGGACATTAATTTGATTTCCTATTTTCTACAACATGGTTTAATTGTATGTCCTTATGACTTTTCTTTCCCAAGTACAGGTGCATATGTAGAGATAATGACACCAGGTCAGGTGAGAAAATAGTTGCCTTTATCCATGACATTTGCTTCAAAATGCATTAGAGTGAAATTGACTGTGATCTTGCCAGAAATCGGCACCTACCCCTGTGCAATCCCCATTTTCCCATTGGTATTCTGTGAAAATAGTAGTGCATCATGCAGGGGGGATGTTGTGATAAACCCAAGTTTAAGGGAGTTAGACAGTGGAAACATGTTTAAAATCCACCTTTGTGTTAATACAGCAACTTATGGTACCTACACATGTCGAAGATTTTGATTTTACCAGGGTTGGAACCGCTCCGGTGGTCTAAGTGGTTAGAGTGTCCACCTCAGAAGCGGGAGGTCGCGGGTTCGAACCCCAATTGAGTTATACCAAAGACTTATAAAAATGGTAGTTGCAGCTGCCTCGCTTGGTGCACAGCATTAAGAGGTTAGTGTCGGGACTGGTCGGCCTGGTGTCAGGATAATGTGACTGGGTGGGACATGATGCTACATGTCCGCGGCATGACGCCACAGTGCTAGACATCACTATAAACTGCCACACTGCAGACATTGTGGCAATATGACTGAAAAATTGTTAAAGCTAGATGCAAATTCCAAATCTCTTTCTCTCTCTCCCTCTCTCTCACACACACACCAGAATTGCAACTTGTAGAATTTACATTTTGCAATATGTTTTGATACATTGTGATTCATGAAAGTGTATTCGGGTATATATTGTAATGCGAATTAAATCTTCTGGTTGTTTTATGATAAACATATCATCGTCTACGTCAAGTTCATTTTTCAGTTTGTTTTTTTTGTTGTATTTGCTGAGCAGTACATTTTTTTATCCTGCTGTGGATTGATCTTGTAGCTATAAACTCGATCGTAGTTGAAGAAGTCGTTATGTAATAAATTCATCAGAAGATTAGTCTTGCACGATCCAGTTCGTCCTACTGTCAGATGAAGGCAGTCATGTAGGTCGTGGTTATGATGATGTTTTATTAATCGCTCTGTGTCAAAGTTGATTATGCTCATTGTATACCAGGTATTCAAAAAATTTATATCACAGTAATAATAAGAATGAGTTATTACACAAAATTGGTACGTTAATTGACAGCTCAACGGAAGAAAAAAAATGACAGTAACTACAACCACTACGGCTGGTGTAGATTTAACCAATTATCTCAAAAAATCTAGAGATAAGATGACAGGTATCTTAAATATGTCAGGTCAGCGAGTGCTAGACATTGAAACAACATACCCACCAATCAATGCAGATATATCACAGGTTGTACGCTTTGCACAACTTATTATAGTCAGCAATAGTAAGTTGTCAATAACTGGTGGAAAGGTGACCGGTACAATCAATATGAGTATAAAAAAATTGCAAATTTTGAAACTCAATACCCCTTGGTAACACAAATAACTCACAACCGGTAAGCGATACACAACTTAATGTGTTTGATAACAACCAGTTGCCACTAGCTGGTGGGATGATCAGTGGCGTCACTAGGGTTGGTGTCACCTAGTTCGGTAACTTATGGTGTCACTCCCATGGACCGCCTTCCAGCACAAAAATTCAAAAATTGTATAGACGGTCATGTGCGGTAACTCATGGTGTCACCCCAATGGACCCCTTCCCGCACAAAAATTCAAAAATTTATAGATAGTCATTTTGGTGTCACCCCCTCTGATGGTGTCACACCGTCCGGTCCGCACCCCCTAGTGACGATGGCTGGAAATATAGATGTAGGCGGGAGTAGTGAATGGGGGCACCCTACGGACAATGGGAATTAGCATTAAAAACACCCCCGGGGCACTCTACGGACAATGGAAATTTAACATGGAGAAAAATCGTGGGGCACTGTACGGACAAGGGGAATTTAACATGGCAATAAATCGTGGGTCACTCTACGGACAAGGGGAATTTAACATGGCAATAAATCGTGGGTCACTCTACGGACAAGGGGAATTTAACATGGCAATAAATCGTGGGTCACTCTACGGACAAGGGGAATTTAACATGGGATTTTTTCTTTAAATTTTTTAAAAAAGGGGTAGGCAATGGAAAGGCTATCTCTTTTCGAGAAATATGGCTGGCCCTGAAAAGGGCCTTTGGGTTTTATGTTAATGTATTCATTAACATAAATGGCACCGCATTGGTCTTCTTCTTGTCCTTAGGCTGCGTCTTACTGTTGGTCCGTACATCAGCACTCTTTTCAGGCATCCTTGTCTTTCGACGTAGATCCTACGTATCCACAGGCTGGTGTTTGTCCTGTGGACAACGGTCCACTTCGATCGGACATACATGAGCAAGTCTGTCCGAAACATCATGGAAGACACAAGGGTGGATGACTCAACTGTAGTCCACATCTTGAAGCGACGAGAACAGGTGAATCAATGCATTGAACGGCGCTTATTTATAGGCGGAGGAAGGATTGAAACGGATTGAGTTCATTTACCAATCCGAACACGCGTTACAGAATTCAGTCAGCTCGCATCCAATCCGAGGAGAGCAGTCTGTGACGTCACGTAGTCAATATAGATTCGCTAGCGCTTGTGTGCAGTCAATCTATGCGACAGTGATTCAACATGACGGAAACTCAGAAAACGATCCAGTGGGGTGCACCAGCAGGGGAGACTGCCCAAGGGAACCCGGACTTACTTTCAGAAGAGGTGAATTGGGATTTTGTGGATTTTCTCTCCTCGCAAGAATTTGTTCCGGAACCTTCGTTACTTTCTTCATTACCGCAAGTGGAGAATTTTAGACAGAGACAGAAAGAAGAATTGGAGAAATTTATACAACGACAAAAGGAAGCGGAACAGGCTTTTCTCCTACAGCAACAGCAACAAGAAGAAGAAGAGGTAAGAAAAAAACAACAGCAACAACAGCAAGAAGAAGTAGCAGCAAAGAAACAAGAGGGTGAAAATCAAACGGTCACGGTACTGTTGGACATTTTAGCGGAGTTAAGAAGTCTGAAACAAATGTATCAGACTTCTTTATCACGACCGAAGAGAATACGACCTTCCCGAGCCAAACATGTCAACCCTGTGACTAAGCCTACCGTACCACCCTTAGTGATTTCAACCCAATCATTATCATCATCATCAACATTACGCAGTCCAGAAGTAGGCCTTGGCCGTGGCAAAGGCTTAAGGCAGTTAAAATTGATTGCTTAAACTCACCCCTACACCATGAAGAAAAAAGGCCCTTTTCAGGGCCACCCACATTTCTCGAAAAGAAATACAATTTCAATTTGCCAATAACTCAACAAAAAAAACTCACCCATGTTACCCTTTTAGTACGTGTCTGTGTATGAGTGCGTGAGTGTAGCTTCTTATTTTAAAATCACAACTCAAAGACACTTACCTTATATCATTCATTTATTCTTTTCTCCATTTTTTACAATCCAATTCACAATTTATAACACAACACTTTAATAAAGAAAAGTTCATTAATTTCTTCTTTTCTCCTTGTTTAGTCTCTCTGTTTTTTGAATTTCTTCACCGTCACACTCTTTTCCTCTTCTTCCTCCTCACTTTCTTCCCTTCTTCTTTTTTTCTCCTGTTTCTTTTTCTTCACCTGTCTTCTTTCTTCCTCAGAAGAATCCCTCTCTTCCTCTGAAGAATCCCTCTCTTCTTCTGAAGAATTCCTCTTTTCTTCTGACTCCTCTTGTTTCTTTTATGGGCAATCTGGAGACCAATGTCCTTTTTCTTTACAATAATAACAGGTATCTTGACTTTTGTCTTTTTTATCCCCTGTTTTTTTTCTTTTTTGACGGTCTGGACACTCTGAAGACCAATGCCCTTTCTTCTGACAGATATAGCAAGTATCTTGACTTTTATCTCTAAAGGAAGGAGAGTAGTCCGTCGGCTGGTCTGAAGAGAATTTTCTAATGACCCCTCGCAAAGCTCTGACGAAACGTTCCATCTGGTCAGTCTCTTCCATCGTTGTGCTCGGCTTGAGAGTGAAATGAATAGTGAAAGGACAAGACACACACCCTTTTATATACGCTGGTCTGCTATGACTATAAAGTAGTTTATGGTGTTTGAACTTGAGTCATTTGACTTTTTGCTTTCAAGATGAAACGATCCCATTCATTCGAGAAGAAAGAAGAAGAAAGTAAGAGGCAGAAACGTGATCTATCGCCTCGTACCAGGGCTGAAATCTTGGCACAAATTCATGCCAGTGATTTTGAAGAGGACATGAGTGAACCAGAATCCGAACCCTCTAAACCAAGTTCATCACCCTTAGTTAACCCTGAAAATTACTATTCCATTCGAGAGACCGAAAAGCGCTCCTCTAGAAAATTTAGAACCACGGCTTACAAATACACGGTGAAGTTTAAAGATTTCAAGGCTGAAGTGCCGTTAGAGAAAGCAGAAGTGTTCATCACTGAGGTGTGGGATTCTTTGCTCACTGCACTCAAGCGACAATGTCAACCCAAAGAAGACGATCGCTTGAGACTTTCCATACAACACGACGGTTTGAAATCCCCTGTTTGGATCGAGTTTAGCACCCCTGCAGAATTAACTGCTTCCAAAGTCATGGACAAGATTCAACACGTACAACAATCTAATGATCAGTTTGACATCACCGATGGTAAAGCCACACTGGACATGACCCACGTCTCTCCTCCTCAAGGGACTGGACGCAAAAAGATGTTATTGGTGGACGATCTTCGCAACACCAAAACAAGTCTCGTCCGAATTAAGAACCCTCATGACCAGATGTGTTTAGCCCGTGCCATCGTGGTGGGACGAACCTATGCCAACAAGAACGACACGGTAGAATGGAAAAGAACCTGGGACACTATTCAACGTTCCGACCGAGCCAAACAACGAAACGAAGCAGAACTCCTGTTACAACAAGCCGGACTGTCCAAAGACACACCCTGTGGCATTCCTGAGATGCAAAAATTGCAAGATGTCCTAGCTCCACGCTACACCTTGAAAGTGCACCCTCAAGAAGTGCGCGGACCTCTGTTGTTTCGAGGCCAAGACTTTAAGGACGGAAAATACATTCACCTTTATCATCACGATGAACATTTCGATACCATTACCAGTATCACCGGATTCCTGAAATACAGTTATTACTGTGAGAAATGTGACCATGGTTATAATAATCGAGAGCAACACAAGCATTGTGGATCGAAATGCTCAGGATGTTTGGCCTCTTCACCCTGTCTGAGCGAAGAACCAGTGCCTTGTTCCACTTGTCTGCGCACGTTTGTCAGCCCTACCTGTTACCAACAACATCTGAAAACGCAAGGTTCACAGAAGAAATGCGCTTGTCAACTCCTGAGATTGTGCCCTACGTGTGGACAAGGCATACGTACCAATAGTGCCAAGGCACACGTATGTTCAGGAAAGAAAAAATGTCACATTTGTCACCACATCGTGGACTTGAAACACCAATGTTACGTGCAGAAATACCAACCCCCACCAGAGAAAGAGGACGGTCACAAGAAGAAAGGCAATTTCATCTTTTTCGATTTCGAATGCATGCAAGAGACTGGCATTCACATTCCTAATTTCTGCGTGGCTCATCGAGCGTGCGAGAAGTGTATTCAAGAACCTATCTTCAGTCATTGCCCTCACTGCAGCAAGATTCCTGGAGGGCGTGAAAAAATCTTTCGAGGACCAAAGACGCTAGACGATTTTGCCCAATGGGTCTTAGACCCCATCGACAAGACGTGGAGCCAAGAGGACATCGAACGTTACGGAGATTGTCATCGTCATGCCACGGTGATGGCTCACAATTTCTCCGGATACGATGGACAGTTTCTTCTCAGATACTATACGGAACATGGCACCGAGCGTCCTAAAGTGACTTTGAACGGAGCCAAAATCATTTTCATGCAAGTGGGACAAGTGCAGTTTAAAGATTCGATGAGTTACTTGGCCATGCCTTTGAGTCGAATGCCTAAAACGTTTGGAATGACAGAAATGGCTAAAGGGTACTTTCCACACTTTTTCAATACGGAAGCCAATCAACACGCCGTTCTACCCCATTTGCCCGAGGCTCACTATTACGACCCCGACAACATGCGTACCGAACAACGAGAAGCTTTCTACGCTTGGTACCAGGCTCACGCCTCGGACCCTTTCGACTTTCAGGAAGAAATGTTAAAGTATTGTCGTTCCGACGTGGACATTTTACGACGTTGTTGTGGAAAATTTCGAGAACTGTTCATGGAACACGGAGGGGTCGATCCTTTGAAAGAAGCTTGCACCATTGCCAAAGCGTGTTCCTTAGTGTATCGACAACGATTCATGCCTGAAAACACCGTGGCTGTCATCAGTCCTCAAACGACCCACTTTGTCAAGCGTCAATACTCGGTCAAAGCCCTACGTTGGTTACATTACTTGTGCGACAAGGAAGACAAGTGGATTCAGCATGCTCGCAACGGAGGGGGCGAAAAGACCATCGGAACGTATTCGGTCGATGGCTGGGACTTAGAAAACCCCAAGATCGTGTACGAGTTTAACGGTTGCTTATTTCACGGATGTCCCGTCTGTTACCCTGACCGTGGCACTAAAAATCAGTTTTTACAACGAACCATGGAAGACTTGTACCAGGACACTTGTCAGCGACGCCTAAAGTTAGAACAGCAAGGATACCAAGTGGTGGAAATGTGGGAACACGAGTACGATCACCGTATGAAAACCGATCCCGAGTTTAAACGCCTCGTGGAAAGTTACCAGTTCATGGACCCGCTGAACCCGAGGGATAGTTTGTACGGAGGAAGGACCAATGCCACCTGTTTGCTGTACCAAGCCGACGAAGAGAAAGGAGAAGAAATCAAATACTTGGACGTGTGTTCGCTGTATCCTTACGTGTGCAAATATTGTCGCTTTCCTGTAGGGCACCCGCAATTGCTGACGGAACACATCGACCTGGTCAACATTCGACAATACGAAGGCTTGATCAAGTGCAAAGTTTTGCCTCCCACGAACCTATACCATCCCGTCTTACCTCACCATTGTCAAGGCAAACTGATGTTTCCCTTGTGCCGTACTTGTGCCGAAACGTGCAACCAAGACCAACCTTGTCAGCACAGCCAGGAAGAACGTGCCTTGACGGGAACCTGGGTCAGCGTAGAATTGTTCAAAGCTCTGGACATGGGATACCAACTGTTAGAAGTGTACGAAATTTGCCACTTTCCCAAGACACAACAATACCGCAAGGGTGACCCTACTCAGAAAGGCATTTTTGCCGACTACGTGGATGCCTTTTTGAAACTGAAGCAAGAAGCCAGCGGCTATCCTTCCTGGTGTCACACTCCCGAAGACCAAATACAATTCAAAGAGAAATACTACGAACAAGAAGGCATCTCTTTAGACCACATCGAGAAAAACGAAGGCAGGAGATCGTTTGCCAAAGTGATGTTAAATTGCTTGTGGGGTAAAATGGCACAACGACCGTGTTTACCCAAGACGGAATATTTGACAGAACCTTCCCGCTACTTCCAGATGATTCACGACAAAACCAAATACATGAAACACGTGGACGTCGTTCGAGAGAATTTGATCTTCGTCAATTACGAAGAAGATCTGGACTTTGTGCAAGACGACCCTTTTGGAAATGTCATCATTGCGGCTTACGTGACAGCCCATGCTCGCTTAAAATTGTACGAAGCTTTAGAACTGTTAGAAGAACGCGTCCTGTACTTTGACACAGACAGTTGCATTTACATCCATCACCCGATTCAACATCACCCTAACATCGAAGGAGACCGTTTAGGAGCCTGGACAGACGAGCATCCCGACGACAAGATTTTAAGTTTCGTCAGTGGCGGTCCCAAAAATTACGGCTACGAATACCGGGACAAACAAGGAGAAGTGCACACGACGTGCAAAGTGAAAGGACTGACTCTGAATTATCGTACCAGTCGAGTGGTCAACTTTGGGGTATTGAAAGAAGCCTTGCAATCGGGAGAGGATGGAAACTTTAAAGTGACCACCTATCAACCGAACAAGATTGTACGTTTACCCACTCACCACATCATCAGTCGACCCTTGGAAAAAATCTATCAAATTGTATACCAGAAGCGAGTTCGACTTCCCAATCATTTCACCTTACCGTACGGTCACGTCGGTATTGGTCTGTATATAAAAAAGGAACCCTAGGCAAAATCGATAGTTCATTGTGACTACCAAGACCGAGCGAACAAGATGAATACTTTCAGAGAAACACAGAACAAGTTGTTTAGAAGGGCACAATTCAAGTGTGAGGCTTCGGAAGTGGAATGCGATTGTGAGCCTTGCGATGGATACGATGCTGTACCTTGTGACCTGAGCGATGCCGTAAAGCATCATGGGAACTTTAGTGCCCCTACCCCTGTCATGGAAAGTGATGCTGTGCGTGTCAAACCTGTGGGATGCGAAAACGATGCTGCTCGTCCTCTTGGACATTTTACTGGGTTTCGTTTTAAAGGGGAATGTCCACCTTCACGTTTACCTCCCTACGGATGTCATCCAGCCCTGAGCAAACTCCTGCCCATTTCACTCAACCCTCATCGAAACGAACCTGTGAAAAACGAATATTCGTTTCCTGTGCGTTTGTCGGAATACTGCGACTTTGAAAATCGTCTTCAATCGTTCAAAGGAAAATGGCCAAAGTATCTGGGAGGACCGACCCCCGAAGAATTAGCCAGAGCCGGATTTTTCTACTTGGGCGAAGGAGATAAAGTCAAGTGCTTCAGTTGCGGTGTGTCACTTCACCACTGGGAACCGCAAGATTCGGCCTACGTTGAACATGCTCGATGGTCACCGAATTGTCATTACTTACCCTTAGTGGGACCGAGACATTGAAGTAACTTCTTACCATAATAATCTGTTCATGGATACTTTACAAGAGAACATTCGTGCTTTGCCTGTGGAGTTGAGAGAACGCATTTACCGAGAGCTGGTCAAAATACAAGTGAAACGTAAAGAACAATTGCATCCGTTACGTCACCGGTGTTTGAACCACTGGTACCTGAAGGCTATACAAGGACTGATTCAATTGAAAGTGTTCCATCGGACAGACATTGATCAACGATCCTCTAGTTTTAAAGAGGATTGGTTTGGTATGGACGATTGTAGTTACATCATTGTAAACGTACTGCATCGAATTCCAGAGGAAGAGTTAACGAATTACCAACATCTTGAACACAATGTCAACTTGGTGAAAGAGGAAACTTCTGAACGAATTGTAATGTGTAGATTAGTGACTCAACGATTTAAATTCGACACTGAAGTGAAACCATGTTTGTGCAAAGAGTACATTTCTTGTGTCAGACCAAAGAGGATTTAGTATGACCTATTCATGGATACTTTACAAGAGAACATTCGTGCTTTGCCTGTGGAGTTGAGAGAACGCATTTACCGAGAGCTGGTCAAAATACAAGTGAAACGTAAAGAACAATTGCATCCGTTACGTCACCAGATCTTTAACCACTGGTACCTGAAGGGTATAAGAGAACTGATTCGTCAGAAATTGTTTCAGTGGTCAGACCTTGTTCAATACTTCCAGGCCCCCGATGATTCACGTGTTGATCATTTTGGTTACTTCGAGATTCACCTAGAGCAACCCATTGAGGAAGACGAGGTAAAGGATTACCAACATATTTTACGTGGAATCTACTTAGCGGAAGAGGAAACTTCTAATCGAACTCTGACGTTTCGGTTACAGTATGCAAGATTTACATTACCCACTGGAAAACGAACATCACTGGCTAGAAAGTACGTGTATTCTTTTCGAAACAAAGAGACTATAAAAACAGGCAGCTATGCCACGACTTATGTCGTATGTCATCCAACAGATTCCGTGGAAGGAACTCAATGACCATATTCAAACCGTGGATCATTACCATCGATTATTGCAAGAACTGTATCCATTCAATTTGGGACGACAAGTGGTGTGTGTCTTAGTGACTTGTTTTCTGGGATTTCGTTTACCAGCCGATTCTTTGTGGACTCTTTACGATCAGTACTTACCACCTCCATGGCCTTAAATGGTCACGAAAAACTCCTTTTGCTCAAAGCCTTGCGGTTTCATCTGGATACTTCTCGACCTCAACAGGAAAAAAAGATTCGTCAACTTTTAGCGACCCAAGACGTGTATGACGATGTGTGTGTAGCTTGTGACTTACACCCTCATTGGACAGATGTTCGTGACTGGAAAAAGGGGGGTTTTAAGGCTTGGACCCAAGAAGTGGCCCAGTATGCACAAGAGTTGTTCAAGGAAAAAAGTTACTTTTCAACCTGTGTTAGTGACGGTGCCAGAAGAACCCGTCACCGAGAACAACCACTCGCTTCAGGACAGGACTGTCATGGACATGCCTGAAAGGTCATTCCGGGAGGACACTTGTGTGAAAATACCTCATGTAGAGACTGTAAGAACATTACACACTGTCCCTAGGACATCTTGGTTAACTAAAACATGTTGTACAGACACTTGTTTATATTCCACTTTGATCGCTTTGCTGTGTTTTATATTCCTGTACATCACTATTTGGGTTGTATGTATTTTTGTCTTTCGTGTTCATATTTGAAAAAAAACATTCAATAAACGTGTTCTGTAAAAAGTATATAAACTCTTGTCTTGTTTGTTTTTTCGTGTCACAAGTGACATTTCTCACACCATGGCTACCTCTGCTGTCTCTGCTCCCTCTTCCTCTACTGTCAAAGTCATCGACGAACACTTAGATCGTGCCAGTTGGGAGGCTTTGTATCTTCGCCATCCCTTTAACATGCTCAATGCTGGACCTAGCGGTTCAGGCAAAACCGAATTCGTCAAACGTTTGATCGAGCATAAACATCATTTGATCGATCGACCCCCTCAACGGATCGTGTGGTGTTACAAAGAGTGGCAATCGGCGTACAGCCTCTTGCGAGAAAGTCAAGGCGATTCCATCGTGTTTGTGGAAGGCATTCCTAAAGAAGACGACGGCATCGTCTCTGACTCCCGTCTAACCCATTTGGTCATTTTCGACGACATGTTAGGAGAAGACGAAGAAGAAATTAAATTGTGGTTCACGCGCAAAGGGCATCACCGTAATGCCAGTGTCGTTTACATCACCCAAAATTTGTTTCAACAAAGTAAAGCCCATCGCACCATCAGTCTCAATGCGCATTACGTGGTCTTGTTTAAAAGCCCTCGAGATAAATCGCAAGTGCAAGTCTTAGCCAAACAGTTAGGAACGCCTTGGCTGACTCAGGCGTACGACGATGCCACTCAAACGCCACACGCCTATTTACTCGTCGATTTGAAACCTACCACTCCCGAGGATTTGCGATTTCGTACCCACTTGTTTCACCACTGGTGCCAAGACGGAGGGCCTGTCCTGTACACGTCTCCGTCCTCGACTTCATTTCACTCCCCATGAAAAAAATCTATAAAAACCTCAGACCCTTTTTCATCTGTCTCACACTCAGTGCGAACATGACGTCCCTTCAGTCGCATCTTCCCGTCAAATTGATTCGTGCCTTGTATGGCATCAGTCGAGAAAAAGATCCACAAACACGAGCTCGTGTCTTAGAAGCTAGCCTCAAAGAAGTCTTACGATGGTTCACGGTGACGGCACGTCAATTACTCCAAGGAATCATGCAGATTCCTCATCAAACCCAACGCTTTTTCGATCGAAACAAAGTCGCTTTGGTCCAACTGGCAGATCCCCGCATCGACACTCAAACCAAAAAACAAATCATTTTGAAACCTGGAGGGAGCGGTACTCTAGGAGGGGTCATCATTCGCTCACTCTTAAGATGGGATCCTAATGCCCCCAAAGTTATCCCTAAGACAAAAGTCCAACGAAGCCCCAAGAAGAAAAAGAAAAAGACCAAGTCCCCAGGAAGAACTTCTCCAGTGGCGGGACCCTCCTCTTACCAGACACCACCACCATGACCCCGGAAAAAGAAAAGAAGCCCCAAGAAAAAGAAACAGAGAAAAAGTCCTCAAAAAAAGAAAAGTCCACAGAAGAAAACTAGTCGCAAGAGAGGCACTTCGGCCAGGACGCAACCTTACACTCGCAAGCCACGACCTGCCACAACGTCTCCGGCAGCCTCACGTTTGTCCACTTCTCCGTTGATGTCACCAGGAACTGAAGAGTACTTGGAGACGTTGATTACACCAAGAACTTCTCCGTTGATGACCCCCAAAAGAACTTCCCCAGTGGCAGGACCTTCCCATTTAGCGGCAGTGGCTGCTGCTCACAAAGTACCTTCTCCCAAAATCAAAGTTCAAGAAAGATCGGGCATGTTACAAAGTTTACTGGACTTGTCCAAGCAAGAACTGGCTCGATTTAGTCCGTTACGTACCCCTGCACGACGTGTCATGCCTGTCCTCAAACTGATAAAACGTAAAGACAATCAGTGGCGACGCGTTCCAGTATAAAAAAGGCCTGTGACCGAGTAGGGTATCAGTGTTTTTAGGTGCTCCTAAAGACTCAAAGATGTTACCCTCCAGAAAACCCCAAGGAAAGAAAAGGAAAGGACTACCACCACGTTTAGCCAAACATGGGGACCTGTTATCTGTCCTGTCCAAAGCTTCTCCACCCCTACGAAAAAAACTCATTCAAACGGCCTCCAAAGAGGTCATCGATACCGTGTGCGAATGTTGTTTGAACGTTTTGAAAGGCACGATCCCTTTGTCCAAACACCAGAAACAATGCTTAGGCAAACATCGTCACGTTCTTCGGAAAATGGTTCAAAAGAAAATTCCCATTCGTCAAAAAAAGAAGATGTTGGTCCAACGTGGAGGCATTTTACCTCTCTTGTTAGGCCCCATACTGAAAGGAGTCTTGGGAACCATGTTGGGAGGACTGGTGGGAGCAAGATAAAAAGGCCTTCGGAAGTCCCAAGATCTCAGAATTCACCCCTGACAACCCCATGGAAGGACGAAAACTAGCTTTAGTGCCTTACAAACGATGGATGGAATACCATCGGTGGCAAGAACAACGCACCCCGCATTTACCTCCCAATCCCAATTTGAGCGAGATGTCCCAGTTACAACACGAATTGCAATCCTTGCTGGATCGCCAAGATTTGTCCGAAAGAGAAAAATCGCAAAAGTACGGTCAACTCTTGCAAAGACTGCAACTCTTTCACCAGAAAGCTTTAGACGAAACAGCTATACCCACTCTGAAAGATTTTAAGACCTTGATGAAAAGTCCAGCACCATCATCATCATTACCCCCACCACCACCACCACTACCATCCCCAAGGGTCACCAGAGATGCTACCCCACAAAGACCTGAGGAAGAAGAGATGCGCGAAGTGTTTCAAACACCATCAGCAGCTCCCATTTCGAGTAAGATTGCAGCATCCTTGTTGACCCCGTCCCCCACACCCCAACGAGAAGAAATGAAAGCTTGGGTTAAAAAGATGATGTCCACGCCTCCTTCGACAGAAGTGAAAAAGAAAGAAGGGAAACCAGAAGCGAAAAAAGAAAAGAAAACCAAAGCCATTCCATTGCCACCTCCACCACCACCACTACCTTCTACTTCTACTCCCGTAGCCCATCGGACACGTAAATCCGTTTCCAAACCACCCTTTCGACCCACCCAAAGTAGCATCACCGAAGAGTGGGTGACTTATTAACACAGCAAAAAAAATGGAAAAAGTCTTAGCTAGCATTTACTACGATCCCTCCCATCCTGCAGGTTACGCAGGAGTTCAAAAATTGTATCGTGCTGCCAAAACGCGACTGAAAAGTCTCCGTTTACCTCAAGTGCAACGATGGTTACAAGAACAAGCTACCTACACTTTACACAAACCCATTCGACGCAAGTTTGCCAGAAGTCGCACCCGAGTGGAAGGCATCGATCATCAATGGCAAGCCGATTTAGCCGATGTCTCTCATTTGGCCAGCTACAATCGTGGTTACAAATATTTGTTTTGTGTCATCGACGTCTTTTCCAAATTTGCCTGGGTCGTACCCTTGACTTCCAAATCCAGCAGCGAGTTAGTGCGAGCCCTGCAACGGGTGTTGAAACAAAGCGGTCGTCACCCTCTTCGATGGCAAACGGACAAAGGCACCGAATTTCTGATCCAAGCTTTCCAAAAAGAATTAAAGAAACGTGACATTCATTTTTTTACCACCGAGAATCCCGAAACCAAAGCCAGCATCGTGGAACGTTTTCAACGCACTTTGAAAGAACGCATGTGGAAATATTTTACGCATCACCACACTCTGAAGTACATCGACATCTTACCGCACCTGGTGCAAGCATACAACCAATCTTACCATCGAAGCATCGGACGTGCCCCGCAAGACGTGACTCCCGACAACGAAGTGCTGGTGTTCGAGCGCCTGTTCGGTACGTCCCCGACGAGGGCTGTCCCCAAGAAAAGTAGAGAGTTGACCGTAGGAGATTGGGTGCGCATTGGCAAAACCAAACGCACTTTCGACAAAGGTTACTTACCTAACTGGACGACCGAATTGTTTCGCGTCACTGGACGAGTGCATGGCCGTCATCCTGCCGTCTATAAATTGGAAGACATGAACGGAGAAGTACTCAAAGGAACGTTTTATTTGCCCGAGTTACAACGTGTCACCAAAAAAGAAGACGACGTGTACGACATCGAAAGCATTCTCGAACGCAGAACCCGTAAAGTGGGTAAACGACGTGTCAAAGAAGTCAAAGTACGTTGGAAAGGATATCCACCCAGTTTCGATTCTTGGATCGACGCTTCGCAAGTCATCGACTATAAAAAGAAGAAGTGACCATCATGCCCTTTCACACATCAGACGCAGCTACGTCGACCAGTCCTTCTTCCCCTAGTTCTTCTGTGCAAGATTTACAAAAACAACCCTTGTGGGTGTGGTGTGGAGAACGTGTGCCTAAAACGCAAATCGTCTTTTTCTGCCAAATCTTCGTGGTGTATTGTGTCATCGGGGCAGCCATCGCCAATTTGAGTTTGCAACAAGGAGACAAACAATTGTGGACCATTTTATTGAGCAGTTGCATCGGTTACCTGCTTCCCAATCCCTCCCTGAAATTCTCCTCAAACGGGAACGTTGTGTCCAGTGGCAGTGCCAGTCACCACTCCAACAACAACAACCACAACCAGAACCCCATTTTGGGCGGAGACACACCTCTGACATCCACTAATATTCCCTCGGACAGCCACAGAACTCTGGAATTATGAGTCACCAAAACCAATTTTACTTAACCTTACCCAGTGACAGTTCCATGCAGGTGTTTCCCAACAACACGTTGTGCTGTTACACGGCCAAATTACCTCAAGCCATCCCCTTAGATCACGAAGCCCATTGGGAAGTGGCTTTAGTGGAAATGATTCACCCAACCCAAGTCCTCAATGTCCTTCCCAATCAAAATAAATTTGAGGTGGAAGTTTATGACGAACAACTGCAAAAGTGGATGGATGACAATAGTAAATATAAGCATAAAATCCCTAACAAAGACAATCCAAAGTGGACCGACTATCACTTGTTCATTACCCCAGGCTATTATTTTAGTGGTCAACATTTGGTCAACACCATAGCCACCAAGTTTAATGGCGTGTTTGGGGAAGCTTTTAAGAATGTCAAGAACAAAACTGTCACCCTGGAATACCACAAAACAGCTCGTCGCTTCCTGATAAAATTTCCTGAGGGGGAAAAAATCATGGGTTTCTATTTTAATGATGAATTGTTTGACATGTTGGGTGGTGACATAAAGATGAGGAAGAAAACAGAACAAACACTAGCCCAAAAAACCGTCATTTACAGCAACGAGTCTTTTGGCCAGTATTTTCGTACCCCGGTAGAACTGAACCAAGGACTGAATTTGATGTTCGTGTATTCCGATGTGGTGGAATACAACGTGGTGGGACACACCTCCGTGCCGTTACTGCGTGTCATTCCTTTCAAAGTGGATTCTGCCGCGAATGCTGACGAGGAAGGTGGAAACACTTACCACGTCCACCGCGAATTTGTCCATCCTCACTATTTGCCGGTCAGCAAGTCGTATTTGGACACGGTCAACATTACTATAAAAGGAGATCTGGGACAAAATATTCCATTCACCAAAGGAAAAGTCACGGTGAAACTCCATTTTCGAAAACGGTTCTCTCACGACTCGTAAGCAAGTCATGTATCCAGTGTACCGAGGGGTGGCACGACAGCGAGGACACGGTTTAGGAGATATGTTAAAATCGGCCTTTCGTTCGGTGGCTCCGGTGTTGAAACCGATGGTGACACGCGGATTGCACGCCTTGAAAGATGCGGCACTGACGCAAGGCAAAGAATTTCTCCAAAATGTCATCATCGACAAACAAAACCCTAAAGAAGCCTTCATGAGGGCAGGTAAAAATGTCTTGCTGCAAACGGGAAAAGACATTTTGGGCCGACGAGACACACCTATAAATGCCCTGCACGCTACCGAGTCTGGCATTCAGCAAGGACAAGGCAGAAAGAGACGACGAAGAAGAAAACACCCTTTCACCAGACTTCAAGCGAGAAAGGCCAAAAAAAGAAGAACCGTTCGAGACTTAGACGTTTTCGATTATTGAGAAAGAGAAAAAATGATGCACCGAGAGTCTTGTGCTTGTTCCAAGACGGAACTGGATCTGTTTGCCATGCCCCCCACGATGATGACCATGCAAGAATCCCAGTGGGTGGAATTTTATCCCATCTCCACATTGACCGATTCTGCTCCCATCGAATTTGAAATCAAAGGACAGCCCGAAGATTACATCGATCTGAATAGCAGTTACCTGTACTTGAAAGTCAAAGTAACCGAAGCGAACAACGGTGCCATAGACAATGATGATGTAGTAGCTCCCGTCAACAATTTCATGCATTCCTTGTTTAGCGAAGTGGACTTGTACTTGAATAACAAACTGGTCAGCAGCAGCATGGATACTTACCCTTATCGAGCGTACCTGGAAAATCTCTTGACGTACGGAAAAGAAGCCAAGAACACTCATCTGGATGCTTGCGTGGTATGGAAACCTGACCAAGCGGATAGGTTCAACAAAACTACAATTGTTGCTGGGGAGGAACCAAATACAACGGGATTTGTAGAACGAAGAAAGAAAATTCATCTAAGTCGTAGTTTAGAACTGATGGATCGCTTGCATTTGGACATGTGGTTACAAGAGAAGTATTTGCTGAACGGGGTGGATGTCCGCCTGAGACTGAATCGCAGTAGTGCTGCTTTCCATTTGATGACTGGTGCTGCTGATGCCACTTACAAAACCACCATCGAAGAAGCCAAACTTTATGTGCGTCGTGTGGAAGTGTTACCTAAAGTAGGTAACGACATCAGTCAGACATTGAGCAGAACAACCGCCAAGTATCCCATACGACGCGTAGAAGTGAAAACGTTCACCATTGCCTCTGGACTCCGATCCAAGATCGAAGATCATCTGTTCCAAGGACAGTTACCCAAACGTTTGATTGTTGGCATCGTCAAGAATTCAGCTTTCAATGGTGTCTATAACGAAAATCCTTTTCAGTTTCAAAATTACAGAGTGTCCAAGATCGAAGTCAGCCGCGATGGCAAGACCTTGTGTACCCGACCTTTCGAACCTGTCTTTCATGCCGCCGATAAGACTAAGTCGAATTACTTGAGATCGTACTTGTCCCTGTACGAAGCCACCGGACAGTTAGGAACCAACACCAGTCACGGCATTACGTACGACGATTATGAAGGAGGCTATGCTTTGTGGGCTTTCGATTTCACTCCTGACCAGGGCAGCGACGAGGGACATTTCCACCCTATAAAATCTGGCCAGATTCGTGTGGAACTTCAGTTTGCGGTTGGTCTACCAGAGACGGTGAACGTCATCCTGTATGCAGAATTCGATAATACCATAGAAATCAACAGTTTGAGAGAAGTCATTCTAGATTACTAGAAGCCATGGAAGACTGTTATCCCTCTTTACAAAGTGAAGAAACTTTGGACATGGAATGTGAGGAGACCGTGGAAGGAGAATCCCAAGACGAAGAAATTGTCATGATGAAGTCGAGATGGCCAGAACAAGAAGCCCATTTAGTCTCCTGTTTTGCCAAACACTTGGTCGACAAAATGACGGAATTGATCAAGAAAAATTGCTATGGATGTCAAAACGATCATCCCAGTCAAATTCAACACGATAAATGCCTGATGTTAAGTCAAGAAGAAAAATTGGACGAGTATCTGGACGAAGCTTGGAGTCTCATCTCGAACAAAGACGTGTTGCACCAGTGGTATAAAGACTTGCGTGAACATTCTTGTCCACCATTAACCACTCAAGAGATCCATCGTATCGAAGCTCTCCTGAATCAGAGTGAGGAAACAGAACGAATAACCGTTTATTCGTCAGACATTTTCAAGCAAAAAGTCAGGATCGAATTGACCACTTATTATTACCTGTGAAGAAGAAAAAAGCACACACAAATCAATGGATACCTGGGAACTTTATTACCTTTTGAACCACAGTTCGTATACGGCTTCTTGGAATCCTGTCGTCTGTGCTAAAGATGAACTCCCTCATCGCAAACCTAAAGACCATCAAGCTTACGTGATCAACACGGACGACAGTCATCTCCCAGGAACCCACTGGGTAGCCGTCTACTTTCCTCAAGAAGGCTGTGTGGAATATTTCGATTCGTACGGATTGCCCCCTTTGGAAGACGATATCATTGACTTTATGAGAAGAAATGCTCAAACCACCCGATTCAATAATGTGAAATTACAAGGCACAGATTCCTTGGTGTGTGGACAATATTGTGTGTATTTTCTGCATCATCGCAGCCTGGGCTATTCCTTAGAACATTTAGTGACTCATTTCGATCCTCGTTCTTCTGCTAGAAACGATGTGAAAGTAGACCGATGGTTTTGTGACAATTATGCTTATCTTTTGTCTCAAGCTAGGAAACGTAGTGTCCATCAATGGCCTAATGATTTCCAACAGTGGAAATCACAATTTCATTCACAACGTTGTCAGCCTTGTTCAAAAGTAGTTAGTATTTGAAGAAAAAATGTTTGTGATTTGAAAAAAATTGTTAGATGTTATAGTGTTGGATTATTGTTAAAAAATGTTAGAAATGTTGTTGTTTAGTGTTAAGTGATTTTTGAATAAAAAATGTTGTGTTTTGAAAAAAAAATGCCTTTGTCTTTTGTTTAGCTATAAGAATGTTGGATTGATGCTCTTTCATTTCTTACTATCCCTCTCATGAACGTTGCGGCTCGAAAACCGTGTGGGGGATGTTTTCCTTCACGTCCGCGCTTTAACTTTAAGAACCGGGGTTGTTCCCAGTCTAACCATCCATTGTCGACTCATCCTCCTAAGAAGATGTGCTCCAAACTAGCTAAGCTCAACGAAGTCTACGTGAATTTGCATAGGGTCAGACACAGTCTGATACCGAAGCCAGAAGAAATAGAGAATGTGAGAATGTTAAAAATCACTGAAGACCTGATAGAAGAGCTCTTCAGAGAAGAAATGAACAGGGAAAAAGAAGAATGGACAGAGAAGTACAGACTTCAGAGACAGCAGCAACAGCAGCAACAGCAGCAACAACAGCAACAGCAGCAGCAACCTGAAGCTGACAGAGGCTTTGTCGATTGTCGTATCGACACCAAAGAATTCTTCTTCTCTTTCCGAAGAAGCAGACCTATTGCCAGAAAGTCTATCCTCAGAGGACATCGCATTCTTAGAAACTAAAAAAGAATGCCATAGCAAAACAAAAAAACAGCCCTTTTCAGGGCTACCCAATACTCTAGAAAAGAAATAACGATAGATTTGCCAATGTGTGTAGGTAGAGTAGTGTGAATATAAACACTAACTCTTTATTAATAGTGGAAGTGTATGTGTTTGTGTGTTTGTGTTTGTAAGTGGTAAAATAGGTTGGTGTGGATAGTAGATTAAAATAATGTTAGTTTTTTGGCTGTTAGAGGTATATATTTTGGGTTAGATTGAATTGCTTTGCGTATGTGGATAGTCCATTGAAGTGATTTATAAAAATATTACAATAGTAATGGGTAGCATAAAAAGTGAGTGAGTGTTTCTTTTAGGTCCGCGCGTTGTTGTTGTTGTTGTTTTTTTGGTTAATGATCTAGGTAAGATGAATTTTATGTTATTAGGGGGATGTTTTCCTTCACGTCCGTGCTTTCAGTATAAATTGAAACTCGTTCGGCAGTCCAGCTACCCTTGTTGATTGATCAACACCAAAAATGAACACGAGACTGGAGAAACTGTTGGAACTTCATGTGCATCTGGAATATGCCAGGCGCATATTAAATGAACTGGCCGCTGAAGCCATTGTCGAGGAGGGAAGGATAAGAGAGGAGGAAAGAAGAAAAAAAGAAGAGGAGGAGAGAAGATATAAAGAAGAGGAGGAGGAAAAGGAGAGAAGAAAAAATTTCAGAATCCCAGAGAGTGAAAATTGGGATTCTGAAGCGACATATCCTGCCTCTGCTCTCTCCCCCCAAAAGGTAAAAAGTAACTGGGGGATAAGATGTGTATGTGGTGCCAGGCCTGGAAGGTGCCACCATTAACCAGGTGTCCATGAAGTTCCAAACAAAACAGCCCTTTTCAGGGCTACCCAATACTCTAGAAAAGAAATAACTATTAATTTGCCAATGTGTGTAGGTAGAGTAGTGTGAAAATAAACACTAACTCTTTCTTAAGATATTGTGAGGGTATGTGTTTGTGTTTGTAAGAGCTCAGGTATGTTTGTGTGAATAGTAGATTATGGGTTTCTTAGCGTATGTGGAGAGTATAGTTAGGGTTATATTATATGAAAAAAGTAGGGGGATGTTTTCCTTCACGTCCGCGCGTTGTTGGGTCATGATCTAGGTAAGATCCATTTTATGTTTTAGGGGGATGTTTTCCTTCACGTTCGCGCTTTTCGTATAAGAACCCACAGTATTAGTTGTTCAAACCATTCTGCAAAGAATACAAAGAAGATGGCGTCAAACCAAATGGACAAAATACAAACCTTGCAAGACGTTTTAGACAACTTAGGAATAATGGAACAGATGTTAATAAGACTCGTTGAAGACCATTATTCCTATAGTCCCCATCGTGTAAAGATGGAAATTAACAATTTAAGAAAAGCAAAGGACAAGATTAGTGGTGTCATGAAAGAGATCAAGGAGGAGAAGGAGGATGAAGAGGAAAAGATAAGAATAAGAACATGGAACGAAAAAATTGAAAAAGAAGAGGAAAATGAGAAGAGGAAGAAAGAAGAAGAGGAGGAAGAGAAGAAAGAAGAGGAGGAGAAAAAAAAGAAGAGAAAGAGTGTTGGAGATAAAATAAGA
Source organism: Sinohyriopsis cumingii (assembly GCA_028554795.2). NCBI lineage: Eukaryota > Metazoa > Mollusca > Bivalvia > Unionida > Unionidae > Sinohyriopsis > Sinohyriopsis cumingii. Next base: position 67,329,672 of record CM068829.1, on the reverse strand, counting down.
AGTTGGTGGAGGAAAAGAAGAAATTAGAAGCAGAAGAAAACCCAAAGGCCCTTTTCAGGGCCCCCATATATCTCGAAAAGAGATAGCCTTTCCATTGCCTACCCCTTTTTTAAAAAAATTTAAAGAAAAAATCCCATGTTAAATTCCCCTTGTCCGTAGAGTGACCCACGATTTATTGCCATGTTAAATTCCCCTTGTCCGTAGAGTGACCCACGATTTATTGCCATGTTAAATTCCCCTTGTCCGTAGAGTGACCCACGATTTATTGCCATGTTAAATTCCCCTTGTCCGTACAGTGCCCCACGATTTTTCTCCATGTTAAATTTCCATTGTCCGTAGAGTGCCCCAGGGGTGTTTTTAATGCTAATTCCCATTGTCCGTAGGGTGCCCCCATTCACTACTGGCGGGAAATTAACAATTAATACTCAACTTGATAACAAAACTTTGACTAATAACGATAGCAGGAAATATCACGAGTAGCAAACTCAGGTGATACGATGACAGGTATGTTAAACATGGGTTCGAATAAAATAACATCGACTTATAATCAAGTCGACCAGTTTGATTTTAAAATAAATTTTATGTTGACGCTGAGATAAGTGCAGCATCAGCGAGTATCATTTCTTCTGCAGATGCTAATTATCTTAACACCTCCGGTGGTACAGTTACAGGTGCGATCGATATGGCTGCCAATAAGATAACTTCTATGTCTGTGCCTGTTTCTGCATTTGATTTTGTCAATAAACAGTACGCTGATAGTATTGCCCAATCGCAAGCGATTGGTGGTAGTACAAAACGAGTTAAAAGTAATGTCGGTCATATTCCACATCTCGCTCATGTTAGAATTAATCGTTGGAGTTTTGTTGCAACAGCTTCAAGTTATTATTGGGAGAATAAGCCAAATTATGCTCTTGCGTTTGACAGCCCTATGTCTGACGAGTTAGTGTGGGTCACAAAATGAGAAACAAGTAACTTTGGATCAAAATAGAGTGTCCAGTGGCTCTAGCAATATGGAAATTTCAACTACGAGGTCGACTAAATGCTAATCTCGGAAGTATTTATGATTTTCGATTAGAAGGATCTAATGATGTGTCCACATGGACTACACTGCATAATATATTAAGTGGTCATTTTAGTGCTTATCCGCAATTTATGCTTGATCCTGCAGTAACAACAGACAAGTACTCGTATTTCCTGATTTATGTTGTCAGCGCTAGAGGTCCTTACCTAGGTTTGTCGATATTTCAGATATATACACTCTATTACCTCGTATTGGTCTGCAGGCCATGATTTAATTTGAGTGTAGTATGTAATGTCTATTGATCCTCCGTCGATCAGAGTCGCAAAAGAGTTTTATAATTTTGTACTAAACCCGAAAACAGAGATCGAAATATCTGATCTTGATTCGACAGACCCAAAAAGTGTTGAGGAAGTAAGGGTAAATGTAAAAGCTGGAATGAAAAAATTAACTTTATAGTCACCCGGTTTTAAGGAGAATAGTGGCAATTTTGCTAGAGTTGCTGGAGTGAGGGACCCTTAACTGAGATACGCGATCAAAGACTTTAATATAATTACCAAACACTGTCCTGTAAGTGAGTACGAGGAAGGACGGTTAAATGTTGAACAGTTTTTGATACATAAATTGCTTGAAATAAATAAAGAAACTGTCTTGATGATTGTCAGATCTAACCTTAGAAGAAAAAAATCATGATGACGAGAAACCTGAGCAAGAGCGACTAAAGAACGAAGATATAAGATTAGCTTGAAAAACTAGTTAAAACAAGGAAACACAAGTTTCTTAACAACTCGTAAGCTCAAAGACACATTTGCTAACGTCCATTATTTCATGTGATAGGCATGGACTACTATGATAAAAATACGCTGTTAGAAATTGTAGATAATAGCGTTGACACTAACCTGCTAACAAAAAGCATGTCTAGTTCTAACAGACTCTCACCGGCGATAAAGAAAAGTATGACGTATATCACATTAATGCTGCAGTAAACACAATATCAGAAATTGAGTCAAGAGTTGCGTTATATGATGATGTCGAACGAGATATATTTTATCAAGAGCTTGACGAAATTACTACTGTAAAACCTTGCATTGATAAAGGTTATGAAATACATAATAGTTCTACAAAAATTGCATTAAAAACTATAAAAAAGAAGCTGTAAGTTACTGACAGAAGAAAAATACAAAAGTATTAAAGAGCTGATTGCATGATACATAAATCTGCCCTCTATAAGTATAGAGCAAGCAGATATTAGCGTTTTTTTTAAGTTTTGCAACAACATAGACAATTCTCAGGCAGCATCTAGTATTAAAAAATTTTAAGCTGGGACAGTTATCTTATGTTGTTAGTTATTTCGACCAAACAGAAGATAGTGTTCATGATAGAGTCAATATTACTGAAATAACAATAAATTGTAACCCCCATTTTCATCCTCAGTTTTAACAGATATCAGATATGATGATATCCCATCTGAATTATATAATAAATATAGAGAGTTTCTTGCAGATCCTGTCAATAAAAAAAATTTAGTGCTCAGATCAAGAAGGCTGGCCGAAAATATTTTTACCACGGCAATTGAAATAATTACCGAAACAGTTTCATAATGACAAGAAAAAAAAAAATCGACTTCAACCACATATCCGGTCTTCAAGACAACGACAGAGAGGAGCTGATCAAATACTATAAATATTACCATAAAAAAAACTGCATTGTATCGTACACGCTAGACTATTTTATAGTAAAATAATAAGCGCACTGAACTACATCACAATGATGTTAACAACGAGTGGAATTATTTCAGTTGGAGGTGACATTAAATCCATTATTTTTTTTGTAGTGCCATGGGTAGGTATTGTGTTATCAGTGGTGAATAGAAAGATCGGACCAAAATACGAGAACAAAGATACGTCTTCTAAAATAGCAGCAGCGACTTATATCTGATACAGGAACCACGTGTCAAAGACGATTTGCTTGCAGATATGATACCAAATAGAGTTGTGAAATACGAAAAACTATTCTCAGTTAATTTTGTGTAAAATCGCTAATGATTTTTCATTAAAAAAATAATTATAGTAATATTTATTGTGAATTTCAAAAATAAGGATAGTAAAATTTTTGCATGAAATATGAAATATGGAGGATAATACAGTAGAGGATACTACGTTAAAGATGAAAAGAATTCTTTTCCGAGGTTAGCATATGACTATTATGCTGACAATGAAGAGTATAGCACGTATTTCAAAAACAGAAATAAGATAAAATTGTCTCTGGTTCGAACAGAAAATTCAGATTATTTTAGTAAGCTTACCTGGGTTGCAGACTCACTTTCTGATGCTACTGATAATCTTTACGATCCAATATCACAGAAAAAATACACTAAGATCACAGACGATGACGAACTGAAAAAAATGTTATGTCGATAAATCAATAGTCTCGCATGGATATTTTATCAAGCTGTTAGAACTTTGCTCTCTAATGAGTGGTAAGATTAATCTGTGATTGTTTCGTCAGGATGAGGAAAGTTATATAACAGCGAGAGCTGAAAGTTTAAAAAATATATCAGCAATTGGCTGTGTAAAAATTCGTCAGATTCTCCATTGTGAAATCAGACGATCGCAAATGATTAAAAATTTATATCAAACCATCCTTAGAGCGTGTGTTGTGAAATATACAATTATCGATTTTTTGGTGGTAAATCCAACGAGTTATTAATAGCGCATTAATAGCAGTCAGATAAATGACATCTGGAAAAACCCTGTGTGTTAGGAACAGTAATTTTGTGTAAAATATTAATATAAATCGCTAGCGATTTCAATTAAAATCCTCAGTAGTAGTGTCTGGGGGCGTTTCTCAGCCAACCTTATTTTGTATGACGACGATGATGATTCAATGATAGGTCCTCGAAAGGTAATCAGTAAAGAAATCAACGCTGTTGCCTCAACAAAGTTGTTTTCGTATTTTGTTTAGACTAAAATGGGGGTTTGGGGAAGGTAATCATGCTGTCGTCGTAATACAAAACAGGGTTTTGCCCGAGATATCCCCTTATATACTACTACTTAGAATATTGTTACACTGTGTTGATGATGTATTGTGTTTTTGTTTACTCATGTAAAATGAGGACATTGCCAACAGGCATCCTGTTTTATAAAGAAGCGTGGTGGTTGTCTTCTGTGGCATTCAGGAATGTTACAAATTTTTACCTCAAAACTTGTCTATATTTTCTCATCATTTTACCTATTAAGAAGTCACGTAACTGAGGTCAAGAAGTAACGGATGTTGAATTGTGTCTACGGTTGTCATGCACCTATTTATTGAAAGAGTTGTAAATTAAGCATATGTGACGTCATCAGTTCAATGTTCATCATCTAGCATTGGTTTTCCAATACAAGTTTCTCAGTTTAAGGTTCTCTGGAGCAAATTATCGCTGGAAGGTCCCTTTAGAAAACACCCATCAGTAGGGGAGCAAGTTACCATTGTAACGACAAAACACCCATCAATAGTGGAGCAAGTTATCGTTGTAATGACTATACACTCATCAGTAATAGCTCTAGTCTTTGTATTTTTCTGCCATTTATTCTTCCAGATTCCAATATTTTCAAAACAACAGCAACAATTTGACAAGAAAATTAGGAGTGGCCCCGGGTGGCCTAGTAGTCCAAGGCACTTGTCTTTGAAAATCACCGATATCTCACCCCAGTCCGTGTGGGTTCGAGACTCAGGCTCAGCTAACATGGGTGCCTTAGAAAGTTTGCCATTAGCTTCCCATGGGTTGATGGTACTAGCTTTTTCTTTCTTCGCCATATATATATATATATATATATATATATATATATATATATATATATATATATATATATATATATATGCTGCTATGCATAGCCTAACATGTGAACAAAATGGCGTTAAACCGAAACCAACATGAAGAAAATGAGACAGTAGTTGCAGGAATGTGAGAAGAAGAAAAAATGGTATATTAAACAATGTAAACACTTTTGCATAATTTGGTTATACTAGGCACAAAACTCCGAACAGTTAGACCAACAATATGGTTTCTGCCTTTTCAAAATCCCATTACTGGATACGGAGACCAACTTTGCGGGGCACAATTTGGAATTAACCTTTTATAAATTAGTGATATATGCGTGGAAAGTGGCATGACGCTAAAGTAAGAGTAACGTGTGGAGACCATCTAGCAAGGCCATTATCACATGGACCTAAAATTAATTTGATACAGGCATATCTGATGGCCTCTGATGTATTGACTTTCACTGATACGTGGTTTAAATAATGTATTATATTATGTAGGAAGAATAGGGCTTCATCCAGTCTGAAATAATAATAATAATAATAATAATAATAACAACAACAACAACAATAAGGACTTTATTTAATGAGGGTAAATCAGTTACAAAACAAATAATCTACCTCAAGGCTCTCAAACAGATGTACATATATACAGAGTGTAATCACTACATATGTTCACATACATCATGGACATATATATTACCGACTCAGACTAGTTAACGACTCAGACTAGTTAACTATACATGTACATTGTAAGCACACTAACAGATGAAGTTACTAACAGTGTTCACAATACCTGTCAACTTTTCTAAAACCAGGTAGGGAAATTTAATTAAAAAATATAGTGAGACTGGGACCTACAATCATGTGGTTTTCCACGGTATTTATTTAAGCATCATCTTCACTCTATATTGGCCAATCTTCCAGGTGCAATACACGTGAAATCGTCAAGAATGCGCTGTTTCTCACTGTGATACACCTTATTTTTCCTCCCAAAATACAACCTTTTTATTGTTCTGATCAGCTATGGCTAAACTGCACAATACATGTAGATAAAGACTGGATCTAAACATGCAAGAAAGCCACTGTGACATACTTCAAAGAAACCATGTTTAACAGTGTGTTTATGTAAGCACCAGCAACTGCTTGGCAAATAAACAATGCCTTAGTTTTATGTAACTAGTAGTGTGTGTGTGTGTGTGCGCGCGCGCGTGCGTGCGTTTGTGTGTGTGTGTGTGAATTCAGCCTAGTTCAAATATGCAGTTTCAAGCTACAGTACATATGGCACCTGTTTTTCCCATGCTTTACATCCCACGGCATTTCATAAGGCATTTAACATTATTCTGAATTTGTTTTTTGAGGGCACATAGACTGTGATGTTTTCTTATTATTTCTTTTAACTGATCGATGATAACTAACATATCGTAACGTGTCAAGGGTCAAGGCCAGATAAAATGGAATAGATGGACCGCTCACGTCTTTTTCAGTTACTTGATCTCTCCAGTGCATTGTAGTGTGAACAAATGGTGTGTTCATCACAAAAGTTCTTAATTGGATCATAATAGCACAAAACTAAACAAATATAAATATCAACATAGCTTATTATATGACTTCCAGGCTTATACGTGTTTTCTCATAAAATTTAGTGCTCAGAATGGTGAAGTATAATATTTACAAATATGCAGAACAGATATTTGATAAAGCATGTTGAAATGACAACAATAGTATCAGTAGTAAATTGCGTTTGAAAATCAGCATATATGTTCAAATTCTCCTAACTCACATCATCTCTAACTCAAGTAATCCCAATTCCGAAACTAATCTTGCACAGAAAAATAAGGTGCTAGTTCTCAAAATTTGTTCATTTGACGTACCGATGTGGTAATTATTTTGTGCATCCAATCAAGGTTCGGAACCAAATTCGGGTTTACAGTCTGGAACCGGATGCAATAGTGTGTCGCGTGTGGTGTCTGCGACAGTATGTGTCGTTTTGTAGCAAAACAGTGTATTATTGTGTCGGATATTTTATTTCGACATCTAAATGACGCAACCACTACAGATTGGATGGAAATTCGTTATTTCAAAGTTATACATGTAATTGAGTAGGAAATTCCGTAATGCCAATCGGAATAATAAATTTCCTGTGGCTAGCAGACGGCCGTGTTGATGACGACACAGTGACAGTGTCGTCAGGTAAATCCCTCTATGGGAGTTTTTATCTGATATAACGAGGGAAATAAACGTTGAAACAACTTCATAGAAAAACTATAGTAGTCATTATGAGTACTAAATTTAATGTGTCGGTAGTAACTAGTCTACGTTGCCATTAATTCTTGAAAGTATCAGTTGAGATGACAAGTGTGTGTGCGTGATTTGGATTTTTAACGTAGCTTTGACAAGAGACAAAATCTTTTGTGTTGTTTTCTTGATATTGAAACCTTTACTGCAGTCCAGCACAACCACAACTGCCAAAACGGCGCATCTCACCCCTATTTATAGGTTTTGGGAACACACTCGGGGAAATTCATTACAAAGTTTTTACGACTATTACTAAATATGGAAGAATTCGGAAAGATTAACCTGAGCGCCTCTTAGTGGAAAGCCGAGCGCCCAATACACACAGTAGTATACATGGCGACCGATTTCAAACGACAAAAATAGCAATTATTTCACAGTAAATTATACAAAGATTCAACATTGATGATGAACAGTTTCATCACGCTGGTGACGAAAAATGATGTACTTACATGAGCATTACCTTAATCCTGGAGAAAAATGGACACGATTGCCTATTTCTTTCTCAGAATAGAAGGTAAGTGAAAACAGTTTACAGTCCACAGGCACTTGATTCCGGGGTAAACTAATGTGTACAATCACAAATTAATTGGTGAGTATACGCATTAGTTCACACCGGGAATCAGGTGCCTTTGTTACAGTCCTATGATCATGTACACACTGGGCTTCAAAAATCTTTCCACAGATGATGAATATTTAAACAAATCATTTTTATATGACTTACATATTGTATAGAATTACATTTCTTTTACACAAGAGTCATTATATAAAAAACTTTGAATACATTGAATATTATTTGCATTGGAAACGGGTTCAACTTTCCAACATTAGGGGAATGTAAACAAAAGAGGAGATGAAAAATTATCTGCAACCATTATGATAAGTGCAAATGCACTTTTTAAGGATATAAGTTGATAGACAGGATTGTTTCACTATCTATCTATCTATCTATCTATCTCAGCTAATTCTGTACATCGGGTAATTCTGTGCAACAATACTACATTCCTGTAAACATTGGATCACATTTGTTTTTGGTTGAATATCCAATTTATGTAGAGAAAGATAGATCGTCCTTTTATTAAGCAAGTGATATTCATAAAGCTTACAAAAATATCTCACAGGATAGACTTAAATGAACATAAAAATGTGATTACTAAATGTCAACATGAAGACCCACTCCATGACCTTCTTGTATAGTAACCCAGAAAATCCTATTTACTATGTACCTTTTAGAATCATACAAATAAATACAATATATAAAAGATGTTAATGTATACCTTAAAACAATACTGCATTTTAATCCAAGTTTCCAATTTTGCAAAAAGCTGTTCCACTTACAAATTCATCTGCTATCCAAAATGTCAACTTGCCGCTAGAACAGGATTATCAGGAAATTACCATGTGTATAGTCTGTTTCTGAATTCTTTAGTAATTTTTTTGTCCCATACACAAGATGTTGTAAACACATTACATCCTATTCATTGTTGTTTCTCTTCCCCATAATAGCTTTTTCTTAAATAACATTTTGAACATTACTAATTTTGTTACAAGATCGGTTTAGTTTGCTTATTATCTCTTGCCATTTATTGGGATTGTTACATTGAAGTTTGTAAAACCAGCTATAAACCTGACCTAATTACTCAACCAAAAACTGACAGAAAAAGTCCAAAGTAATGTATTTCATTTCCATAGCCCGATTAATAAACATTACAGCTTTTCAAAGATATGCGCAAGATAGGCGGACATATCGTGAGTCAAGAAAACACTGGCGTGGTATTCGATGTGTCCAAAATTAATATTATTTTGAACAGAATTTTCTGGTGACAATTGCCTCTTTTCAAAAGGTAAGCATTACAGTATTTCTTTTTGTCAGATATATATATATATATATATATATATATATATATACACAGTATATGGTATATCAGTGTGAAATGATACACATTTCCCACATATCAATACAATTCATGATACACTGTCCATGATATAATACATCAGGGATTGCGCTGGGCTTCTCCAATGTCATAAATTGCGATTTTTTTTTCGTATTGGTGACAAAATATATCCTGTGGTGATCTTTTCGGCGATAACTTTTTGGCTGTTAAAAATTATATATACAGTTTTGGGTTAGGAGTTGAGAAATTCAAAGTCACCATGACAGGAAGCTGCAAACATGGATACATAAATCTTGAATCTTACATAAACAAATCCTTTGTTCATATTTATAAGCTACCCTAACATGGCATTGTTATATCATAACCCGCTTATGCTGATGTCTGGCCTTAGTATTCTTTGCTGTAATATAACCCAAATAGTCATGCTACCTGACTAGCAACAATCAACCACCTATTTGATCGGGAACAGGAATGACTTACAATCTACCAGACAATGGCAATTATTTTCCTTTTTAAAAAATGTACCAGAAAAAGTAGTTTTGCTGAAACTTCAAACAAAACTGATTACCTTTGAAGTACTGATTCTTCTTTATATACTAAGGAAATGAAAAACAAAATTCTGTCTCCATCAGTGTTTTACAATTATTTGATTTTGCCACAGGAAGAACAAATGGGCATTTGTTTGGTCCTTCAAAGAGCACCTTTAGCAGCACCTTGAATAATACATGAACCTTCATCAAAGCAAGCCGAAGACCTTTGATCAAAGAAAGTCGGCAGCAAACTTAAATAAAAGCATTGTTTCATTTTTCTTATTGATTGGAACATATTTATTGCGCTGTGAAAGTTTCCTCTTTGCAACAAAAAAGTTTATGCTTACGATCGCTACCAATGGTGGTTTAAAACCCCAATTAAAGTTCCAATATTTTAAAACAATAGATATCTGATAAATGAAGGTGGGACATCTCACAAGAATGTTAAAACATTTTAATTTGTTTTCATGTTTTCATTTCCCTATGAATAACTTCATCCCCTTGGTATCCTCGGCATCATGGTACATGTAGTTGTCTCTGGCTGACCAAAATCTAGTCCAGTTTAAGTACATGTACAGTAGTATATGAAAGAAAATATACAGCCACGTGCTAATAGGATAATAATTATCAGTGTGAATAATGTTTCGGGAAACGTGTTTGTTGACAATGGGATATCGATCAAACGAGGACTACAATTTTTTATATATACGTTTTAGTTGTGTTTTCTAATGGGATTTGACTGATAGATGAATTTTCTAACATTTGATCAAATACTCGAATTCATGGACTTTTCATATGCATATATATTAAACATGTAGAGTGTATTACACAGATGTAAGTTGTCAATATACAAGTGTATTTCAGGCTAGTTGTCTTCATTTAATAAAAATTTTCCCTTTTTTTATTCTCTGTGTAAATCCAAATCACTGACGAATGGTGATCTTTTAAAAATTTCACTTGTATGCGAAATTTCAATTTATTCTTCCCCCTTATCTAAATGTCTCCTTAGGTCAACAATAAAATCCCTCGGGCCCGAGGATGCTGAGATAAATGAATAGTACTGTATTATGAAAATGGCAAAATTTTTTTTGAAAATTAGCGACAAAATATTGAGGTTGCCGATTTTTGGGGCGACAACTTTTTTAAAGCCAGCACCATCCCTGATACAATATTGATTCATCTATGAAGATGGGGGTAAAAGTGCTTTGGTCAGCAGTGATATATAGGGATGGTTGGCTGACTGGTAGCAACTATTTTTGTTGTTTTTTTGACCCAAGTAAATTACTGTCGAGATGAATACTATGAATTTTGTTCTTGAAAACCACTTTCATGTTTTCATTATTAAAGAAAAGTCTCGAGTGATTTCTCTTAAAAAAAAATTTGTGGCTGTGATTTTTAATGAAACCTTTGTTTTATCTGTATTTATTTACGACCATGCCATTTTCCTGGCACCAATTTTAAGTTTGTTTAATGCCATTTGAAGTTCATTTTCTAATTCAGTTTTGCAGCTGTGTTCATCAGAGAAAGTATTATCATCAGCATGTAGATAAGTTGATTATACTGTATTTCCAAACTGTAGAGTCAAGATCATTTATAAAAATAACAAAGAAAAGTGGCCCAAGTATAGGTCCTGGTGGCCATGTTTTATTATTTTATTTTCAGTTACATAACCATGTAACGTCACTTTAAAAAATGCCATATGAAGTAAACCATTTATGAGCAATGTCAGTGACATTGGTAGATTTTACATTTTTTTAGAAGTTTGTGATCAACAAACATTTTACAGAAAAACAGCCATATCATTCCCAACTAACCTTTCCTTTATCTAATACCATTTTCAGGAATGATTTTTTGCCTAAAACCAGATTGGTTGTTATAGAGAAGTTTGTGGTAATTGAAATAAGTCATAAATGACTCATGAACATGCTTTTCAGTTAATTTTGAAAGAGTTGGACAGAACTTGGTCAAATTATTGTTAGGGTCATCATTTATGTCTGCTTTGTCAAGTGGAGTTTGGACATACCTTTGCTATTTCCCATAATTGTAGAAATTGACATCTTTAGGTTAGGATTACAGATGAATGCAATTGTCTCGGACTTGGTCCTATTGTATTAAGTCCTGTTGATTTAGCAATATCAATGTTTTGCAGACTTTTTAAAATAAATGTTAAATTTACTTCAGGAATTTCAGATCTATCATCTTTTGACAACCGTTCAGTACAAACTCTTCTGCGATGCGAGTGATCTGATACAACATTAGGTTCTGTTATGTTTGAGGCCACATTTATGAAAAAGACATCAAACAAATTAGCAGTTTGTAAATGGTATTTGTACATAGACTAATATCTATCTCGTTCTTAGATTTTCCGTCTCGTAATTCATTAGTCTCCAGATTGTTTTAGGGTATTTCTTATTTCTCCAATAACTTTTTGATAATTTGTTTTTTTGCAGCCCTAATAATTTTTCTTACTTTATATATTCAAATTATCCATTCTTTAGTACATGAAGCTTTCAAATAGTCTTTTGTTTTTATTGCATCAAATATTTCTATAGTAATCTAGCCTAGTGGATGATCATGTTTCATTGTTTGCATGATTTATAATGGTGTATGTTGATTGTCTACATTCAAAAACAACTCTTTCCATGTATCTAAGATACCATCTATATCTTCAAATATTGCCACAGTATCCCGTGGAATCTGTTCCAAGTCTGTCAGAAAGGTGATATAGTTAAAATGCTTAAAAGATCTGTAAGGAGTTAATTTATGGACTGTTTTCCTTACATTTTTGCTGTATTTTCATGTAAGAAGAATTGCATAGTGGTCACTCAATCAAGTCTTTTTTTCTGCAGTGTTAGTATAAATATGATCAACAAGGGCTTTTAAATTTGGTGCTATTCTAGTGGTTTTCTTAATTAGTTGGGTCATTTCAAAATTTTCCATAAAATCAGTCCAGTTCTGATGTATCTATTCATTCAGTAAATCCTTGTTTATATTGCCAAGAATGTAAAATTCATTGTCATCATTCATAACGTTTTCTATTTCTAATTCAAAATAATATGTATTCAAATTTACATGGGATGGGGGTGGACTATATATGAAGTCAAACTTGATTTCATTAAATTCTATACATCTTCATATCATTGTTCTGACATAAGTTAAGAGCCCACCACCTGCTGTTTTCCAGTCTTTACAAAAAAGGTATATCATAATTATTTACAATAAAAAAGTTATCTAAATGGTTCTTCTTTAACAGTGTTTCCTAAATTCCAAATACGTACATTATTTTTGGGTGATGTAATGCCCAAATTCCTTATATATTTATATGTCCTGTATTAATACCATTTGTATTTATTTGCAAGTTCGATATATTGGTTCTTGATTGGGCACTTGAGGATATATCTTTACTTACAAGTACATGAACATTGGCTGCATTTATATTATTTTTATAGTCATTTGTAGTGTACTCATAAATTTGCGCAGATTACAGTATTTCCAGATTGATATTGTTATAATTATAAACATTGGTATTATTGTCAGTGGTATGGGAGGTATCACCAAAATTAGTTGAAATGTTAATGTTCTTTGTTATCCATTAGTATGATAATTTGTACCTTATGACCTAAACCACGATGAAACCAGCCATCAAATTTTTTTAACTGTTATGTCACTGTCATTTTTGACAATGTTGGCCACTGTCAAAATGTTCTTTACAAGTATTTCAGTACCCTTGTATGATAAATGAACCATGGATTTTGCTAAATTTTCTTTATGAAATTACAATTGTATGTGAGATAGTTGTTCTAGTTGCACACACTTAACACTTCCATTGCCTTGCCAAGTGGCAGATAGAGTCATTTATCTCCTATACATGCCAGTCATCTCTTGGAACCGGTTCAAATAACATAATTTCACACTGGGAATTTTTTTGAATGAGTATAATGTATTGTCTGATCATAGACCCCTTAACTTGTGATCTTTTCTGATAGCAGCAGTGTCTACACCTCTTTAGATCACAACTGTAGAGATTTCTGATATTAAACAGTTTCTCTCTGAAAGGCAAGAGTATTACGGTAATTATTAAGACTAGGGCATCACCCAGTTTGTGTGTGATTTAGATTTTAACGTAGCTTTAACAATTTTCCATTCATATCACTACGATGTCTGCAGTGTGGCAGTTTATAATGATGTCTAGCATCATGCCGCAGACATGTAGGATCATGTCCCACCCACTCACATTATCCTGACATCAGGCCAACCAGTCCTAACACTAACCTCTTATTGCTGATCGCCATGCAAGGCAGCTGCTGTTACCATTTTTATAAGTCTTTGGAATGACTCAGCTGTTGTTCAAACCCACGACCTCCTGCAACCAAGGCAGATGCTCTGACCATTTAGACCAAAGGAGCGGTCCACCCAGTCAGAAAGGCAAGAGAACTCTTAAGTACACATACCTATGTTGCAAAACATTGTTTTCCTTTTGAAATAAAACTTATTATTGCATGTATTGTTGTTGTTGTTATTGTTTACCACAATACATAGTTCAAAAAGTATTTTAAATGATGCAATATGTTCAATATCTTTTGAATTACAATGAACTTTTTAAGAAGAATTTGGTTATACTTGCGTGTGTTGAGACAGTGAAAATGTTCAGTAATACAAATGTCTGATTTGTCTCAGTCTGACCTTGAATGTATATAGATAGATTAAACTTTACTGGTAAGAAATTATTTGTTGCAGGGACATAACAGGCCACTGAGTTATGAATAAGCTGTTGGGGAACATCTCAAATCAAGTAGCTCAATATACAAAGAAACTTTAAAGTTAAGTAGCCCAGTTATCTACTAAGCTAGACTTTAAATCAAGTAGTCCAGCCTACTAAGCCTGACTGTCATGTTGCCCAATTTACAAAGTTTGACTTTAATTTTAACTGAAAATTTTAATGCAATTATCCTAATGCAAGAAAAACGAAATTTCTGTCGTGTAATTTTCATCCTAGCTAATTTTACAGAGTATTCTGAGATTCCAGCATATCTTATTTACACATCCAACCCAGTTTTTGTGCACTTTGCTGACTTTTGGGATTGTTAACATGCTAAAGGTGTTCATCTTCACTGTCCTGTATACATGTATGATTGTGTTCATCACCACTGTCCAGTATACATATATGCTACTTTTAAATTTATCATGTTTTAATTGATAATTACAGTGCTAGAGAAATCATGACCAAGGAATTGTATTCTTTTGACCTTGTTTCTCAGGTCTATCCCTTGAAATAGTGTATATGCAGTTAATGAAATAATTTCAATGTCATTGTTGAGAATTTTATAGAAATAATGCCAGGTGCAGTAAAATGATATTTACCACAAAAAAATGTTACTATTCACAGTAGGGATCCACTTTAGACTCATAATGAAACCAGAAAACTATTAGGGCAGAGAAAACATTTATATATTGATGAAGCGAAACATACTCAATACACCACAGACACTCAGAAAAATTTTAGGTTGTTACTTAGATTAGGAAATCTAGATATAACTGTCATCATTATAATACACTAATGGAATGAATTTGTCTTCATAGATTAACCAGAAAGACTAAGGGAAACTAATTAGAGAGTTTCAAGGGAAGTCGTACACGAAATCCTGTGAATCATTGATTACGAGTGAGGTAGTTAATAACTGACAACATAGTGAAGGATAAAGCTTTTTATGATTCTAGTTTTTTGTGATCAATCTATATGAAGAACTAAAAGTTTACCACAGATTCCTGAACCAGTCATACAATATTTAAATTACGTTGCTCCTGATAGTATTTCTGTGACTGCATGAATTTTATTATATATTAGTAGGTCTAAAGCCTTGAAAAGTATGTGGCACTGACTTGCATCCCAAATTATTTTATGATGTAAAATCTTTTAAGTATCCACTGTGCTATGTATTTAATAATGCCTTGCAAATCTGAGTATTTCCAGAACATTGGAAATGAGCATTTTGGGGCCTGTGCATTATGAGGAAAGTCTCCAGAACCCTCTGTTAAACTATAGTCCTATATATTTACATATACGTTTTTTAAAAAGTTGTTGGTAAGAATGTGTCAATATCTACACAACTACAGTGGGCAACATCATTTCACATAACCAGTCATGTTTTTCACCCAATAACTGAACAACACATCAATTACCAGGCATTTACTAGACAACTTGCTTTTTGCTATACCAAGGCAAGACAGTGGTACACAGCTTGTTCTCAACTATCCAAGGCAAGATGGTTAGAAGTCTTTTGTTAATACAACTTAATGCACTGCACTATACCAAGGCATGAAGGATAAATGTCTTTTCTTTAAAATCCAGCTTGCTCTATGCCATACCAAATCAAGATGGTTAGGAGCTTTCCATTGTACTAAGGCAAGAAGGATAGAAGTATTTTCTTTGACATTGACTGAATTTGATATTAGATTAGGATGCTGACTCAAAACTACAGTTGTCCTTCGCTATAATGCAGTAGTCAGGGTCCATGACTGCTTTCCACATGATGTGTACCAAACTACATCATATAGAGAAGTGTGAGTGTATGGAACCACGCTATTTTTAAAAATCAGGGTCACTAATTTGAAACATAGTCCTGGGGAAATTAGAGTACAAAAAATATAAATATAGTTAATTATAATCTGAACTCATTGGATGAAAAGTGGAACCTGATTTGACAAATACATTATAACTGAAAATGTAATTTCTCAAACCTTCCACTTTGGTGTCTCACTATTACTGTACTGCATGTACACTGTGTTTTTACAGAATATTTTATTTATTTTGTCTATACATGTATATCAGTGTAGCTAATTGTCATTTTTTTTAATTGTGTGTCCAACTATGTATTACGTAAATTTTGCACATAAAAGGGCTACAAGAATGATTAGATCCATGAATTAATTGTTTCCCCAGATTTAAATAAAATCTTTGTTATTATTATTATTATGATTATAGTTATTTTAGTGTTGTCAGGAACATTTTCTTGATTTATCATGCTGTACACACACACACACACACACACACGCACACACATACACTGGAAAGGTTCCTTGAACAAAAAAAGAAATCTGCAGTAGTTAGAAAATAAATACTTTATTTACTGTTATTAAATCTTGAAAATAAATTCTTTGTCAGTTTGTTTGATTAAAGAGTAGCATTTTCAAAAAATGTCAGATAAACATCTGCCTGGTTGTAGGATGTTATTAACATGTGTCGGGGATGGTGGAACCTGCAAGATACTTCACTAGATGAAGGTAATGGCTGAAGTAAGATTAAGAACAGAGCTGTATCATTTCAATAAGTGACATTACTTGACAAATTTCATGTCTGGTAAACATTCGATTTGACCCAGACCAAATGTTTTCCATGACGTTAGTCATCTATATTTGCAGTCAGATAGAAAGTGGCAAAACTTTGTTATTCAGGTAACTACCATTGTTTTCCACAAGTTCTATCTTAATAGGATGTGGACTTGCATTGATGATCAGTTAACAGTTTTGAACATTTTGACATGGGCTGTATTAGAGAAGAAAGATTTATTTGAGAAATTATTATGTACAACGTACAATAAAATGTTCTCATCACTGTATCAATTTACAAATAATGAATTTTGTATTTATTTGCTATATGAATGTTTGCAGACCGAAACAAGTAAGAACAGAAAAAAACTCCTTTTAAGGGCGAATGAATATTACCATACCTGGCAGATGGGTGTGAATGCAAATTGTGGATAATTTCTATTTATTTTCACCATCCAGTAAAAATTCCATTACTGGGACTTTCCTATCACGTTACAAATAAAAGGTTATCTCCCCAAAAGCATGTGCAAGAACATATTTGGAGAGAGTTTGTATATACTTAAGTCTTTTTCTGCAGTGTTTTGGAATGCTAAGATGCTGGTCTTGTCATTGACTGAAGCTGATACTGCATATACAAGCATATACTTATGTACACCATCACTAAATATCAACAATTCCTAGGTCCTAGACAGCCGTTTGCAATGGGAATGGGCTTAATATAGTGCCGACCCCATTATCTTTAAATATCAACCATTCCTAGGTCCTAGACAGCTGTTTGCAATGGGCTTAATATAGCACCTACCCCATTGTCACTAAATATAAACTATTCTTAGGTCCTAGACAGCAGTTTGCAATGAATTTCATGGCATCTACCCTAATGTCACTAAATGTCAACCAATACATGTCCTAGACAGCAGTTTGCAATGGATTTCATGGCAGCTACCCCTATGTCACTAAATGTCAACCAATACATATGTCCTAGACAGCAGTTTGCAATGGATTTCATGGCATCTACCCTAATGTCACTAAATATCAACCATTCCTAGGTCCCAGACAGCATTTTGCAATGGATTTCATGGCATCTACCCCAGTGTCACTAAAAATCAACCAATACATATGTCCTAGACAGTTTGCAATGGATTTCAGTTAGCACCTACCGCAGTGGGAAAAGGCTAAGTAGGCTAAATTTGAACAGGTACATTGGTTATACATTCTTGGTTACAATTTTGTGTTTAATTCAGGTTTTATGTACAAGATAGGATAAACTCACACTGGAATTAAAAAGTATTAAAAAAAATAAACCTGGCCCTCCAAATTGAAATCAAAACAGGCTGGCCAGAAAGCAGCCAAATTGACCCCTGTACATTGCATAAAACTGACAGTTGAAAACTGATTCCCAGCACTTTAAAGATTTTATAGTCTTAACCGATTCCCTGCACAAATTAGATTTTTATGATGTATTTTTATTATTGCACATCCATTTAATCTCACATGGCTGATCTGGCATTTGATACAGTTGTACAGTCTGTGATTCTATATTGCACACCCAGCCAGGAACTACTTTTACAACTTGAACTATTCAGTAAAAATCCACTTGTAAAGTGTTAGAATGAGTTATTACTTTACATTTTAGTTAAAAGATGTAGGGAGTACCTTAAGTAATGCTGAGTTTTTTATGAGCTTTTCACAGTATCTACCACCCTGAAATTGAGTTTGACAGCGTTTCGTCCAGAATACTTGACATTGAGTTCTCAGATGAAGCTGATGTGGAAAGTGACATCAAATTTGAAAGAGCTAGAGAGAAAATACTTTGCTACTGAATTCTTGTATTGAAAGTATAACAAATCTAGATGAAGTAAGAAAGACTTAGGCAGTCATGTCAGAACAATAGATAATTGACACAAAGTGCTGAATTCTTAGTGCCATGATCTTTAAAGAAAAAGGTCTAAGAAAGCAAAGAACAAAAACTCCTGAACCTGTTGATCTCATTGCTAAGCAATGATGACACAGAGAAGAGACAGTCAGTGAGTTAAATCATCTAAAAGTCAAAACTTCCCCAAAATTCATATCAGCTTCAGCATTTAAAAAATGTGGGTGAAAAATATTGTAAAAATGTGTTCCTTATTGGGCATGTTTAAGTGGAGGAACTTTTCATTTGTCTATTAAAACTACAGAAGAACTAGCAAACATTTGTAACATAAAGGTAGATTTATATCACCAAAAGCAGCTGTTTTAACTGTGATGCCAATTTAGAAGAATTAACATCTTATTTAGATTTTTTTCATCACTTGGTCACACTTGGGGGAAGTGAATGTTTGCTTACATTTTAAATTCTTGTGACTGTTCAAGTAGAAAACAAAGGGAAGAAAACAGTACAATATTGTTTGAAATTTCTTTGTTAAAAAATATCTAAATAAATAAGAAAAATCAGGCCCACATGTTTGAAAGAGAAGAAATCTTCATCTTCATAAAAATGTGTGCTTAAGTTATTACCTTCAAGATCAATGCATCAGTAATTTCTAGTGTTAAATGGAAAATTAAATATAGAGATTTTGAAAGCGCTGTAAATTAATAAACTTTACTTATAAAGTTGAATATGTGTAATTAATGTTAGTCTTTGGAATTTGCCCAGAAATTTGCTTGGCAGTAGTTTGTATTCAGTAAGTAGGGTGTAAGAAAAAGGGTAACTTACAGGTCTAAAATCTATGAAAAATGAGGAAGAAATCCACTTGCATATGACTGGAGCTTAAATCTGTTCATATGTCCTATACAACATCTTATAAAATTCAAAGCTAAAGGGTAAATAACCATATCTGTATTCTGACAGACTGATGATGCAGCTACACACTATATATCTATGCCTAGCCCCGTTTATGATGATGGAAATTTTTCCAAGGCTTGTAAAATATCTTGAAACAAAAAGCCAAACACCTAATTCATTTTTCTAAACATATATGTGAAAAATTTTGAAAATAATATGTGAATGAAAAGGGAATTCATAATAAATACAAAAACACATAAGTGCTTTGTTCCAAGTTGAAGACGAACTCATTTGATATGTCATAGAAATGTAAGTCCCAGCCTGAAGGTCTCGACATGTTCTGATGCTGTATCAAACTTTTTATTTACACTCATTTAGAACAATTCATGTCTAGTTTTGTCTATGTATTTTCAGATAGAACAGTTATTGCAGCAAGCATCATACAAATTACAGGAAGAGATGAGCAAGAGGAGACAAAAAATGGTTATCTTAAATGTGAAGTAACAGAGCCAGGTGTGGGCACTGACTACAGTCTAAAGTGGTACAATCCAATAGGACGATTTGTTCCATTTCAGGGAGAAATCAATTCATCAGAAAGGTTAGTTACTTTTAAGTAGGTGCTTATAAAGACTTGTTTTCTGCATCAGTTTGCATACATGTCAACCCGTTGAGATGAAAACCTGTATGAAAGACAAATAAAAACCTTACAAAGACCAAAAGAACCTTACATAAAAAATGTATTTATACATTATGTAAGATCAACAGTTTGAAAACAACAAATGCCTTAAACGAACTAATTTTACACACATGTACATAAATTTTTACATCTCTGAAACTTTATTTCACTTTATTCTTTTCATTTTCATTGTGTTTTAACACACACACATTTTTTATATGCAACACTTGCACCCTTTGCACTTTTCAAAATTTAATCAGGGCTTTTAAGGTCTATTCTTATGTTGGATGTTTAGGCTGTAATAAACAGTAACAAAAGAAAGAGTGAAAACAACAAGCTTTGAAAAAATTAAAAAATAATTTATTTCCCTGGAAAAACTCAGTAAAAATGAAAAAAATAAGAACTTAGGGTTTTAAGAATCAGATCCAAATATAATCCAAGAATAATCCATGAATTAAATTTAGAAGTCCTAGTAATGAAATGTTCTAATGAATTCAAGTTTGAATCCTGACAAAAAATCCAAAATGGAAGGCGATGACATAATGTATCTTTTATGGTGCTGTAGCATCTACAGTTCTTTGTGAACCACAGAAAATTGGATCAGATTTAAATTTTTGTAAGAAAAACTACCTTTAAAATTCATTGAAACAAGACCTTTCATGGGCTGTATGAACCATGAAACCCTGTGAATGGCTTACATTAAGAATAAAGTAGAAGCCTATCAATATGGGGTGAAAAGGTGAACAGTCAAGGTCACTTTGGCAGAAGGAAGAACAATGGTTCATGCACAAAAATGTCAATTTCCAACCAAGTACCTACATGAAAGTTTGTAGATGATTTAAATGTTGGATAAGAAAGAAGCCTATATATTATAGGACCAGAAGCCTATTTATTATGGGACCAGAAACCAATTTATGATGGGACCATAAGCCTATTTATTATGGGACCATAAGCCTATTTATTATGGGACCAGAATCTTATATATTATGGGACCATAAGCCTATTTATTATGGAACCAGAAGCCTATTTATTGTGGGACCAGAAACCTATTTATTGTGGGACCAGAAGCCTATTTATGATGGGACCAGAAGCCTATTTCTTATGGGACCAGAAGCCTATTTATTATGGGACCCGAAGCCTATTTATGATTTCTAATGGGATCAGATGCCTATATATTATGAGACCAGAAGGTCACTTTGAAAGCTGAAAGGTTTCTTTCCATAATTCTCATATTTTAACAGGTGTTTATCAGGGACTTGCTTGCCTGTTGATTGGTCAAAAGCCAAAGGCCAAGCGATTGAATAATATAAAGGTTTTAACAATACATGAAAGAATATTTCTTAGAAAGGCCAAATTGATATATAAAGTATCCAGAAAAGACATTCCTGTCTATCTAAGCAATATCTTTCACCAAAGAGATGCTGATGGCACTCCAAATTTAAGGTCCATAAGAAGAAAAGATTATATTATACCAAGGCCAAAGAAGGAATTGTTTAAAAAAAGTTTTTAATATACTGGTCGACTGGTATGGACCAACATTTCCAGTGACATAAGGCAGGCTCCTAGCATTTCATCTTTTCACAATCAGTGTCTTAAATGGATGAAATCTTTAGAAAATTGAACAGTTCTAGTACAAAAAATACCGCCTGCTTTTCTGTAATTTTACATCATTTTCATAGCTGAATTTTTCAATGCATGATTAGATTTTGTTTTATATATGTTCATGTTTTCACTGATGACTTATAGTGCATGTGTTCCAGGCTTGATACTTTGAATTTTAAATTAATTATTTAGTGTCAAGCCAGACTCTTCACGTCATGTTGTATATACTGTATATATTGTATATAACAGATAGAAGGCCGCAAGGTAGATTAGTTCTGTAACTAATTGAGTTATCTTCTCTAAATAAAGTCTTTATTATTATTATTATTATTACTGAAGCTCAAACAAGCGTTTTTTTGGCAGAAAATCTTTTGATCAAAATTAAAGTCTTGGACCATTTTTGAGGAGGGCTTACTAGTTTCTAGTGTCAAAATGTTAGAATTCTGACTAGAAATTTATGGTTTCTGGACAGTTAATTCAATCCAAAATTGCTTAACTTATCTTATGGTGAAATCATGGATATTTGTGAATCTAGGACACATGATTGCCACAAAATTGAAAAACTTTGCTACACAGTTTGTATGGCTCATGCACTCAGAATTGTACAAGAAATAGCATTGTTCCTGTGCACATTTTCTTGATATGCACGAAAGTCTACACAGCTGTTATTTAGTGGTATAACTGTCATTATTTGTCAGATGGCAAGGTTCAGATTGGCTGTCATAATTTGATAGTTTAATGAATAAACAAATTAAAGAATTTTGTATTATGATATTTGAGATATTTTGGTGTCATCTATCTGCTGTTTGCACAAGTTTGTAATCACTACTCTTAAACTACTTGAAGGATTGCCATGAAACTTTGCACATGCATTCATCCCATAGCATAGTTGGTCCTAAGTAAAAATGGTGCTGGTCAGATACCCAATATGGCCATCAAAGTGGCCATTTGAAAATCTTATCACCACTTCTCTTGACTGGCTGGATATATCAGCATGAGCTTTTCACTTAACAATTTCTTGCGAGATTGAGTTGGTCCTAAATGAAAACTGCGCTGATCTAACATTCATTATGGCCTCTATTGCAGCCAGCTTGAAGATCTTGTTATTGCTACTCCTCTTGTATGGATGGTAATATCAACATGTTGTTTTCACTGAGAGACTTCCTATGAGATCAAGTTGGTGCTAAATGAAAATAGTGCCAGTCTAACTTCCAATATGGCTGCCATAGTGGCTGTCTTTAAACTCGTTATCACTAGTCCTCTTGCATGGATGGTCATATCATTTTTCTCTAAGAGACTTCTTATGACGTTTAGTTACTTCTAAATGAAAATGGTGTATATTTGAGATCCAATTATGGCCAACACAGTGGCAGTCTTGATACAGCATCTTTTATGGCTGCTTCAGCTGCTGTCTTTAAATCTTGTTACTTATCTGACATGGATAGGCATAGCAACATAATGTTTTCACTAAAAAACTTCCTATAAGGTTTAGTTGGTACTAAATGAGAATAGTGCTAAGCTGATTTAAAATATTGCTGCCACAGTGGCCATCTTGAAAATGTTGTTATTGCTACTCCTCCTACATGGATGGTCATATCAACCAGGACTTCTTATGCTGCTGATCTGAAATCCAATGTGGTCACCATGGTAGCCATGTTAAAAATCATACATGAACTAAAGTCATATTGACGTGGTTTGTTCACCAGAAGACTTCTGATGATGTCCACTTGGTCCTAAAGGAAGTTAGTGCCAATTAGGTGTTCAGTATGGCCACCATAGTAGCCATCTTTAAAATCTTGTTATTGCTGCTACTCCTGAATGGAAATTAATATCTTGGAAATGCTTTCTCCTTGATAAATGGATGGTAGATTAACATGTGGTTTTCACCAATAGACTTCTTGTATATAATAGCTGGTACTAAATGAAAATGGTTCCATTTGTGCATCAATATGGCTGCCATGACAACTGTGGTGTCCATATTAAAAATCTTATTACTGCTACTAGTTAGGATTGAATGGCATATTTACATGGGTTTTCACCATGAGGCTTATTTTATCCAGTATGCCTCCCACAGTGGTTGATATGAAAATCTTATTATTGCTACTAGTTATGAATGAATGGCATATTGACATGGGTGTTCACCATGAAGCTTATTGTATCCAGTATGCCTCCCACAGTGGATGATATGAAAATCTTATTATTGCTACTAGTTATGAATGAATGGCATATTGACATGGGTTTTCACCATGAGGCTTATTGTATCCAGTATGCCTCCCACTGTGGATGAAAATGAAAATCTTCTTATTGCTACTAGTTATGAATGAATGGCATATTGACATGGGTTTTCGCCAAAAGGCTTATCATATCCAGTATGGCTGCCACTGTGGTTGATATGTCAAAATCTTATTACAGTCCTACTCACTTATATTGACATCATTTATGTCAACAAGCTGCCTATTTTGACAAAAAAAGCAAAGTCCCGGTCCCTTGGTGTACTATTACTACCAAAATTGTCATGCTTATGTCAACATCGAGATAAAAAATAGATGTACATGTCAACAGAAGCCCTTGGTCCCATCTTGAACAAATCCTTTGTTGTCCAATCATTTATGTCGACAAGCTGCCAGTTCCGACCCATACTTTATTCAACAATTAGTTGATCTTGCTGCCAGGCTTTAATGTCACGGTCGGATAGAAAAAAAAACGGGCTTTTGTTTGGTCCTTGATAAATTAAATTAAATTTTATTGTAATTTTATGCATTGATTATGCTATAGATAATAATCTCAATTACATGTATATGTATTTGTCATTAAAATCTTTTACTGCTACATGTATTTGTATTTTGAGAGAATTCAAGACTTGTTATCTCCTGGATGTATTTTAAATGTATACCACTTGAGCTGAAATTGTTACAATATTGTATTGCAAGAATCATTTTCTTTTAATACCTCATTAGCATGTGTCAATTTATACAATATTATGCCTTCATTAATCATATCAGCCGCATATCTCTTGTTTGCTTTTATGTACTTTTCACAGTGACTTCTGTAACTAAATACATTTGTGCTGTTTAAACCAACTTGTTGATAGGTTTTCATTTCCCTGTGAATAGCCCCATCCCCTTGGTAGCCTCAATAAGATGGGAACAGACTGACCAAAATCTAGGCCATGTACTTGAAGCATGTAAATAACAACAATGCAACCATATATGCTAATGCCCACATTGAATATTGTAGTGAATGTTTTTCATATCAGGATGTGACCGATGCAATATTTTATTGTGAATTTTACTACACAAAGGTAACCAAAATGTAAAAATTGCCAATATACAAGTGTATTTCACACTGGTTTTATCTTCATATACTCAAATATTCCATTGTTTGTTTTCTCAAAGTGTAAATGCCACTTACTGACAACAGGTCACCCTTTACTGACGAATTTAACTTGTATCTTTTTTTCAGATCCCCCCCAACACTTATCTCGACATCTGCCTATGTTGACAATATTTCCTCGGGCCTGAGGATGTCGACATAAACGGGTAGGACTGTACTGCTATTAGTTAGGATTGAATGGCATATTGACATGGATTTTCACCAAAAGACTTATTGTATCCAGTATGGCTTCCACAGTGGTTGATTTGAAAATCATATTACAGTGCGACCCTGTCATAATGTGCCCTGCGATAACACGAATTCAGATATAACGCGGTCGTGGCATGGCTCCCCAGTATTCGTATATTCATTCGCACATGAAAAAATATTTTTTCTCCAAGTACGTGAAATAGTGTAAATTTTTTTATATCATTTTGGGGAAGAGATCGTGTATGAATTCGAATATAATATGATCATGACATGGTTCCTGAAATTTTAAATACATGTACGTGTATTTTTCTCGTACTGGGAAATTTATATTTTTTTGTAAGTATGAGAAATAGTGTATAAAATGTTTATTATAATTTTGGTGAAGAGTTTGCTTATGAATTTTAATATAATACGATCAGGGCGTCGCTTCTGAAATTTAAATTTTTTTCACTGGGTTCTTTAAGTGTCATGCCAAAATAAACATTATCGGAAATGTTACTTAGTACTGATCCATGGGTAAAGCCAGTAAGTGGTCTTTGTGATTGTCTTCAATCAATTCTGCACACAATAGCCAACATGTGTTTCTTCTTTAACTGCATACACAACCAAGCAGCAGACAATGCGGTGGTTGATAAAAGATTCTCGTAATTAATAAAAAACGAACGCTGCCAACATGTTTTATGGGCTTGGTGGTGTTATTAGATGCAGTCAGTTGACCATTAAATAATGTCCACTTTATTAGCTGGAAATTGAAAGGGTATGAAATTATACATGCGTTCAGCTTAAATTGTTTTATAAAAGTGACTCGTGACCATTGCAGGCCTACTGCACTTAGGTCTCTGGTTTACATGTGTATGTTGTTTGTTTATGAACTCGTTATTAATTTCCTATTTTTTATAAAATTATTTTACTGTTATGGAAAAGAAAGTTCGCAAACGCAAGTTGTTCTCTGCACTATGCACAATGATTAGTATAGTAGTTTTCACACGTTTCTTTCGATATTCACAAAATCTGAAGTAAAAGTTATATGCACGCAGAAAGCATGTGTTGATTGTTAGTTATTCTTGCTGTAGACATTCAAGGCGTACAAGCATTAATTATTGGAAATATGCAGTGGATAAATGTACACAGAAATGCATATGAGAAAATTTCAGCACTATGAAATTTGTACAGACACCGTTCAAAGACCTTGAAAAGTAATGAACCGTACACGTACTTCGTAATTCTTTACCTAATTTTGCTGTTAATTTTTCCCATTGAATTCAGACACGTAATGATCTGTGACAAAATTATTGAATAGTTTAAATATGTATGATATTTTTGCAATGGAATTACATGTATAATGGATTAATTGCAAGCCCTAATGGTACGATATCAGATGGCAAGTAAATGGTGTTAATACTCTGTTCATGCTGTATATTAGACGTTGAATTCAGACACAATGATCTGGGACAAAATTATTGAATATTGTAAGTCTCTGTGCAGTTTTCAATGGAATCACATGCATTGTGGATGAACTGCATGCCACAACGGCATGATAGTAAACGGTGTTGATACCCTATTCATCATATACATTAGACATGAATACACGTATATGTGGTAATGAGTTGTTATCTGAAAAAAGTAAAATACTGTAAAACCCTGCATTAAAGCGACCCACGATATTAACGTGATTCTATTTTTTGGACCCCAATTATCGCGTTATAGTGGGGTTCCACTGTGTTGCTACTAGTATGGATGAATGGCATATTGACCTGGATTTTCACCAAAAGTCTTCTTATGAGTTCTAGTTGGTTCCAAATAAAAATACACTAAATCTTGTATTCAGTATGGCTACCACATTCATTGTTTTGAAAATCTTATTATTGCTCATGAATATTGGAGATAATGTTTCAACACTGTACAGTTCAAAAGAAGAAATAGTTTGAATGAATTCTTTCGAGTTTCATTTTGGCCGTTACAGAGCATCTTTCCTTCAAGAGACTAAAGTTTTTGTTCATTTTGGTGTGAAACAGTGTGCAAATCCTCCTGCAGGCTCTGCTTTGCAGTTTTGGTTACGGTGGATTAAGTAATGGTCTTTGGTTAATGTTATTCACAGTTGTGGTTACATTGGATTAGGTAATGGTCTTTGGTTGTTATTCACAGTTGTGGTTACATTGGATTAGGTAATGGTCTTTGGTTAATATTATTCACAGTTGTGGTTACAGTGGATTAGGTAATGGTCTTTGGTTGTTATTCACAGTTGTGGTTATGGTGGATTAGGTAATGGTCTTTGGTTAATGTTATTCACAGTTGTGGTTACATTGGATTAGGTAATGGTCTTTGGTTGTTATTCACATTTGTGGTTACATTGGATTAGGTAATGGTCTTTGGTTGTTATTCACGTTTGTGGTTACAGTGGATTAAGTAATGGTCTTTGGTTGTTATTCACGTTTGTGGTTACATTGGATTAGGTAATGGTCTTTGGTTGTTATTCACAGTTGTTACAGCGGATTAGGTAATGGTCTTTGGTTGTTATTCACATTTGTGGTTATGTAGGATTAGGTAATGGTCTTTGGTTGTTATTCACATTTGTAGCTACATTGGATTAGGTTATGGTCTTTGGCTGTTATTCACAGTTGTTACAGCAGATTAGGTAATCGTCTTTGGTTGTTATTCACATTTGTGGTTACATTGGATTAGGTAATGGTCTTTGGTTGTTATTCACATTTGTGGTTACATTGGATTAGGTGATGGTCTTTGGTTGTTATTCACAGTTGTGGTTACAGTGGATTAAGTAATGGTCTTTGGTTGTTTTTCACAGTTGTGGTTACATTGGATTAGGTAATCATCTTTGGTTGTTATTCACATTTGTAGTTACATTGGATTAGGTAATGGTTTTTGGTTATTATTCACAGTTGTTGTTAACAGTGGATTAAGTAATGGTCTTTGGTTGTTATTCACAGTTGTGGTTACAGTGGATTAAGTAATTATCTTTGGTTGTTATTCACAGTTGTGGTTACAGTGGATTAAGTAATGGTCTT
This sequence comes from Sinohyriopsis cumingii, assembly GCA_028554795.2. Taxonomy (NCBI): domain Eukaryota; kingdom Metazoa; phylum Mollusca; class Bivalvia; order Unionida; family Unionidae; genus Sinohyriopsis; species Sinohyriopsis cumingii. The sequence goes on along the minus strand of CM068829.1, from coordinate 67,301,163 downwards.
TGGTTGTTATTCACAGTTGTGGTTACAGTGGATTAAGTAATGGTCTTTGGTTGTAATTCGCAGTTCTGGATACAGTGGATTAAGTAATCATTTTTGGTTGTATAATACCTGATTTTACAATGCAATAATTCATCTAAGAACAGTTTAAACTGTAATTTTGCAGATAAATACATGATTGTTGCTAGTGATTAGCAGGTTGTCTTCAATGCAACTGCATATATAGAGGATCACTAATGGGTAACGATTTAATATTGAATTTTTTTAACGAGTTGAATAATGTCCAGCTTTTGCAAACCTTGGCGAGCAAAAGCCGGACATTATTCAACGAGTTTCATAAATTTAATATTAAATTATTTCCCATTTGAGATTCTTCATATCATAGGTTTTATTTCAGTGGAAATTGTTTAGATAGAAAGAAGAACAAATAATTTTGTTCATTCTGACAGACGGTGCACCTTTCATTTGTTGTGCATAAAATATAGTCCCAAACAATGTTGAACTACTAAAAGTAGATTGTACATTTTTACAAACTATAAATCAAAGAAAAAGCTTCCATCTGAATAAACAGAACATTTTATAATGACAAAATCATTTTTCAAAGCAGAATGATTAATGCTTTGTGATGCCACATTGATACAGTAAACAATAGGCCTAGAGTACACGTTTACCCTAAAATGTCACTTGCAGAACTAAACATTATATTGTTGCGATTGTTATGTGAAATAGAATTACTGGATGCAGAAGTTCCCACATTTACTGCAATGCATTTGTGACCAGATATTTACAGTATTTGACTGGAACAATAGACTGTACAGAAGACGTAAACAAATTTCTTTTTGAGTCGGATTTGCATCCCATATATACTGCGTATAGATGCTGTGGTTGGATAAAGTTCTGTCAGTTAGGAGACACATTTATGTCCTAATTCTTCTGTGAACAGAGGTGAGTTTATTTACTTCTGTAACTTAACATTTAAACCACGCTTGTATATACGGTGGATTCTATATCTGTGTTACAGATATACCACTCCCTCACCCCACCCCACCATCAAATAAGCAATACCCTTAGTTTTACTTCTTATTGTTGTTCTTGTCTTGTAGTTTTATGCCATTTTTCTCATTATGATATTGTTATACATGACACAACAAACCCCTGCAGGGGTAACATATCCATATGCAGACAGCCGAGATAAATTTTCCTCAATTTCCTTTCACGAGTCGAGTTCAAAAATGGCTGCCAAAAATGTTCATTCAAAACCAAACATTCCAGAAGGCTGGATTAAAAACGTTTTCCCATGATCCCAGATAATCAGTAAAGAGGATATTGCACAGTAATTTCATGGGCTTATTTGGACCAAACAGAATCACATAAAGTGATATTTTAACATGTGGTAATATCAGAAATATGAAACTGCACATACTGTAGGAAAACTATACCTACTATGTAATAAATATAATAAAATCATTTTGTGCATGACAGTTTTGGTCATAAATGACAGGTGGTTACTCAGGCATAGGTAGCTAAATACAGATTTCAGTGTACGTATGTACAGCCTCACTGATCAAAATCATGCTTTCTTCCAAGGTTCTAGGCAACAATTTTTGGTGAGTGGAATCATGTGTTTTATAATTGGATGCAGCTTATTTTCATAAAATCCTGGCAGCATCTCTGAAATGAAAGCACTAGAGTTGCAGCTGGTGAAGAAAGTATAGAAGCTAAAGGGCAATGGTTAACATCTAGATTACTATGACTTCCTTTTTAAATATCATATCCGTTTCATATTACATTTCTTTATTTCAGTGTATTGGTTTTGTATTTGTTTCTTGTGTTTAAATTAGTAACTGAAGCAGAACACTTGATACCATGAGTAGTCATTGAAAACTGGAAACAGGACATTGAATAGTCATTGAATTTCAGCTCTGGATCCAGATCTGTATGAACCTAGTGACAGTGACAAAATTCTTGAACTTTTAAATAAATAGCATAGGTTAGATTGGCTGTTTTCATCCCTTGCTTGTCACATAATAGCCCTTTTCTAGTGAGACTGCATCAGATTGTTTGAAAGATGTCATTGGGAATTTTGTTAAAGTCGGGTTAAGTAAATGGAGCATTTTGGCATGGGGAACAGGGTCACACCAGAATACAAACCCAGAGAATCCCTGACAAGTACCATGCTTAGATAAAGCATGAAAGCAGAATTCAGGTATTGATTGAAAACCATTCAGAATTGTCTTGTTCTAAACACTCTCCACATAATATATTTTCATCTATTTGACCCAATCTAAGGCATCATAACATCAGCCCACCAAGTTATCAGTATATTTGAACTCAAAATGAACTTGATCATTTCATTTTCTTTCAGGTTATATGCATCCAGAGAAGGCACGTCTTCTATTTCTTTAAATTTCGTGCCAGTACATGAACTTGATGCAGGCCTGTATACATGTACAGCCATGATCAATGGACAACCCCGTAATGAGACTTTTAAATTAACAATATACAGTAAGTATAACATGTTTTCTTGAAATACATGGTACAGTCTCAGTTTTTGAAAGTTTATGAATTAAAACAAGTTGAAAAATTCTCAGACTTTTGAATTCTTCAAGATAGATCTTTTTTGCTCTCTGAATACTTTTAAGTTGTCCAAAATGGTCAGATGCAGTGTAAGTGAGTGCATGCTTTTTGTACCCAATAGCTTTCAGATGTAATTAAATGATGCTGATCCACAATCGAATGTGGCTGTTATTTGTATTAATAGAAAAATATTTAAATGACTTCTCAAGAAGAGCAGCTCCGTTGCTTATAAAACCATTATATCAGTTGACTTTTATTATCAGGAAGATCTGTCCATATTAGTGAAATTAGTTCTCAATGGTGTAATCAGTTTGTATTATTTTCTCACCTGCTTCTTTCTCAAAAGATCTCATTCTTTGAAAGATCTTGGATGATCTTGATTATGAGAAAGGGACAGTACATACTGTCCTATATTGTTGGAAAGAATTTGTATCAGACTGGAGTAAAATAGGTAAACAAATGATTTAATTTGGGAGATTAGAACCATCATGTTTTTAAAATGATGTGTAAGCCAGCTTAGTGAAATAATGCTAATTGTATAGTTATATAAGCCAGCTTAGTGAAATGGCTAATTCTGTAGTTACATAGCCAACTTAGTGAAATGGCCAGTTGTGTAGTTACATAAGCCAGCATGATACTGAAATTGCTAATTGTCTAATTACATAAACCAGCTTAGTGAAATGGCTTAAAATTGGTGTAGTTACATAAGCCGGCATAGTGAAATTGCCAATTGTGTAGTTACATATGCCAGCCTAATGAAATGGCTAATGGTGTAGTTACATAAGCCAGCTAAGTGAAATGGCTAATTGTGTAGCTACATAAGCCACCAGCATAGTGAAATTGCCAATCGTGTAGTTACATATGCCAGCTTAGTGAAATGGCCAGTTATGTGGTTACATAAGGAAAAATGCTGCCAGGCCATGGAATTGCAGGTTTCTCACAACAATAATCACTAGTTGTGCAACTTATTAAAACCAATGGGGAAAAGGTAACACAAATTTTTTGTGGTTCTCACTATTTGTTGCACCCTATGTGTGCTGTTCATTTAAAAAAAAAAATTTCTAATAAGGTTTTTCAAATTAAGTCTTGGTCATCCATTTTGCTGGTGATCTCGATGAAACTATTCGAACGTAAATGTTGTGTTTTAATGCAAGCATATATTGTTATCTTATTATCGATGCTCCATAACTGATGGTCATACTGACCCAATGTTTTCATCCAAAGATTTCTTATGATATCTAGTTTGTCCTAAATGAAAATAGTGCTGATCTTATATTAATATGGCCCCCACAGTGGCTAATTTGAAATCTAATTTTACTTGGCTGGATCCAGTTTAAAAAAATGTTGAATTCCACTACTGCAGAATTCCTGTCTTTTCCTTTTGCAATATGAGATCCAAGTTATGCTTTCCCTACATATTGTCATATAAAATTAGTCCCCAGATTGTTTACATTTAAAACAGCATGATTTCTGATGGTCTTGAAAAGTTTGTTATCCTGGGGAACAGTATATAATTGATAGTCATGAATAGTGCTTCTTCTCTTTGGCAACATCAAGTGTTTTGATGGTGGTGATCAGTGTTTGATATCCTGCATGTCATATGCTCTGATGGTTATGAACAGTGTTATCTTGGGTACAAACATGTATTTTGATGGCCATGAAGTATTATCCTGGGCAAAACATGTCTTTTGTTCGTCATGAACAGTGTTTTCCTGGGCAGAAACACATGTTTTGATGGTCATGAACACTGTTATCTTGGGGCAAAAACATGTGTTTTAATGGTTACAATCAGTGTTATCCTGGCAAAACACGTTTTGATGGTCATGAACATTATTATCCTGGACAAAACACATGTTTTGATGGTCATATACAGTGTTATCCTGAGCAAATGCATGCACTTTGATGGTTATAATAAGTGTTATCCTGGGCAAAACACGTTTTTATGGTCATGTACAGTGTTATCCTGGGCAGACACATGCATTTTGATGGTTATAATCAGTGTTATCCTGGGCAAAAACATGTGTTTTCACAGTTTTAATAGGTGTTTGTTATCCTGCCAACATCAGATTTATTTTGGTCATGATCAGTGATTTTCTGAGCAACAACATGTGTTCTCATGGTCATGAACAGTGTTTGTTCACTATACTTGTCATAGGAGAGCTTGTGGGATTGTCTGTCATCTGTCGATCCATGAATTCAAATGTGTTATTGCTAGGCCTTCTAAACTACATGGGTGATTGCCATGAAGCTTTATAAACACATTCTTCCTATGGTCTAGGTCACGTCCAGATGTAAAAGGTGCTGCTCTGTTATTCAGTATAGTAGTCAGAGTGGCCATCATGTAAATATTGTTCCTACCACTCTTCCCGAATGAATGATCTTGTCAGCATCAGGTTTTCACTAAAAGCCTTGTTTAGATGTCTGGTTGGTCCTTTATTGAGAAAAAACACCTAACTCAGGTCCAGTATTGCAACCACGACAGCCATTTTGAAAATTTTATTATTGCCACCTCACATGAATAAAAAGTCATATTGACATGAGGTTTCACCAGACGGCATAACAAGTCTAGTTGGTCTTATCGCATTATTGCTACTCCTTAGTAAATGATTCTATCAATGTTTATATTTATTAAAAGTCTTAGCCATCAATGAAGTGGAAATGCTCAGATGTTTGATATAGCTGACACTGAGCATCTTGAAAACCTTGGTATCACTACTTCTGAATTTCACTGAAATATTTATTCTGATAGTTGTAAACGAAAATGGTGCCAATTTGACCTCCCAATATCATCATCACAATTGCCATTTTGATCTTGTTGGATGTGGCTGGTTGTATCGACCTTGTGCTCTCACCAGAAAACTTCTAATGATGTCCACTTTAGTCATAATGGAATTGGTGCATGTCTGAGAGAGACACACACACACACACACACACACACACACACACACACACACACACAGTATGGCCACCATGGCAGTCATCTTGAAAATCTTGTTATTGTTATTCCTCCAAAATTTATCAACTGGGACTTTATACAAGCTGATTTCTTATAATGCTGCATTGGTCCTAAATAAAAAAATGATGGCCAATATATATTGCTAGCAATTGGATGCCATCATGAAAATGTTTTTATTGCTACTCTGCAATGGAAGGTAATTTTGACATTATGGCTGTTTTGAACATCTTGTTATTGGGTTTTCATGTAAGAAATCTTACGGTATCTAGTTGGTCCAATATGAAAATAATGCAGACTGATCCTCAATTTTGATACCATAGTGGCCATCTTGAAAATATAATCCACACTTCTCCAAAATCGAATGGCTATAGAAACATGTTGTTTTACTAATAGACTTCTTATGGCGCCAAATAGGTTCTCAATGAAAATGTTGCTAATCCTACACCCAGTATGGCTTCTTCGACAACTGTCTTGGATCTTGTTATCACTACTCGTCTAGAATGGATGCATATACGGACACTTGGTTTTCATCAGAAGACTTGTAGTGATGTATGTTAATCAGTGCTCATTATACCTGAGTGAGACAGCACCTTGTGTTTTATTGATTATGAACATCGTTATTGTGTACAACAGCACATGTTGCAGATGGGCATAGTCGGTATATGTTATCTTGGGCAACAGCTCTGGTTCTGATGGTATTTTTCAATATTTATGTTTTATCCTTGGTAGCAGCTGTGTTCTGGGGAACAGGACATTACCCCCGTCAGTTACCCCCCCTGCAACTACCCCCCTGCCATTACCCCCCCAAATCAATTACCCCCCTGCCATAACCCCGCTATCAATTACCCCCCTGCATATTACCCCCTGCCATTAGCATCATTTAGACATACAGATACAAAATCGAACTAAAGCAAATACGACGAATTTAATTAAAGTGTACACAAACACAATCTGATAATCCGTGCTCAATCTATACTATTGTTTTGTCTTCAGCTCACTGAATAAAATTCGAGCAGAAATGGTTTCTAATTAATGTGTACACAAACACAATCTGATTCGAGTATTGGCTTCACAACAATAAAAATGATTTTAGCAGTTTAATCTGTGGTCCATCTATACAATTGTGTTGGCTTCACCTCACTGAAAATACTTCGAGCAGAAATGGTTTCTAATTAAGTGTACACAAATACAATCTGATAAGGGTATTGGCTTCACCTCATTGAATATACTTCAAGCAAAAATTATTTCTATGCGCATGCTCCAGTAAAACTATATATATATATATATATATATATATATATATATATACGTTCTTAAAAATATATATCACCAGAAATATTTTTACCATGGATAAAGTTCAGAGTATACGTGGAAAGCAAAAAATTATGCACAATGGATATGTCTATGTAAAGCAGAAAGATTTAGCGGCAGGTGTAATCAGTTACAAATGTGAAAAACGACGAGGAAATTTATTAGGAGTATCTGAATGTAAAGCAAAGATCAAAGTTATAAATGATGTTGTAGTAGGATCTCTGCATGAACATACACATGCACCAGATTCAGCACGATGTGAAGTTCTGCAAGTTAGACAAAACATTACAAAAAGAGCAGTGGAAACAGAAGAAACACCTCAACAGATTCTTGGCCGGGAAGGAGCATCAGTACAAATGGTTCCTATACAACATCTTCGTCGTCAGGTCCGACGAAAGCGACAAGTTATTCATGCTCCACAGCCTCTTCCAACTGATCGAGCAACCATTGAACTGCCTGAGGTATACAAGAAACTTCCAAATGGTGAGAATTTCTTGTTATTTGATAGCGGTGTAGGAGATATAAACAGAATTTTAATCTTTAGGACTGATAAAACGTCATCATTATTAGCACAGTCTCCTAATTGGTTCATGGATGGAACTTTTGCTATTGTGCCTGAGCTTTTATTTCAATTATATACGGTGCATGCACTCATCGGTGGTGATGTCATTTCTTGCCTCTACTGCTTGCTCCCAAATAAAACTATGGAAACTTATCAGCGTCTTTTCATGGAGATAAAGGCACTAATTCTAAATGCTCAGCCTGCAACAGTTATGATGGATTATGAAAAAGCAGCCATGAATTCTGTTGCAGAATGCTACGCAGGGATAGATGTACAAGGATGTTTTTATCATTTTTCTCAGAACATATACCGAAATGTACAAGCTCTTGGATTTCAGGAAAGATATCAAAATGATTCAGAATTTGCAATGTCTGTTAGAATGGTAGCTGCTTTGGCTTTTGTGCCACTTTCTTACACTGTGCAGGTTTTTGAAGAACTTCAAGAACTTACAGAAGATGACGACATGAATCAATTGTTAGATTATTTTGAAGATAACTACATTGGCAGAAGAAGATGTCAACGCCGAGCTAATCCTGTCTTTGTTCCTCAAGTTTGGAGTGTACACAGCCGTGTTCAAAATGAATTACCTCACACTAACAACAGCGTTGAAGGTTGGCATCGAAAAATGCAAGCTGCCATTGCTGCTGACCTTCCAAACATTTGGCGCTTTTTGACAATCCTTCAAAGAGAGCAATCATTCCTGAACGTAATAATTTCTCAGCAACTTGGAGGACATCCAGCGGAACCAACTCGAAAGAAATATCATGACTGCAATGCTCGGATTATGAACATTGTTAATGACTTTGCTAATAGAGAGCACTTAGAATACTTGCGAGGGATTGCACATAACATCCAGCTGTAATCTTATAAATATAACATATTTTATGGTAATATAACATTATGATATGATGATTTTACTATTGAATATTCCAGGACAAGTATATGTTTTCAAGGCTGAGATTCATTTGCTAAAATAAAAATTTAAAATAAATTCTTTTGAAATTTATTTTAATTTATTATTTACTGTTGGGATATAAGAATTATATGGGGGGGGTGGGGTGGTAATGGCAGGGGGGTAATATACTGGGGGGGTAGTTGATAGGGGGTAATGGCAGGGGGGTAGTTGCAGGGGGGTAATATACCGAGGGGTAATTTCCTAGACCGTGTTCTGATGGTATTTATTAGTATGTTCATTATGTACTGGGAAACAGCATGTATTCAGTTTGTCATGATCAGTGTTTGTTGCACTGCCAATAAATTTCATAACTTTGAACTGCATTGGCTAGGAGGTTGTTTTTGTATTTGGTGATAATAATGTGTACATTTTAGTTTATTACTTTGGTTATTTTTTTGTATGGCCTATCCTGAATTACAACATTTCTGGCCTTCACCATTGAAGATGTTGATAAACTACATTTAAATTTCAACAAGACAGCAAACCATATCTACTTTTTTTGTTTGACAGGGGGTATCACCTTTTCTAACTGTCCATTGGAGCAAAAGATTATCAGTGGTAATAATCAAGCAACACTTTCATGCTCAGCTTCAGCTGGAGGTATAAATCTGACTACATACTGGAAGACAAGCAGCCAGTCATTCCAAATTCAAGCAGGTAATTCTAGCTTCCACTTGCTTTTGCTTCCTTTTCACTGAAAATTATGTATATTTATATCCTGTCTCGTTATTTGCAAGATTGTCTCTGTATCTTTGTATACATCCATCCCTCTCTCCTTCACACATTGGTTAATAAAAGCAAATTTGTGTTCAGAATTGCTTGTAATTATGATGTATTCTATATAGTCCTACTGGGGTTGCAAAAGTTTCATCTAGTCACTTGCGCGATGTTTCTAGTGGCTTTTCATGCTCAACACTGTTTTTAATGCCTTTTCATGCACAACACACTGTTTTAATGCCTTTTTATGCTAAACTCTATGTTTTAATGCCTTTTCATGCTGTACACACTGTTTTGATGCCTTTTCATGCTTCACTGTTTTTAATGACTTTTCATGCTTTACAGTTTTAATGCCTTTTTATGCTTAACTCTTTTTAATGACTTTTCATGCTTTACAGTTTTAATACCTTTTCATGCTTAACTTTGTTTTTAATGACTTTTCATGCTCTACATACTGTTTTAATGCCTTTTCATGATCATGTCTGTTTTTAATGATTTTGTATGTTCTACACAGTTTAAATGCCTTTTCATGTTCTACACTATTTTTAATGCCTTTCCATGCTCAGCACTGTTTCTAGTGCCTGTTTGTGCTCTACACACTGTACAAGTTTCTAATTCCTTTTCATACTCTATACCCTGTATGTGTTTGTAATTCCTTTTCCTGCTGTACACAAATTGTCTAACTTTATCACAAATGTTCAATGTTTTTTTCTTAAATACAACTCTTCAACCAACAGCTATGGCTTATTTAGAGTTGGACATTGATGGATATTGGTCATCCAAATTCCTCTGTTAAACTGGCTAAACATGGAAGAACCTGATTTTTGATACTTTTCTTTATCTCACTGTGAATTTATTTTCTGTCATATCAATAAAAACGTGACATTAAAATGTTTTCTTCTTCTAAATGGTATAGTTTTTGTTTATCTTTGTTAATTATGAAGTTTGTGATTAATGTTTGTTAAATACGTGTTAAGGAAAAATATTTTCCTGTGGCTAGTATTTTATTGGTTAGAAAAAAATGGTGCCCTTTTTTGCATTGGACAGTGCTCCATACCTATCAAATCTACATCCATGTATTATATACCAACCAATTGAGAGTTGAAAGCCGGTTTTAACAGTATAAATAGCATAAATATGAGACTATATCATCACTGAAAGCCGGTTTCAACAGTATAAATAGCATAAATATGAGACTATATCATCACTGAAAGCCGGTTTCAACAGTATAAATAGCATAAATATGAGACTATATCATCACTGAAAGCCGGTTTCAACAGTATAAATAGCATAAATATGAGACTATATCATCACTGAAAGCCGGTTTCAACAGTATAAATAACATAAATATGAGACTATATCATCACTGAAAGCTGGTTTTAACAGTGTATAAGTAGCATAAATTTGAGACTATCCAATTTAAAGATAGATTGAAAAAGAATTTGTAGATGCAACCTTTTTTGAACTTGTCAATATTTTAAAGACAAAACCACACGGAAAAACAGATTGTTCATTTTTCTCTGTAATATGAAAGATATTTTCCCTTCACAACTTTAGTCCTAAATCTACTATTGAACTGGAATCTACTTGGGTCAGTTCCTCTGCACAACTGCCTGCAAAACCAGAGCCTTGCCCATTTAATCAGAAAAAGATTGATCATTATACACTGATGATGGCCAAAATGAGATTATCAATCAGCTTTTTAACACAAGAAAAATTTGCTGTCTTGAACAAAAACGTTTGATCTATTAGTGTCATATCACTGCTTTGTAGAAAGACATGGCAAAGATCAAGGAGAAAGAGCATGCACTGGGATCTGATCTTAAGCAAGCTAATATTTTTGTCAAACACTTAAAGACAAAAAAGACCTTCACTGAAGTCACCAATGGCTTTCTGCTAAAGTTGACCAGGTTCTCAAAGACAATGATAACAAAGACACTGAAATCAAACAGCTTCAGGATGGGATGCATTCTCTCAAAGAACAAATGAAATTGAAAATATCGGAAAAAAAAATAGAGAAGAGAAACACACAGTTAAGCAATACAAATACTGATATGAAAGAAAAAGCTGACAGTCTTAAAAAAAAGAGCTTGAAAAGTATTGTGATTATAATGATTGAAGCATTAACACTAAAACAGAAAATTGAAATGAGTTTACAGATGATATTGTTCCAGGGTTCCCATGCTACTGGGAAATCGGGAAAAAGTCTGGAGAAATGATAACTTTTTTCCCAACTGTGAAAAGCCCTTGAATTTTGCAAATATTGACGAAAGTCGGGAAAACCCTCGGGAATTTTTCTCCACAACTTGATGCCTGAAACAGTTACGTAATTGAGTCATAACTGATTGTGAGTCAAATTTATTGAGTTCTAGCCAGAATATTAGGAGGTTGCAGTATGGATCATTTGGGTGCTTGCCATAAATATATTTGTTGAGACAATCAATTAAAAGCTCATTGGATTGGATTCATTTAGTAGACTTTTTGTTTCACAGCTCGATATCCATATTTTTATATTTTTATGGAAGGTATGAAAACCAGTCTAGCATCACAAGAGGCCAACATGGTGGCGTTAAAGCATACCTGCTTAGCAGATGGTTAGCAAACTTAAACATTGTTAAATCGATTTATACTTGCATGAAATCGATATGAAATTATTTTTTTCTCAGAAATTGCGAGTATTAAAATCGTTATGTCTTTAATCTTCTGAACAACGATAAAACTAATGCATTGATGAAATTGCCAGTCACATGAGAACACACAATCTCACAACCATTGTTTTCAAATATTGTAGAATTTTTTTAAAATGAAAGTCGTTGAAATAAAAATACAAAAACGAAAAGGCACAAAATTCTCTATATTTATTCTGAGACCAACTTCCGGAGTTTTGTTGTATCACGTGACTACCACATTGACATGTGCTCTCTCACGCAGGAAGAATACGAAGCAGGGAACCAGACTACTCTGCTTGATGAATCAGACTGGCCAAGTTTCTTGTAGTTGTTCTCGAAATAAAAATGTTATTTCTGGTTTTTACAAAAGGTATCAGACTTTCATTTAATATAATTGAAATTTTGTACAACACATTGAAAGAAGTTTGTTGTTGATATCATGTGACTATTGGACTTCTGATGTCGTTTGAGATTTGTGAAGTCATGTGACTACTAACGCAATTGGCGAGTTACCGGGTCAGGTTTCATCTGTGCTGAGTTTCAACTAGTCTGTCAGCGGATTAAAGACATAACGATTATAATACTTGCCATTTTTGAAAAATAAATAATTTTCCTATTGATTTCATGCAGGTACAAGTCAATATAACATTGTTTAAATTTGCTAGGCCCGCTGATAAGCTATCTTATTGTGGCGGCAGATTTCAATTTTTTTATATGTAATTGCTCTGAACCCACACTCCATCCTAAATGTCCAACTGTGAAAATTGGGTAAGAATATTCGGAGGAGACCCAGATTAGAAAAATGTCAGATCTCTGAGCTGATCTTTGGCGCGAAGTTATTACGCAGTGACTTGTAGCTTGAAGCATTGGATTTAGATCTTAAATAGACCGCAGGAGAATTGGGAAATTGTTGTCCTTTTTATAATATATTAAGAAATGATAAGAGCCCATGTATCAATACAGGTTTGGGAACTGCAAGAAAACAAGCTGATTTTACAGAAAATTCAGCCCTTAATTGTTTAAACAACATTATATAATTTTGCAGGTCATTTGTCAAAATTTAAATAAACCCTTTTGTAAATGTCTTTAAATGATGGAATTTTTAACCGAATCATCTTAAAGAGTTTAGGTTGGTTGAAAAATCTTGTTTGATATTTTATTGGCACATACAAATTAAGGTTTAACCTTTTTTTCGTTACAAGATAAGATTCTAATACTTTGCATTTCTTGGGGTTTTTCATACTGTGATTGGAAATGTTTACTTTGTATAACATGCACATATATTGCTCTAGAATTCTTTAGAATGAAAGGTTTGAAAGGAAACAAAATTTATGCTCATTATGTTGTCTCCAATGAGCAACATAATGCAGGTCAGAAAAGTAAAGTTAGAATTTGTATTGTGTACATTGAAATGGCTTTAAATGCCAATTTATAGAAATATAGTCAAATTTGTTTGTTGTGACTCATTTTATGGTTTTGTACATGACATATATGTTTTGGAGAGTCTGGAAAGAGAAACATCTTCAGATATGGAATATGCATGTTTTATAATCCAAAATATTCTTTAATTCCATTCAGTAATGGTCATATGTTAACCTTAAAAAAATGAATTTCATCCTGGAAAAAACCTGGAAAAGAGCTGGAAATTTATATTTAGAAAAGTGTGGGAACCATGATGTTTGCAAGACTGTCATTTTGTTAGCTGAAACTGCTGACATTGCACAAACAAATGATACAAAGTAATCAGTGCTGTTTCTTCCCGTCTTTTTCATAGTCCTGTTAATTTAAAGGACCTATCCTGCACCCAGTCTGTTTTAAATATTTTAGATGAGGGACATTGCATCAGCAAATATCAGGCTGCTGAGAAAATGCGTGTAAATTCTTGGATTTTGCATTGTTGCTTCAGAGGAGGCCAAGAGAGTAGATGTTAGTGTAGATCTTTTGCAAGAATTTTTTGATATATATTCTCACGACAGTCATGTTAGGACTATAATCAGCTTTAAAGAACTTGATGGAAAAACTAAATTCAACAAGGAGTGATAGGGCAGCTGTAATTAAATCATTTAGACAGAAACTTTATGAAGTTTGAAGTCAGCATCTTTATTGGTGTCAATTGTCAGTGTGAAACCACTTTAAAGACTTTAGAAGCTGTTGTCTCTAAAAAAGAAATAAGAACCCCTTGAACATGATTCAGTGCCCAAGTTCTTGGGCTTTTCTACATCAGAGAGTGCTTCCACAAGAATAATTTGCCTAGCCTGTGGTCTCCTAGGACTAAGGGGAGATGACAAGATTGGTCTTTGCCAAAAATGGCTTGTGTTTTTGGAAGAGGAGGGAGTCCCCAATAGTTTAATTCCCAGTTACAGGAGCAACAGGTTTAATTTTTTTTTCAAGGAGCAGCAGCAGTTTGTTTTCACAAGGATAGTATTTTTAAGCTTTCTGAAGGAGTTTTTTAAACCACAAAAATTTGAAAATTGAGAGCCTTGAAGCTGATTTACAATACCCAGCCTTGTTAAATATTTTGCAGGCTGTTTGTTTTTTTATCAAGTGACTGGCTCATACTGGAAGCTTGTAAACAGCAAGGAAAAATACCAGTATTTTTTAAGTTTGTTCAGAAGATGGTTAATCATTTGGATGCATTTTCTGTTTATCCTACACAAATGTTTAGTTGTGATCTTTTATCTTTTTGGAAAAGAGTTTGATACCCAAGATGAGTTTTTCAAGAAGCTCTTGACTATTACTTTCCATTCAGATGATATTTTTATGGATGCATTTAAGTCACTCTGATTCAAGACAGTGAAAGTTGCCAAAAAAAACAGGTCTCTGACGTTTTGCGTAATGTTTGTTTTGGAAAAGATCTCCCAGAAGAAAAAAAATTACCATTGTCAGTGCTTTCAGTGATCTGGACTTGGACATCGGAAAAAGGTGCCATTCTTCTCTCCATCACCATTCTACTGTTCAGATGTTGAAATTGAATAGTAACCATTGGCTGGCTAAACACTAAAAGTGCAGTTGATGCTGTAAAAATCATGAAACTAGTGTAAAAAAAAACCTCAGGTCTAAAGACAACACCATATGAAACGAGAAAAGATTGTCATCAGCAGCTTTAAGTTATGTGAAAAAAACGTTTGAAAATGAAAGGATTAAAAAGGAGAAAGAAGCCAAGGAAGCAAAGACACCCACCCCAGTTATTTTTGCAGAGATATCCAAATATGGTCGTCCTTGTATGAATTTATTCAATGTTAATAGACTCTTAGCTACCTCCTCCAATATGGACCACTCCAGTGGCCTAGTGGTTAGAGCGTCTGCCTTGGATGCGGGAGGTCGTGGGTTCGATCCCCAGTCGAGTCATACCAAAGACTTACTAAAATGGTAATAACAGCTGCCTTGCTTTGCGCTCGGCATTAAGAGGTTAGTGTTAGGACTGGTCGGCCTGGTGTCAGGATAATGTGACTGGTTGGGACATCATGCTACATATCTGCAGCATGATACCCCAGTGCTAGACATGACTATAAACTGTCATACTGCAGACATTTTAGCGATATGACTGAAAATTTGTTAAAGCTACGTTACAAATCCAAATCACACACACACACACACACACACAAGTATGGTTTTAGCAGTTAAAGCAGATATTCACCATCTTAGTTATTCTTGGAATGAAACATTTAACTATAAATCAGTTTTAAGAAGAGATTGTCAACATATTAATTCATGAATCCCAGGTAATTGTTTCATTTTTGCCTGAAATATGAGTAGGAAAGACATTTTGGGGGCTGCTTCTGAATACATACCCAAAAGTTTGCAGTCTGATGCCTAGTAGTGTTAGAAATGTCATTTTTCATTGGCTATGTTGCTTGTGGGTAAAGTTGGAGTTCTTTTGCAAAGGTTCGTCTGTCTGTGTGCAGTTTAGACTGGTCTACTTTAGAACTGTGGCCAAAAAGTCTAAAATCTGGTCACAAAATCTGATTCTGATGACGGGCGAATATTCGGTGTAAATAAAATTGGGGGGTCACAAAATACGTTTTTCCCTCTGTATTTTGTAATGCAAGTAGAAAGCCCAGATTATTTATTATTCTTGTAGAGCTACATCTGTCTACTCTCCTGTAATACCACCCATTTTGGTGTATCTTAATGACCTTGACACATCAGAACTCGGAAGTAAGGTATTATCTCCTGATGCACAAGCGTGGCACCAAGGGCTAATGAGTTAAGAGCACATTTTGGAGGCAAAGACAAAAATGATGAACAGCCCTGTAAAAGGCAGATTGGATGAATATTGTTCAGCGCCACATGACAGTTTCGAAAACCTTAATGATGATGATGAAGATAGTATTTTTCACTTTGTTAATCAAGGTCGATCTGTTGCTGTGTTTTATGACAACAAATTTTACTTGGGTCAGGTCATCTCTGCAATAAGGAAAAGCTTTAATGAAGGTTATGGAGAAAACGAAAGTGGCCTTTGATTGATGATGTTGCAAGTAGGGGTTTCATGTCTCACCAGTGTCTAGTGTTGGAAGAGTGTATAGTGTGCCCCGAACATTAAGGATCTTTAAAAGAGTTATGATGTAATAAATACGAAATGTGTTTCAGTATTGTTAGGTTTTGTTTCTTCTTTTAATTATTTTCTTTCCATGTTTTTTAAAACTTTGATATTTTGTTTTTGCCTGTGTTGAAATAAAGGCTAAATTTTGTCTTTTCACTCATGTCTAAGGATTAATACGTGTAGTTACATCTATTTTACATGTATGTCAGTTTATTGTTTTTTAATTCTTTACATCTTTTTAAATTCTACCTCTGCTGGAAGGCAGGTAGTTGTTTTTGGATAATGCTTAAAAAAAAAATTTGCCCATGTAGCTTTAAAATTGTAAAAGTTGTGTACATTTTCGTTTTAGTCTTTTTCAAATTGATGTGATGACATGGCACCCTGTGAAAATATGACCTTTTGTTTTAAGTTTGTAACCTCTTAAATTTTGAACTATTCACATCGTGGCCTTGAAAAAAATTGAATATGATATATGTAGATATCTTCACCTTTAATTTTAAGTAGTTAAAATGACTCGTTAAAACTAATGCCACTGCATGCCTTGAAATGTGGCCTTCCGAAGCATTTTCTCAAAAAATGGTTGATGAAGGATGAGGTTTGTTTGGCAAAATTGAAGTTGTGCGGATTGCATGTTTAGTATTTTCCATACAAGAATATCTATTTATTTATGTTACTAGGGTAAGTGATTGGGATTTATTTTGCATTTTTTTTTTTAAGTACATGAAACACCAGCTTGATTACATTATCTTAGAGTTGGTTGTTGGCCATGATTTTGTACAAGTGCACAAAAAAAGTCCAATATGTCCATTTTGTTTTGTATTACCTCTTCTAATTGACGTACATAAATAGTTTGGCATGGTTTTCAGGAAAACAAGCTGTATCTCTTTATATGTCTTATTTTTGCCTCTTAACTAATATTAAAAATGCATTGGAATACATAAAGGATATTTGTGACATGGACTCATCATTCTTTAGATAATGAAATTAGCAAGCCATGCCAGTTAAACATCGCTTATGTTTTGAAGACTTATATTGTCTTTTTATTTTATAGAATTTTATTTTTTCTGCTTGTATTTTTTACTGATTTTCTTTCTTTTTCTCCTATCTCCAGTGTCCAACATGCCTGCCATTCAGTCTTTTATAAGTGGCATCCACCAGCTATATCTCTATGCAAATATATGGAAATTAAATCACTTATTGCATCTGATGGAAATAGCCTCTTGCAAAAACTAATCCATATTTTCTAATACTTTCATGTTAATTCTAAATGAACTGCACTAAATGCAAAGTTGTGTAACCAGGAGGCAGATTTGGAAACATTCCTGCTCAAGGTGTGGGAAATGATCCCATATTACTGTATATGTAATGCCTATGTACAAAAGATAATGTGCACTAAATGGCACAAAATGATTAAGTTTTAATGCTAGATAACACGTATCTGGATTATAGACTTGTTTCATATGGATACTCTTGTAAGCAGACAGACTTGTTTCAGATGGATACTCTTGTAAGCACACAAACTTGTTTTATATGGATACTCTTGTAAGCACACAGACTTGTTTGAAATGGATACTCTTGTGAGCACAGACTTGTTTCAGATGGATACTCTTGTAAACAGACTTGTTTTAGATTGATACTCTTGTAAGCACACAAACTTGTTTTATATGGATACTCTTGTAAGCACACAGACTTGTTTCAGATGGATACTCTTGTAAGCACACAAAGTTGTTTCATATGGATACTCTTGTAAGCACACAAACTTGTTTATATGGATACTCTTGTAAGTACACAGACTTGTTTCAGATGGATACTCTTGTAAACACAGACTTGTTTCATTTGGATACTCTTGTAAGCACACAGACTTATTTCAGATGGATACTCTTGTAAGCACACAAACGTGTTTTATATAGATACTCTTGTAGGCACACAGACTTGTTTCATAGTTATACTCTTGTAAGCACACAAACTTGTTTCATATGGATACTCTTGTAGGCACACAGACTTGTTTCAGATGGATACTCTTGTAAACACAGACTTGTTTCATTTATATGCTCACAAGCACACACGCCTGTTGCATATGGATATTCTTGTAAGCGTACAGACTTGTTTCAGATGGATACTCTTGTAAACACAGGCTTGTTTCAGATGGATACTCTCATAAGCATACAGACTTGTTTCAAATGGATACTCTTATAAACGCACAGATTTGTGTCATTTATACTCTTGTAAGCACACAGACGTGTTTGATATGGATACTCTTATAAGCACACAGACTTGTTTCAGATGGATACTCTTGTAAGCACACAGACATGCTTCATATGGATACTCTCATAAGCATACAGACTTGTTTCAAATGGATACTCTTATAAATGCACAGACTTGTGTCATATTTATACTCTTGTAAGCACACAGATGTGTTTCATATGGATACTCTTGTAAGCACAAACTTGTTCCATAGTTATACTCTTGCAAGCACACAGACTTGTTTCAGTTATACTCTTGTAAGCACACAGACTTGTTTCATAGTTATACTCTTGTAAGCACACAGACTTGTTTCATATGGATACTCTTGTAAGCACACAGACTTGTTTCATATGGATACTCTTGTAAACACAGACGTGTTTCATATGGATACTCTTGTAAACACACAGACTTGTTTCATATGGATACTCTTGTAAACACACAGACTTGTTTCAGATGGATAAGCACACAGACTTGTTTCATAGTTATACTCTTGTAAGCACACAGATGTGGTTCATAGCTATACTCTTGTAAGCACACAGATGTATTTCATAGTTATACTCTTGTAAGCACACAGACTTGTTTCATAGTTATACTGTTGTAAGCACACAGCAACAGATGTAATTTCTGATCATTGCCATATACATGTATGCTCATATATGAGCCATACAGTGTAATAAAAAATAAAATCTGCAGGACAAGGTCTAAACTGGAATATTTTAAAGTTTTCTTGTCAACTCCCATTATATATTGTTATTGTAGATCACTAAAGATGAGATCACATGTAAGGTATGATGTGTTGCTAGAGACAGCTTCATAAAAAAAATGCTGTTGATAAGAGAAAAGATTTTGTTTTGTTTTCTTTTTTATTTCATTATTGGTTTAAAGTGGCTGTCTTCTGGTCAGTCAGCATCTTGAAAAAGTTACTTTTGCTCATGTGTTACTTGTAAATATGAGTTGACAAGTAGAATTCTTAGCCCTGCCTTCCCATTTCAGCTGAATCAGTTCATACTTTTCTAGGCTGTAATACCTGTCTTGTCTACAAAAAATATGAAAAATGTCAGACAGTGATGTCTATCTTGTTTAGCATGTAGGTTCCTTGCAATATTTTGATTAGCTTACCTTGTGCAAAATCAAGTTCATTTTCTACCTGACCAGAATCATTGATTTTGGTTTGTAAATGACATGTTTATCTTCATCTTAGTCAAGAACATTGGAAATTACCCCACGAACTGTGGGGACTACTGGATGTTTACTGCATTCTATATTATAATTTTAGTAACAGGCCTTCTTAAATTATATAACTTGGATTGTTCTGGAAATAAACTTTTGTCCTACATACTGGTTATTCTTTTGTATCTTGGTTTTTTTTATAATCTTGTTAATCTAGAAATTATCCATTCATGTGATAATATTTTGTGGCAGAATAATTGTTGTGCTCAGTGATTGATTTGGGCTGAAATTATTTAAATCAAATTCTTCTTCTTTGGAAATACAAATATGCATGCTTTAGTAATATTCTTGGAAAGAGACATTAATTGGGAATTATAGTGAATTCAGACAAGGAAACATTGGATTATATCAATGTGATTCAAAACAAGACTTGGCACATCATTAAAATTCAAGCCATTGGCATTAGACACTGCATGCCAATACAGGCACTTCAACACCTTCAGCATTGGAAATCATTTGAAATAGCTAAAGTTTATTTAGAACTGTATGTTTTTAGGACTTGTGTTATTAATTTTAGGATTATTTGGGATATCATTCACAATATTATAATGTTTTTTTACTTTTTCAGTTTCTATTCTAGGGAAATCAATTGTTTTTTTTACCAAGCTTGTTGCTTCTCACTCTTTTCTGTTACCTATTTTAAGATCATAGAGTCGTAATAAGCATTAGAGTTGATGTCAAGGTCATGTGGATTATCAAGAATATAAACTTCAGTAAAGCTGAGATCAAGCCTCTGTTTTATCGACATATTAACTTTGGTTTGTTTGAACAGTATTTATTAAAGAAACATTTTCATGTATCATTTGAAACAATATAATCTTTATGGGGATTCAGTAGAAAGCTGGAAAATTGCTGAAAACTGTCATTGCTACATATTGATGCTGAGATTAGACTTGTTACATTTGTTTTATCAAACTTAAATTTGTTTTAAATATTGTCCAGCTACATTTATTGATTTATAAATTTTAAGTTGGTCGATACACTTGGTAAAATTGAGACCACACAATATAATTTTAGTATTCACTACCTTTTCTCTATGATTGTAGATGGGAACAAGTATGCCATCATGAGTGCGGGATTGATTATCTTTAACGTCAGCAAAACGGATGAGATGATCTATGAGTTCCATGCCAAGTATGACAAGACTTTTTCATGGGAATATCGAAGCATTAAAGTGAAAGTGCTCAGTAAGTCAGATTTGTAGCTTTACTTACATGGATTGTTTTTTTTAAAGCTGTAAGGATACTAGATAAGAAGAGCTTATGGGATGGCATTTTGTGTGTCATGTGACAACCACCTGTGTATTACAACATTTGTTATTGCTAACAGTCCCAGGAAACTTTATACACATTCATCAAAGGGCCTGTTTAGTGATAAATGAAAATGGTTCCACTCAGGCACACAATAGGACTGACACAGGGACCATCTTGAAAAAAATGTCATGAATGGTTGTTATCTTGGGTAACATCACATATTCTGATGGTCACGAACAGTGTTTGTTATCCTGGACAACATGAAATATAACTTTGAACTGGATATATAGGCAAGAAATGTCTTATTGTGTTTGGGGTGTCAGCATTGTGGACATTGATGCTTTGGTTAGTATTTTATTTTTTGTCAGCATTGAAAATGTTGATTAGCTTCCATTGTGGCCATGATATGCATCTCAGGATATGGTCTCCACTAAATATGGAAAATGCTTTAAATGAATTCTTAGAAATGGCTCCAAAGTAATTGCCTTAATTTGTGAGAAACCACCCTGGCAAGAAATGATTTAAAAGTTTTACAAGTGATACTGAAGCTATTTGGCCATGAATTATATCTGCTGTTGCTAAAACAAAAAAAAAATCATTTTAAAGAAAGCACTTTGCTAGATTTAGTAAAACTATTGCAGAGATCATCCTGCTTAAATGTCCATTCATATTTATGCAAATTATACTTCTTTAAATTGCCATTAAATATGGTCACCGTTACTAGAAAAGCCGAAACATTTTGTTAAATGTATGTAAATATGAGCCAGCTAAACAGATTTTGACTAACTTGACACAGGGTAGGGCATCCTGGCATAAAGACCTTTCAGTATTGGACAGAATGATGTTGATGTATGATCAAGTTATGGATGATGATCATATACAATGGAGAAGCATTGATATCATTGCTTTGATACATATACATTCAACAGCATTAAAAAAATGTGAAGAGAAAGCATTTGCTGACCTACATTTACTGGCCAATATTAAGCCAATATCTGCCAGGAGGGTAATTTCAGACACACTTGGGCTTCTTGTTTCCATAAAGATGAATTACTTTGGACAGCAGTTTTATTTTAATCAGCGTGTATCAGAAAGTTTTAAAAAGATGGTGACAGAGGTTGATTCTAAAATACATGAGCAAACAGGATCAAATTCCAAGCACTGTCAAGAAGACTAAAAGATGGTTCTTAAACAGTGGTCATTAAAACAAGATACAGTGCCACCTGATCTTATCAATGCAAACTGTGTTATCTTGCTATTATAGAAACAAGTAGTGAAAGGAGACAAATAAAAGTCAGATTGTTTAATCCCCTAATGCATGACATCCAAGCAAACCTGACAACTTGCTTACCTCCTACAGCACAACAACTCGATAACTGACTGCGTTCATTGCTCGACAAACATGCCCCATCTACCAAGTGCAGAGTATCAATTCAAAAGTGTTCTCCATGGTATAGCAGTGTTAGGGACCAGCTTCACAATGCTAAAAGAGACCGCCATAAAGCTGAGAGACTTTGGCTTTCCACCAGACTCACTATTCATAAGCAAATCTATGAAGCCGCTAAGAAGAATGTCACAAATATAGTCCATGCATCAAAATCAGCCCACTACACTACTAAGATCATGGAAAGTTCCATCTGCAAAGAGCTCTTTGAGATTACTAACAAGCTAATGTCAAGGAACAAATCTACACCACCTCCAACTACCTTCTCTCCAGTCGACCTTCCGTACATGTTTGCAAATTTCTTCCGTGACAAAGTACAAACCATAGAGATAAGCTTGACAACACAATTTCAATTGACTTGTCATCACCATACAGTTGAGATACAGAATTTGAGCGGCAACTATTAGTAGCATTTGAACCTGTCTCTATGGATTTCGTACGTACAATCCTGAAGAAGAGTGCACCAAAAGTCATGTGAACTTGATCCAATTCCAACATCACTGCTGCTTGAGTGCTTAGATCCAGTATTGCCTTCACTAACTGATGTTATTAATACCTCTCTCTCATCAGGGGAATTCCCATCATTTTTCAAAACTGCCATTGTAAAGCCTCTGCTGAAGAAACCAACACTAGACCATAATGATTTAAAGAACTACTGCCCAGTTTCTAATCTCCCATTCATATAAAAAATCTTAGACAAGGTTGTTCTATCCCAGCTTGTATCTCATCTGAATTCAAACAGTCTTTTTAGCAATGTACAATCTGCATATCGCCCTTGCCACAGTACTGAAACTACTCTTCTAAAAGTAGTTAATGACATTCTCTCTGCTTTGGATAGCTGAAAGATTACAGTCCTCACCCTCCTTGATTTGTCTGCAGCATTTGACACAATAGACCATGATATATTACTTCACCATCTCCAGCATGTATTTGGCATTTATGATACAGCCTTACTGTGGTTCAAGTCCTACTTGGTCAACAGGACACAAATTGTGTCTGCAAATGGAATACACTCCAGCCCAGTTGATTTATGTTGTGGTGTTCCACAGGGGTCTGTTCTTGCAGGAACTGTTCTCTTCATTCTGTACACTCAGCTGCTCTCAAGTGTCATAGATCATCATCCAGTGTCTCACCAATTGTACGCTGATGACACCCAAATATACAAATCTAGTCACCCAACTGAAGTTGATGCTACTATCCAAGGTGTAGAGAGGTGCATTTCTGATGTGAAATCATGGATGACATGTAACAAGCTTTCTCATTCACATCCTTTACCTCAAACAATAAATATCAGCAACACCAACATGAAGTTCACACAATCAGTATGAAACCTAGGTGTTACTCTGGACAGTACTCTCACATTGCACCAACATGTCATGAACATATGCAAGGCTGCATATCTTGAGCTGAGACTCATCAGCTCCATTCGCAAATATCTTTCAGTTGATGCCAATAAAACACTTGTGTGTTCATTAGTACTTTCAAGACTGGACTATTGTAACTCAGTTCTGTCTGGTTCATCTCAATATCTACTCCAGAAACTTCAAAACGCAGCTGCTCAGATCATACTTAGAGTACCATGATCAGAGCACACCTCCGCGCTCCTCTGAACCCTACACTGGCTATCCATTTGATCCAGAATCAAACACAAAATTTGTTCTCTGTGCTACGTTTCACTGACGGACTCTAGTCCAACATACCTATCCGACCTCAACCATGTGTACACACCAGCAAGATACTTGCGCTCCTCTTCTGACAATCGTATACTCGTTATTCCCACTATGAAAACAAAGTCATATGGACATTGTTCTTTTGCATACCAGGGCCCAGTAACATGGAATGAATTGCCCACTGAACTTAGACACAAAGACACAGTGATCCCATTCAAAAGTGCTCTCAAAACTCACATATTTCGACTGCAAGAACAAACTTAAAGACCTAATAATGTTTCCTACCTTAAATATTCTCAGCATATTTTTTATGTTTTCTAATTTCATGGTGTTTGTTTTTGTAATCATATCATTATATGTTTTTTATCTTATAGGTGTTGTCTAATGTTGTAAAGCGCTTAGAGCCTCTAAAGATTAGGCGCTATACAAAGTCCTCATTATTATTATTATTATTATTATTATTATTATCTATTTTGGTATGCCTACCATAAGGCAGAACTTATTGTTATGTTGTTGTCCATCTGTCTGTCTATGTCAGTCACCATTTTCATTTGTGCACAATAACTCAAGTTGTCTGCCATCAGCAGCTACCAAACTTTGTGGATGGTTTGCACTTATGATAAGAACGAACCATATAGATTTGGGGTCAAAGGTCAGCGTTACTGTGAAAGAAAAAAAATGGTGTCTGCACAGTAACTTTTCCACCATCTACAGTCGGCATTGGGATAAGGTAGAACCCCATGTTTTTCAGGCTTCAAAGGTCAAGGTTTGTAACCTGACTGAAAGAAGGTAAATTGTTTCTGCACAATAACTTGAATTGACCATCTCTGAATATTGTGGATAGTTTGTTTTTAGGGTAAGCAAGTACCATATTGATTTTGGGAGTCAAAAGATCAAAGATTATTGTTCAAGGACACTGAATGAATAAAAATGGTTTATGCACAAAAACTTTAGTTGTACATGACAAACCTCGGCCAAGCTTGAGGTAAGGAAGAAGTCTACTGAATTTAGGGTGAGAATGTCAAAGGTCAGGGTAAAATATATAAAATCTGCACCTTCTTCATACTTGGCAAAATTAAACTGTAGAACATCAAACACAACAGTGGTGATTGGCATTCCTTATAAAGAACGAAATGCCTGGATGAAGTAGTACTGTACAGTGGTGTATTGAATATATATACATGGATCTGACTTGTGCAGACCTTCAGAGGGGTGAACCTTGTCCAGAATATGTTCCCTGAAGCTGTCCACTGACAGTGGAACACAACGTTCTTGAGTGTGACAACTTTCGTTCTGTGAGACAGAAGATTTTAGCTTGTATGTCATCCATTGTATTGTGCATTATGTTGCATGCATCAGGTATATTCAATTCTACACTTTGGAGTCTCTATTTCTAAACCAATTTAAATCAATCAGACTTGATATATGGGTTTATATCATGTGCTTAATAAAGGGATTCGCACATTGATGAGTTAACCTTGCATTTGATTAACTTAGTTGTCTCTCTTGAGGCCTAATTTCTGATCCAATTTTGATAAAACATGGCACGTATGCTTAAATTATTCAGATGTTGGATGAGTTCATTAATGAGGTTGGTCAGGTGATCTTACATCTGTTTGTCTGGACATGTTACACCTTTGATAGCTATATTTTTGATCTGATTTTGATCAGACTTGGAATATATACTTATGTCATAAAAGTACATACATCCAGACATGCACACAAAACACACACACACACACACACACACACAGAGTGAAAGAAGAAAAACAGTTTCCATACATTAGCAATAGTTCTATATTAGACCTGGACCAACCTTCATGGATAGTTCATACCTGGGGTATGCAAGAGGTCATCAATTTTGGGGTCAAACAGTGATAGGTCAGAATTAAAGTAACCGAAATAAGAAAAACAGTTCTGCATACAAATTTTACTTAACCTGCATATTAAATATAAGTAAATATGATGTGCTGTCAACTTGCCTGTTTATTTGTTATGTATATCTTTATTGCAATCTGTAACTTTTGATGTATGATTTTATTTAATTATTGTAAGTTTTATTCATGGTCATAAACTGTTTAGAATATTTTTCGTTATAAATTGTGTGCATAATTTGGATCTGTTGAAAACACAAGTCTCGTAGGATCTGTAAATAGTTGTTTACATACTTTTTGACAATTAGTAATGATAATAAGGCTTAAAATGGTGTAGTTTCTCTGTGACTGATGGGACGTGGAAGTTTCAAGAAGAATTCTGTGGATTGCCAATGGTTGCGCAAGGTCATTTGAACATATTATGTTGTGACTTAGTACATTGTAAATCAATAGTGTATGTTGTCATATGGGGTCCATTGCAAAATATAGTAGCAGTTTACAGTGTATATAAGGAGAAACTTAAGCATTCACTTTGATTCTGATTTCTGGAGTCATTCACGCTTTTTGTGTTCCTGATGTAAGTCTGCAGTTGTATTTTATGTTGTACTTAGATATTTTGCGAGAGGAAAAACATTTGTTTTGACTGTTCAGTGGTGATAGAAAGTGTTCATTTTTTCAACAATAATATTATTCTGGAACTATTATAAATTATTCGAATGAATTCTGGACAACGTTATCTTGACTACATCATGGTTCTTGGATAACCAGAGTACATTACCGGTATTGAGATTATTTGGGACTTTTCATTTGTTGATGGAAATGGTTTAACTCAAATCAGTGGAATTTAAATTATAAACTTAATCAGTTGCCAAGTCATTTGATATGCTAAAGGGGTAAGTGCTTTTAGAATCAGAGGGACCATTTAAATTTTGTAAGCCTGATTTTATTTGTGGATTACTTGTTCTTTTTTTTTTTTTTTTTTTGAGAGGTGAAGGTTTGGGGGCTTCAGATCATAACTTAAAGAACCAATGAAGATTGGTCCATTGTTAATGACAGTAGAACCCCCTTTACCAGATCACAAATTGAAGTGTTAAAAAAAAATCAATTTTTGAACAATTGTGAATACTTATAAAAATACATGGTTCATGGTAATTTCGTTAAGATTATTGGTGGTGTTTTTTGTATTTTTGTATTCCAGTAAATTAGCTGGCCCTATCGTGAAGAATCTAAAAATACCCTGATTGCCAACAAAAGATATCTATATATTGTGTACTGCTCTCTAATAACAAAAGATGTCTATATTTTTTGTGTATTGCTGTCTAATAACAAAAGATGTTTATATTTATTGCTGTCTAATAACAAAAGATGTCTGTATTTTACGTATTGATGCCTAATAACAAAAGATGTCTTTACATTGTGCATTGCTTACTTATTACAGTTAAGCCTGAGATAGTTAATCCTCCCACCATCACCACTGCAAAGGCTGGTGATAAGTTCAGCATGCTCTGTCGTGCCAGTGGAGATCCAATCCCATACTACATTTGGTACAAGGTAATTTTAAAATTTTGATCTTTTCTTCCTCAATTCAGAGTGTCGAAAGTATCGGAGATCTGGCACTTCTACAACCAATTGTAAAAAGATTAAGTAAAACACATTCACTGTACAGATTACTAAATTAATAGTAATGTCTTGCTTCAGTTTTATGTGTCTACGTATATTTCCATATTTAACAGTAGAATAAATTGTTGCTCATGCTGGCCTCGTTGATTTGTTGTTCACTTATGTACATGACATTTCATGATTTTTTATTATTTTTAAACAGAGACAAATTTGGCTGTTTTTTTGTTTCAGAAGTAAGAATTTTAATATGGCTACATGCTGTTTTATACAGTGATATATTGATGAAAATGTCATAATTGCACTGAAAGATTCAATATTTTGTCACAAATTTAGCATTGTTTTTTACATTTTTTTTGTCAGAAGTGGAGAGAAAGAGAGTGTGTGGCAAGGATGCAAAATCACTTTTCAGTTTCAAAATTGAACACATGGAAGACGTTTTAATCTTGAAAAAGAGAACACTGTTGTGGAAATCTCCATATTTAAGGAAATCAGTTCCTTCAGAGACAAGGCAAAACTCCTTCATGGACAATTTATGATTTTAGGACTGTTTTAATCCTGTTGTATGATTAATACTCTGCAACAAAAAAGACCCCAGAAATCATTACTACTAACAAAGTGATAAGAACTATATTAAAAAAATTACAATTTGAAGAAAGCATTTTCAGACATTTAACCCTTTATTCACTATGGACTGGTTTACCAGTCGAAGGGAAGTAAGTCTGTCAACCCTATGCACCGCTTTACCAATCTGGGGCAGTGTGCTTCTTTAGAGTCATAGTACCCATTTACATAATTTACATACACCTAATAACTTCCTTCTTGTAATGTAGATATTTTATTTGGATTATTTTGTAAGTTAAGCTTGAAAACAGCTTAAAAAATCTCGAGGAAAGAAGGCACTCTCTGAACGTGTTTTCGGAATGGTGGATTTCTATTCAAAATGGCAAGTTCGAAGCAAGATGAGGATGAAGTGTCAGATTATGAATTATCAGAATATTTAGCAGTTGTGAGCTAATGCAGTTGATTGAAAATGAGAGAAAACATCTTGGAGAGGCAATGGAATGTACTTATGGATGATAGTGATGACAATGAAGAGGACTTAGAAGGTTTTGAACTGGAGGAAGTGTGCACTCCACATGTTTTTGTTCTGGAAGAAACTCGAAGAACCAAAGGGATTTATTTCTGTTTTCGGGGAGAGTTGGACCAACCCAAATGTTTGATGGGTCCAGAAAACTCTGGAATACTTTCAAATCTTTTATTTAGATGAAGGTTTTAAAAATATTGTCCATGTAACGAGGTTAATAAATAATTCCATGTGCACTTTACCTGTTGTGTTACCTCTTTGCATCTGTAATTTGAAAGTTATAATAGATATGCAAATTTTAATGAATTAGTCATTCAATTTGACTTTTAATAACCTTTATTTTGATACCTAATCCAGCCAGATATCATTACAATTGGCAAAGCTATGTTATTTCAAAATCCACAAGTTGTTTTGCTTTACAAATTACTCCCAAGTTACTTAGTATTTAGGGTTCCATGCCTGCAAAATTACTTAGTGATGAAAGGGTTAATGAAACTGGGGCTAGGACTTTTGCTTCTCTATTTTTGTTCATGTACAGTATATTTTATTGTGTTGATTTTTTTCACAGATTCTGGGACTCCTTATGAGTGGATAGTACATTAGTGGACACATTGGTTATCATTACAACTTTTAAACCCCATCCCCCTACCCCCCACCACACAGTTGTCCCTCTGCATTATGGCCATGCATGTCATTTCATAAGCCTGCAGTGTCAATGAACTCATCCTATACCATTAATGATAGATACCAGAAACTTGTGTCATTGATAAGTTTATCATGCCCCTGGGTGGGGTGGGGCTAGGGCAGACCTGCCAACCCTATGGTCTGTCCACAAGTCTTACTGAAATGACTCTTAAAACATGGACTTAAGGAATAGTTGCAAAAATTATGGAAATAAAATGAATAGTAACAGAAATTATGGAAATATAATGAATAGTAACAGAAATTTTGGAAATAAAATGAATAGTAACAGAAATTATGGAAATATAATGAATAGTAACAGAAATTTTGGAAATAAAATGAATAGTAACAGAAATTATGGAAATAAAATTGTTGTGTTTAAATCCGGATACTGGCTTAACCATGTTTGATTTAGATCCATTTTCAATCTTAGAATGAATGGAGTTGGTCATAGGAAGCCAGACAAACTTTAAGGGAGTACCTTAGATGCTTTAAACTGCACGTATTGTTTCATGCAAAACATTTGCATGATAAAGTTGTTTGTTATAGAATTTTTTTAAATGTCGAAAAAACATGTTGATTATAAGCCTCTTAAAAGAATAAAACAATAGAAAGGAATGTTAAAAAATCTTGGGAATAAAGCAAGAAGGACAGCAATTTATTGGACATCATGATCGTATTGACTTAAGTATGCCTCATCATCATGGCAGGAGAGATTGTTGCCTTCATCACATGAAGTTACCCCCCCACCAAACCATTGAGTATTATGTCATTTTGAGATAGCAAGAAGCCATTGAGCCCCCCATAAGGTTTGGAAGTACTAGTTTGTGCCAATGTGCTGGAGGTAATTAAGATTTAAGTGCACTTCACAGACTTTTTAGTTGAATGGCTTCTTTAACATTGTTGCATCAGTCTCTGATTACTCTTCTGAACTTTATAAATGCATGTTAGCTTGTAGATGATATTTTATTACATCTTACTGAAAGTTGGGCCAACTTGCAGGTAAATATTTACTGCTTTACTAAGAAGGTCTTGTTAGGGTTGGCAGGTCTGCGAAAGGTGATTTTACTCAATTTTAAATAAGACTTGAGTTTTATGTCTCACATATAGAGAATTTGCATTGCGATCAGTGACCCAAGTGTCAACACATATCAGACTAGGACTCCTGGTTCATCTCCTGGGTGTCTGTTCCTTATGTCTATGAACTTAGCCCCTGGATCATAACATAGAACTACTGTATTTAGATCCCCACCTTATGTGCGAAAATGCACATATTGTTGCATAAAAAGATAAATTTATACATGCAACTGTCATTGAATCTGAGGTAAATTCCTGCCCCCAGGGATACATCTCCTGGGTCATAATATGGAATTTATTGAGATCGTCTCCACCTTCTAATCATATATACACTGAAGGGGATGAAAAGAAAAATATACACTTGCAACTAACTTTGACAGGAGGGTCAGTCTCTACACTAAGGGAGTTGATTATTACTGGGTCATAGGATCAAAATTGTATAGATCCCACTCGATGACAATGTATATACTTGCTGGGCATAAAAAGATAACTCCATTTTCGACCCAAAGACTCAAAATTATGCCTGTTTCATAAACATAATTATAAGTACATGAATCGCATTTTATGGTTCACACACTCGATCCAGTGAATGTGGATGGAGAGGCAGGGGATTAAGTGCCCACTCCATCCATTCTAGTGGAAATACACTAAATCTAGTGAAAGTTCATCAAATTATATTGAAGCTGTTGCACCCCTCACTGATTCTATTGTATTCTCTCCAAGAGTCAACATGTTTAACAAAGAGATGGGAGAAACCCCTACATTGTATTCTGACCATTGCAGATGTCAGTTTCGTATAGAAACTCTACACTGGTAACATAATGTGTTATATTTATTTGTAGCCTAGAAATGCAATGTGGTTCAGTTGTGATAATTTTGTGTACTTATGTCCTTTTCCTATTTTCTTAATGTCTGTTGTTGAATCTGATCATAATTGACGTATGTGAACTTGAATTACCAGAAATGTAATACATTGAAAGGAGAATAAATTATCATTACTACACTAATCAAATTGAATAGATTGACAGTATTTGAAACTACATTAGCATACATATAAACATATTTATAGGTCTACTAGTGTACTCGCACAACTTTCATTTATGTGATAAATTTGATCTTCTAGATGTGATTTGTAAAGGAATTAAATATGTCAAATACCTCATCATTAATGAAAATAATGACTACAAAACATTGATTTTTGATCACTGGAGGCAGCACATTCCTATCTGATTTAGTGCTCAGCAATTTCTGTAAGACAAAGTGGAAGTGACATGGTGTAGGGAACAGTGCACTTTTACTTTTATTGTTAGTTGCATTCAGTAGTTGTACCTTGCATCATCCGACCAGTGACAGGCGAGATAGTCTGCAGTGACCATATGAGAGACATTGATTTCGATACGGTCTATAAAAATCAAAGTCACTTGGTATTACGACCATCAGATGACTCCTGCCATATGCAGTACCAAGTGTGTTTTCTTGCCAGATAACTGAGTCCATGAACAACAGATCGACAAAAGCCAAAGGTTACTGCAGGGCTAACAACATGTAGACCAAGAGAAGCTGTTACAGAAGCAAGAGTTAGCTAGGGTAAAATATTTATATCTTTTATCTTGCTATATTATTGGTTGTCAGCCCCTACCCCTTGCCACAATTATACCTAGCAAAAGAACGATCAGATGGAGAGGGTGATTTTAGTGGGAGGGTGTTTGCAAATCATAATAGCCCCACCCCCAAAATGAATCCTGCTTTACCATGACGAGTGTATGGGTGTGTGTCCCTTGAATTTTGATTTTGCCCACTCCCCCCAGAAAAAAAATTCATGTGCATTCCCATGCTTATTTCATGCCTGTTCAACAGTAATAATAATAATAATAATGACAAAACATGTTTTCTTCTAAAACCAAAATGTTATGAACACTTGATGCATTGTGTTTAATTGTATAGGCCAATTACCCTGTTGTGCTGAGGCACTGGAAGTAAATTACCTTGTTTGCCAGAATATATACCACTGTGTCAGTGATGACAGTCTAGGTCAGAGTCAAACCCACAACCCATTGATTGTGAGTGTGAATAGTAATGTCCTTTCAATGTGGAGAGTATAGTATTTTTATTCACAATATGTTCAGAACCATAGTTGAAAGGAGTTTTTTTTATGTCACAGTGAACTTTACATTCATTCCCCATGTTTACATGGTTTGTATAGCTTCATAGTTCTGGATTCCTAAGGCCTCACAAATTATATCAGCATATGATTCAATAATTAAGTTATGTAATTTTTTTTATTGCAGAAACACTACATTGTGTTGGTAATATGTCAAACTTTATGTCAACCCTTAGTTGTAAAAGTAAGCAAAAAGGTTTGGTGCATTTGCCAACTATTGTTCATACATGCAAAAGACATCATGTGTGACTACCATATCTACTACAAAGGCATGCACTAGAATTTTCCAAACACAGACCATGATGTGATATTGCTGTTCAGTGTCAGACTGATAGGATACTTAAGAAGAAACAAACAAGCAAATGAAACATATAACATTGTATTAACTTAAAGCTCAGTATGATTATGTAAGCATTTGACTCAGTAGACCAAGCACTGTTCAACTTGTTATTATTTAGCAATGATAAACTTGAATTGATACACATATTCATGAGAAATCCTCATCTGTGTGAAAACCACGTTGGTAAGTATACACGTCTAAAATTTCACCTACTACACAGGTTGTCAAGTAAATGTCCAGCAAGTAAAGAGAAGGATCAAAGGCCTTATAATCTTTCATGTACTTGTCAGCATTCATATATGTATATTTGATTTAATTGTATCTGATCTAATATATATTTATTTCAATTTAATTGTTTGTTTGTCAGTTTTAATTTTTTTTTTCATTACATGATATTGTAATGTAAATTTATTTGCTAGAGATGATACTTGTTTTTAGAAAATAGTTTGACCTTGACTGTTAGTTTATAAACACCAGGTGTTGATCTAAATCCTGACCTTGTTTCTGAATTTGTAGCAACTTTCATAAACAAGTTCTATTTTATTTTAAAATGATTGGTTGTTTCCAAGGTCATGATGGGACCTTGTCTCTAAGATATAAACAATTATTTTTTTAATTTATTTCTTAAAGTAAAAATGATTGGTTTTTGTCAGGGTCACACTGGGTAAATGTGATCTGTAACAAGTATTTGCTTCAATATACTTCCAGAAGATGATCACGTGACCCTTGTTTACGTTTTAGAAAGCCCATATAACCCATGTTTTGGAGAATTAATCTCAGTAGAAGTTGGTCTGTTAAACTGTTATATATGTTGTGCTGTTTGGAGTTATTTCAAATTACTTGGATTCAAAAGGATTAATTCCATTATTTTTCTGGAAAATATGTGTGCTCATGTAATATTGTGGAACAAGTACAGTTTTTTATAAAAATTTTATTCAGCTATCAGAAACTGGAGTGATAATTATTATTTCTACAAGGAACTGTTGACTTCAACACTATAGATTGTAGCATACATCATCGTCTTCCATCTTGGATTCTTCGTCGGGATTCAAACGTGAAATCAGAAGAACATTTTTTTATTAGGACTACTAAAATTTTATTCTCAGATTATTTTTGGATCATTTTTGGATTTGATTCTGTAAAACTGTAAGTTCATATTTTTTTCATTTTTATGGAATTTTTCCAGGGAACTAAATTATTGTGTTTTTAAAAGCTTGTTGTTTTCACTCTTTCTTGTGTTACTGTTTATTCAAGCCTAAGCAAGTGACATACGACATTTCACAGCTAAGTTTGCATAATAGTAGGTATTTCCGTTGAGTTGCAAAAGATGATGGTATGATATACATGTATGCCCTTGAGAAACTAACTGCTCCTGCATGATTTGTCATGTAGATTGAAAGAAAGTAATGTACCAAATTATCATCTACATCATCTGAAAATGATACATAATAATTTATCTCCTAATGAAAATATTTAAGTCATTTCACTTTTTAACCACTGATCAGATGACCCAACCAGCAAATCTAAGTATATTTATTATGTTGTTGGTTAAGGAATGTGGCATCATCTGGCTGGTAGAGCCTGCATGAAAACAGTTGGTTAATGGTAAAAGTAAACATGTCTGGTTCCTGAGAAAATGTGTCGCATTGACATGTATATTTGGGTCGCATGTACTAAACAGGCTGGTCTAGCAGTAGTTGCTTGTTGGATAACGATGTGTATATTTAATTGTGTCAGAACATATTAAGTAAACAATTTAAAGTGACCAACAGAATGAAACCTGTTAATATTTATGTGTGATTTTTTTTGTCCCTTTTTTTGTTTAAAAGCAAAATCTCTCTCATATTAAAATTACTATAACTTTGTAGATTTTTTGAAATACCTAAATTGTCCAAGCAGCCTTTGCTTGGAAATCTTTGATCTCTCGCAATACATGTAAGTGATTATATTTTATTCAGTAGGGCAGGTCATTGAATATTAAACAGCATTGTGTACAGTTTAAAAAGAGGCACCTAGACAAACTACTGCATCTGAGCAAATTCCACACAAGGTAGTGGATATTCAGGATTACATAATTATGTTGCTGTGACTTCTACTGGGACAATAAAACCTAATCCATCTACCACAAGCTGTGACATTGGCAATTGATGATCACCACCTTGTCATGGATGGACATGTTAAAGGATTAAGGTCTACTGTGGGAACATGGATTTCCGGAAATAGACAGTGCATGTACTTTATGTATTGAAGAACATTTGTCATTTGAAGCAAAATGGTGTCCATATAGTCAGAAACTTGGGGATGTACAAAAATATAGCAACAATTTTGTGTGTTGTGTTGCATCTTTAAACCTCTGCCCCATTTAGAAAAGAGATAGGTGATTGTGTGCCTTAAACTATGGCAGATTCTTTTACATCAAATGACCGTTTAGACCTAGTATTTAAAATAATAGTTCTTATTTCATCAGTGAAAAAATAAAGAATGGTCTGTAGATGTATAGCTGTGAAAAATTCTTTGATTTAAAAAACATGCCTTTCATCCAGGAGGGAACTACTAACCAGTGGTTACTGTTGACAGACTCAGACAGAATCGTCATTGATGAACTACATGGAGAGCTGAAAATTCAGCCCCTTAGAAAGAACGATGAAGGTCAATACAAATGTCAGGCTTCAAATGAAGTAGGTTTTGCAGAAGCTCATGCAAGACTAGATGTTCAAGGTACACAGTTATTTATTTTCAGAACACATTAAGATTAATAATACTGAGATGCAGCCAGCTTTTAAAAAACCCAGATCTTATGTAAATTGGTTTGTCATCTCTGATCCATCTATTTTTCACAAGTTTGTTAATGCTTCTAATAAACAATTGGGGTGATTACCCTGAAGCTGAAACTATGTAGTTTGTCTGAAATGAAAACGGTGTTAATCTGACAGCCGTGGTGGCCATCTAAAAAATCTTGTTAAATTTGTACTCCGTATGACTGGAATTTTGCATTGACAAGGAGATTTTCACCCAGTCTTCGTTTAACACCTGTTTGGTCCTAAATGAAAATGAAACCCCTCAACAAGCCAAAATGGCTACTAGGTGGCTATCTTGAAAATCTTATCTCTAGTTTAGAAAGGACAGTCAAATAGAGTTTCTTTAAGATATGCATTGTTGATCCAGAATGGAAATGATGCCAACCTAACATCCAGTATGAACTTAGTGTTAATGATCTTCATCATCCTGTCACTTCCCCATTGAATGGATGGTTGTCTCAACATGGGATTTTCACATAAAGATTTATTTTCATTTTACCTAAATCAAATATGACTAACAAGGTGATCATCTTGAAAACCTTATTGACACTTATTTATAACAGAGGATCATAGTGACATTGGGTTTGCACTAAAAACTTCATGTAGTTGGTCCTAAGTATGATTATTCCTGATCATGTTTTGAAAAAAATTTGGTATATGGGCTTACATCGTCAAGATCTCGCTTGAGTAGAAGTACAAACAAACTTTATGATTTGATTTGGCATCAGATGTAATTTGATCTCTCAGTACTTTAGCAACTCTGATCATATTTTTTATTAAACTTAGTAAATAAGCTGATGTCCTAAACATATATAATGTGTTTTATTATGCATAGCATATTTTTGAGATGATCTTGTATGTATTTTCTGAGTTTAACAGTCATGGAACTATTTCTGACCCAATTTTAATCATAGTAAATAGGCTGATATTGTCAAGATAAAGGATGATTTTTATTATGAGCTAGACCTGTTCATATCATGAGGTGATCTTGCATCTGATATCTTCTACCGCTGTCTTGACTGTTTTTTTTTAAAAATTGTATTTTAATCAAACTTTAAATTGATAAAGTGGCCTTTGATCAAACTTGGTATATTGGCCTTGGATCAAGCTTGGTAAATCAGCCTATGTCATCAAGAGCTTGGTTGAGTGTTATTATGAGTGAGCTCATGCATATCAATCAGGTCGCCTTGCATCCAATTGGTCGACCTTGTGAACACTGCAGCAGCTGTTTTTTTATATATATAATTATTATTAGATTGTGATCAAACTTGCTAATCAGTCTTATAAATATATTTCATGAGGTATATTAAGAGCAAGTTCCATTCATATTAATAAGGTAATTTTCTGATTGACTAATCTTGATGCCACCAGAGAGACAAAATTTCAGTGCCTGAATTTTAAATAAGAAATTAAAACAAATTTAATTTCATCTTTAAAAGAACTTTTATGAATTACAGACCTTAAGCTTTTATTTATTTAATTGATTTTTATCAGGAACAAAAAAAGCCACACCGAGCTGAACAAACTGGAATAAAAAATAGAGACACTAGAAACAGCCTGAAAAAATTTCCAGTCCTTTCCTTGAATCTAAAATTTAGCATTACATGCCCAGAACTTATGACATTTAATGAATTAATTAAACGTTTTGCCATTTTGTAAATTTTCATACAAGTCAAAATTGAGGCACTATAATATAGCAAACATGGAGGCGGGTTGATAATTTTAACATCATTCCTTTCAGATTTGTAGAAAATTCAAGTTTAAAGAGAATAGCTTTCATTACAGTTCTTCCTGACATTATTGAGGTTCGTAATGCTACTGGAGAGGAGAATGGTGGAGCAGTTATTAGTTGCAGAGCTTCTGGGGAGCCAGCACCAGAAATGAAGTGGAAACCAATTGATTCGGACACCTTCTATCCAGAAGGACAAAGTGGGGTAAGGCTTTGGTTCTAACACTAATTTCTAGGCTGGACAAAAGTAGTCTCGGTACAAACTGATTACAGATCAACATTTAACTGGAAAGATTGTAAATTGATTCAAAATCTCACTCCTGCTCATCCTTCATACAATAAAGGGGCAATTCAATATTTCTAAATATATTAAAGGGTCAGCATAGTCTGTATATAATACAGGCTCATTTCACTCTTTCTGAATATAGTACAAGATCACTACACTCTCTCTAAATATAGAGGATCACTACACTCTTTCAAAATGGGAGCAGGACATTACCCCCCTGTAAATTACCCCCCTGCAACTACCCCCCTGCCATTACCCCCCAATCAATTACACCCCCCCCCCCAGTATATTAGCCCCCTGCCATAACCCCCCTATCAATTATCCCCCTGCATATTACCCCCTGCCATTAGCATCATTTAGACATACAGATACAAAATCGAACTAAAGCAAATACGACGAATTTAATTAAAGTGTACACAAACACAATCTGATAATCCGTGCTCAATCTATACTATTGTTTTGTCTTCAGCTCACTGAATAAAATTCGAGCAGAAATGGTTTCTAATTAAGTGTACACAAACACAATCTGATTAGAGTATTGGCTTCACAACAATAAAAATGATTTTAGCAGTTTAATCTGTGGTCCATCTATACAATTGTGTTGGCTTCACCTCACTGAATATACTTCGAGCAGAAATGGTTTCTAATTAAGTGTACACAAATACAATCTGATAAGGGTATTGGCTTCACCTCATTGAATATACTTCAAGCAAAAATTATTTATATGCGCATGCTCCAGAAAAACTATATATATATATATATATATATATATATATATATATATATATATATATATATATATATATACACGTTCTTAAAAATATATATCACCAGAAATATTTTTACCATGGATAATGTTCAGAGTATATGTGGAAAGCAAAAAATTATGCATAATGGATATGTCTATGTAAAGCAGAAAGATTTAGCGGCAGGTGTAATCAGTTATGAATGTGAAAAGCGACGAGGAAATTTATTAGGAGTATCTGAATGTAAAGCAAAGATCAAAGTTATAAATGATGTTGTAGTAGGATCTCTGCATGAGCATACACATGCACCAGATTCAGCACAATGTGAAGTTCTGCAAGTTAGACAAAACATTACAAAAAGAGCAGTGGAAACAGAAGAAACACCTCAACAGATTCTTGGCCAGGAAATGCAGAATCATAGTGAAGGAGCATCAGTACAAATGGTTCCTATACAACATCTTCGTCATCAGGTCCGACGAAAGCGACAAGTTATTCATGCTCCACAGCCTCTTCCAACTGATCGAGCAACCATTGAACTGCCTGAGGTATACAAGAAACTTCCAAATGGTGAGAATTTCTTGTTATTTGATAGCGGTGTAGGAGATATAAACAGAATTTTAATCTTTAGGACTGATAAAACGTCATCATTATTAGCACAATCTCCTAATTGGTTCATGGATGGAACTTTTGCTATTGTGCCTGAGCTTTTCTTTCAATTATATACGGTGCATGCACTCATCGGTGGTGATGTCATTTCTTGCCTCTACTGCTTGCTTACAAATAAAACTATGGAAACTTATCAACGTCTTTTCATGGAGATAAAGGCACTAATTCTAAATGCTCAGCCTGCAACAGTTATGATGGATTATGAAAAAGCAGCCATGAATTCTGTTGCAGAATGCTATGCAGGGATAGATGTACAAGGATGTTTTTATCATTTTTTTCAGAGCATATGCCGAAAAGTACAAGCTCTTGGATTTCAGGAAAGATATCAAGATGATTCAGAATTTGCAATGTCCGTTAGAATGGTAGCTGCTTTGGCTTTTGTGCCGCTTTCTTACAATGTGCAGGTTTTCGAAGAACTTCAAGAACTTAAAGAAGATGACAACATGAATCAATTGTTAGATTATTTTGAAGATAACTACATTGGCAGAAGAAGACGTCAAAGCCGAGCTAATCCTGTCTTTGTTCCTCAAGTTTGGAGTGTACACAGCCATGTTCAAAATGAATTACCTCGCACTAACAACAGTGTTGAAGGTTGGCATCGAAAAATGCAAGCTGCCGTTGCTGCTGACCATCCAAACATTTGGCGCTTTTTGACAATCCTTCAAAGAGAGCAATCATTCCTGAACGTGATAATTTCTCAGCAACTTGGAGGACATCCAGCGGAACCATCTCGAAACAAATATCATGACTGCAATGCTCGAATTATGAACATTGTTAATGACTTTGCTAATAGAAAGCACTTAGAATACTTGCGAGGGATTGCACATAACATTCAGCTGTAATCTTATAAATATAACATATTTTATGGTAATATAACATTATGATATGATGATTTTACTATTGAATATTCCAGGACGAGTATATGTTTTCAAGGCTGAGATTCATTTACTAAAATAAAAATTTAAAATAAATTCTTTTGAAATTTATTTTAATTTATTATTTACTCTTGGGATATAAGAATTATATTGGGGTGGGGTGGTAATGGCAGGGGGGTAATATACCAGGGGGGTAATTGATAGGAGGGTAATGCAGGGGGGTAGTTGCAGGGGGGTAATATACAGTGGGGTAATTTCCTAGACCCTTCAAAATATAGTACAGGATCACTGCACTCTCTCTAAATATAGAGGATCACTACACTCTTTCTAAATATAGTACAGGATCACTGCACTCTTTCCTAATATAATACAGGATGAATGCAGTGTTTTTTTAATATAATGCAAGGTCAGATGCAGTCTTTCTAAATATACATGTGCTATACAAATTTTCTAAGTGTACGCACTAATTTTTGTTAATACAATACAGGGAAAATACAGTTTTTCTGGTAATAACATACAAGCCATACAATCTTTCTGAGTGTAATCCAGAGGGAGTACTTTCTTTCAGAATTTAATACAGCTGCCGATAATCTATTTAATTGTAATACAAGGATTATATATATATATAAGGGTAGTTTTCAAGACTGTTAGACTATGGGATGATTAGACTGGAGAGGAGGTTTCAAGACTGTTAGACTATTAGATGATTAGACTGGAGGGGAGGTCTCAAGACTTAGAATATGGTATGATTCTGAAGAGGAGTTTTCAAGACTGTTATATTATGGGATTATTAGACTGGAAGGGAGGTTTCAAGACTGTTAGATTATGGTATGATTAGGCTTGAGATGTTTCAAGATAAGCACTGGTTTTATATTAGGATTCCCAAACTATATGCATCACATCTTGTTAATGAAAATGCAGCACCTAAATCTAAATTTTGCACATTGTTTCCATTAAAAGAAATGTTAAAAGGTCAAGAAGGCCCTGTCATACTAAGTTTTTCGTCATCAGGCTCTGTACATATCTCTTGAGTTTCTTTTTTTAATTTTAGATGCATTGATGAGTAGAAGTTGCTTGTTCCATGCACTGATTGGATTCACCGTCAGAACATGTTTCTCTCACTCATCTTGATGAAACATTTAGTTTTTGATAGACTGATTTATTTTTCAGTTCTAAACTCCAAACCCATCATTGGAGGAAATTAGTTTCTCCTAAAGAAGGTGTTGAAATAAAAACGTTTATGTTTCAATTATTTATTGCCTGAAAGTAACAGCAACATTATTAGTCACTAGTATTTATATGTAGATCGTCTGTTACTATTAAGCTACAGGCAGCTGAATTTGCCTCTCTATACAAGAATACAGAAACATATTCTAGAATCTTCATTTTTCAGCTTAAACTGGTATTAGGTAAGACCCATTCATTGAAATGCTTTTTGTTTTTCTGCATTTTAAGGATATTACGGTAACCCTTACCAAGGATCAAGTCAACCATGAGTCCACTGTGCAGCTGAAGTTTGAGAACTTGAAGCCTTCTCACATGGGTGATTACATGTGCCAAGCCCATAATAATGATGGGGATGATACTGGCTATGGTCATCTAAGTGTCCGTTGTAAGTTAGATTTCCTTTCAGTACTTTTCTGTTTAGGACTTAAAGAGCCGTCACTCCACTTAAGTCCAATAATGAAAATGATCTTTTACATTTGATTGGTTTTATCAGTATTTTTACAAGATTTGTGTGTTACCAGGAATGGGAAGGTGGGGGGATAAAAATCAGGATTGATGCTGACCATGAAAAGCCTTTTCATTTTTGCAAATATTAATCCATTGTTTTGGGAAAAATTGGGACTTTTAAGCTGCCACATGATCACAGAGTATACATATTTTAGCCATAAATAATTTAAGTGGTCTCGAGTTAAATTGATCAAGTTCCTAATGAAAGTTCAGAGGTTGTGCTTTAGTCATTTGAGGTATAGTTGTTGTATGAATCATTTGGGTACTCTTCCTAAAAGTATTGTTATAGTTAATCCAAGCATTCATCCAGTTGGTTTGGTTAAGTAGGCTGGTTACTTCATAGTCAGCTCCATATTGGTATCATTTCTTGTGCAAAAGGGATGAAGATCAGTCTAGTGCCACACTGTGCTAACATGTTTTCTTCTTTGGGTGAACCACTGGAGATTTGTGTCCAAACACTAAGAAGATGTTCTTAGATCTTCTCAGATATTCCTGAGCTTGCTTGCCCCAACAACTCTGAACAAAAGAAATGGTGGATCAACATTCAACATGTCCTGCCATCTTTATTTGTGAAGAAGGCTCCTAATGGATCTCAAATAAAATTCTTGACATTGGAGCAAGGAGAGCCACAAGAATATTGTAATTGGGTCAAGAACCTTGTGGTATTTTTAAGAAAAAATAATATGCTTATATTCCCCAGTTCCCCTTCTCTGTAAGCATATTAGCACAAATCTATCATGATCAATCTCTGCTTATTCTTGGGTAGTTCACAATGAGAACATAGTGTTAAGCATGATATTCAGTAGTAACCTTTGCCACCACTTCTACACTCATCTCATCTTTACAGTGAATTGTACAATATCAGTAGTAACCTTTGCCACCACTTCTACACTCATCTCATCTTTACAGTGAATTGTACAATCAGACCTTGCTAAATTTGTAGAAATCTACTGAGTGCAGAATTCCACACACTGGCATTCTTGAAGAGGAATGGGTTTGTGTGTGTGTGATTTGGATTTTTGACGTAGTTTTAAAAAATTTTCAGTCATATCGCTACGGTGTCTGCAGTGTGACAGTTTTATAGTGATGTCCAGCACTGGGGCATCATGCCACAGACATGTAGCATGATCTCCCACCCAGTCACATTATCCTGACACCAGGCTGACCATTCCAAACACTAACCTCTTAATACTGAGCACCAAGCAAGGCAGCATTTAGTTACATTTTTTGCAAGTCTTTGGTATGACTCGGCCAGGGATCAAACCCACAACCTTCTGCATCCGAGG
The DNA here is from genome assembly GCA_028554795.2 of Sinohyriopsis cumingii. NCBI lineage: Eukaryota > Metazoa > Mollusca > Bivalvia > Unionida > Unionidae > Sinohyriopsis > Sinohyriopsis cumingii. The sequence continues at coordinate 67,258,078 of CM068829.1, read as the reverse complement.
CGGACGCTCTAACCACTAGGCCACCAGAGTGGTTAAACATACAGTCGATAGTTTGATTCCACTGAAAGAAGATGTTTAGGTACCAACCAGAAACAAATCTATCTTTTTAAAAGAAACAATGAAAAAAAAATAGTGTTTCATTTTGTACAATGGTATATTATTAACTACTGCAGATTCCTAAATGAAAATGAAATAAGCATGATTTGTCTAGAATATGCCTTTTGCAAGCTTGTGGAAAACGTGTAATTTATATAAAATACAGTTCCTGGTATATCATCCATAACCTCGACAAGTCTCCAAGGGGGATAATTGCAGATGCTTGGACAGTCAAATTAAAGGCAGTGTTTATCAGGACTTCAGCAGAAAAAGTGCCATTGAAAGATCAAGTTTTCCTTTTGAATATGCTTCCTGATCACATTAATGTTTAGGCACAAAAGCCCCACTGTATCCCAAATCCAGCCCTCCCAAATAACCAGGATTTGTCTTTTTCTGTCCATATTATATAGACAAAGAGGAAAACATCTTGCCCATTACCTCCTTTTTCCACTGGCATATGGTGCTAGTTGTGAACTGACAATACATTGTTCACATTGCCTCCTGGAATCTGTTATAAATTTGTGCTTAATTTCATCATGTCCATTGAGGATTTTGTTATTTTTAGATATATTAAGTGTTATTTGACAAATGGTATACATTATTTCATTTTAATTTTGACCATAATTGTTTGCATTTTTGAACCTCTGCAGGCATAGTTTCTACATTCTTGGACTGCATGGTTCTACATTGGAACATTGCAATAGAACGTGGTATGGTTTGTGTTTGCATGCACTATCTATTTATCTACCCTGTTATTGTGGGTTTATTGTCATTGTTAATGCAGTTGAACTATTAATTTCTTGTTTCTTTTTTTCTTTGTCATTTAACATTGATGACAAAGTGTGTTAAATTCATGAAATTAAAAACCAATAAGGATTCTCATGGCTTGTCTCGCCTGTACAAAGGTACTTGCAGCATGTGTAGTTGGACAGAGAATACATGGTGGATAGTGATAAGGAAAACTGCAAAAATTGGAGAGATATGGAAAATCAAACACATGCAAGAGTACTGATGCTTTGGTCAGCCTAGTAGGGGATGCCATTGGGTCCCCTACCCCATCAAAGATATGATGTGCCTAACCTACTGATACTGTTACACCTAGGAAAATGGAGGAAATGCAACTACTCCACCATCTGCACCATCTTTTAATCCTTTACCTCATAGAGTGTATGTTTTTTTAAGCAGTCTATATAATGTATTAAAGTTAGTCATAGTGCAGTGCGCTATAAATAGAACATATGTTACCTAGTTGACTCCATACACATAGGCCTGCCTGTTGACTGTTATAGCAGTGTATGTTACATTCAGTATCAATTTTAAACACATTACATTTTTTTAACACTTTTATTATATAAATTTTGCTGGTATAAGACCAATTCCGACACTCTTCAGATCTCCTGGCATTAGACAAGATCTATGCTGCAGACAATCAGACACCAGCATACTATAAGATGGATGAATTCATTCTGCATACCACTTCAAGGCATGTTCGCAACATCGTTGCCACATCTTTGTTGATAGACTTTGTGTCTCAGGCAATTTTCAAGCTTGCAGTAAAGGTCAGCTATGAACACACCTGGGAGTCAGTGGCTATAATATCAAAGGTAATTAACCGGGTGAACGTTTTGGTGGCTTCCACTAATCTTGATCTTGCGTGATGGGATGCATGTTTATGCTTAACTACACTTGATCCACATCAAGCGCTGAACCTGTGCACCACCACCTTCAGATCACCTCTGCTGTTCAGTGCCAAGATAGGGGATGTGCAGAGGCATGCAGTCCAAGAACTGTCCCTTCATCTCTTTGCACAGCCACCATCACCTTTTAAATGTTTACCATACATTTCACCCACAAAGACATGATGAAAGGAGATGAAGTGATGCCTGATCATTTGCTGCTCATTGAAAATCCAGCCATCATCACAATCCTATACATGAAGACAACATGTTAATCAGTCTCATAGGCAGTCATATTGAGGGGGTAGAAAACAAAGTTTATTTACTCTAAATCCTCTGATTTTCACTGTTGACTTGTGTCCTTGAGCTCCTGAAGACATCAATTCTTTAGCCACAAGAATTGTGCTTTTCACACATCATTGGATTCATCTCTTTCCACCAGGCTAGTGGGCAATCCAAATTGTCTGCGAGGGGCTTCAGATCTTGTTTTGCCATCCCTCTCCCCATTTGTCCTCTAAATTCCTGACGGAATTATTGTCTGACTCAGTAAAATTACACACTTTTACAGCAAGCTATCAGGTACTCATTGAGAAGTGAGCAGTGAAGGTTGTTTATAATCCCCAATCTCTGGGGTTTCGTTTAAAGTTTTTTTTGGTCATGAAGGCCATTGACAAATTCAGATCCCTCCTCCACCTCAGTCATTTAAATCAGTTCATACTTCCACCAAAATTCGAGATGGGAGACAGCAAGATCAGCTTGCCTCTCCAACCATCCAAATGAATTTGCCATCAGTCTCAATCTGACAAGCATATTTTTATATTTTGCACTCTACCTTTCTGCTTGAACACGAGTGAGGCCTTGGGACTTCATGAAACTACTCACTGGTGTTGTGTCCCTGTTCCATTTAACTTCATTTTATTTCTGCAGTGGTATATTTTGATGTGATCCAGCAGAAACATTGGTAAATTCAAATCTAGTCCATGGAAAGAATGATCACCTATCTCTTTGAAATCATCAAGGTTTTTTAATTAATTGAGTGAAGTCTGATCTGTCCATCTCAACAGTTTGTCCATCTGGGTATGGCATTTCTCACCCATCTCAACTTGTTACGCCTTCCCCACCTTCATTTGGTTCATACCATTGAACTCTTAGTCCATTTCCAACAAAAAATGGACAATAGCCAGGGAGTTTATGCAAGTCTTTGGATTTTTTATTGCAGCAGCATGGATTTTCTATGTAGTAGCGATAGTCGTAGGTTGCTACAGTGTATAATTAAGAATCGAAACAAAATGTTCTGAAAATCAGTACTCAAAGTAGTTTTGTGTATATATCAATTGGGGAAAGCTACCGATTCCATTAAGTTATTCCTTATATTTATGGATGATCACAACAATTTTTAGGTTATTTTATGAGTGTGCACAAATTTGTTGCAATGCGCATGACACTGTGACAGGGAAACATTTCTTCAAAGTCAGTAAATAAATGAATATGTCATGAAAATTATGATTTCAGAGAATTGAAACTTACAAGCTATTATTATCTTTTTCCTAAAATGGTGAATGACATTTTTTGGCCGGCAGATATTGGCAAGGAATGTTTTCTGTACATACTCCATATGATGTTTACTAAAAGTGTGTAGTTTAAAGCTCTCTAAATAGACAATACTAATAATTTTGGTCAAATAAAATTTTCTTCAATAAGCACATGCAACCTGCATTTTACCTTCAATTTTTGCCATTTTGTGGGTGCCAATTTGGTGTCACAATTAATAAATTATGGTAAATTATTAATTACTGACAAAATCTTGAATGATATCCAAGCTCTAATTGCTGCTTTAATAGATTCTTGCCATGCATCTGCAACATTTGCCAAAAAAATATTGCAAATCTCTCTTTTAAAAATACATTTCACAACCACCACTAATTGTGACAGCACTGTAGAAGAGCTCATCAGCAAGGAGAGAAAGAAATGGAAGAGCACAAAGTATTTAAGTAGTAATATTGTTGATAATTAAATGATAATTTAATGATCTAGAAAAAATAGATATTATGTTTATTTATATAGATCTTTAATGGAGATGAAACTGCTGTTAAAAACATGGAAAGTTGCACTTTATTCTCTGCACTTCTAAGAGATTTCAGTTTTAACCCTAGTTTTATGTAATCCAACTGAATGGATAATTTACATAAAGCATAGTTAATGAAAGCATTTATTCTTCTAATTATGTGTTGGAAAAATTTGTGTTAAAATTGAAATCCACCTGATAGCATTTGAGCTTGTACTGGTTTCTATATTTTAACCATTCAAGCAACCATTGTTGGTATTTTTTCTTCTTCTGTATTTAGGTACTTATAGAGGCTAAACTTCCAAATAAAATTCCTGCAATTATACAAACCTTCACAGAGGCAGCTCCGTGAATGGAAGTACCCACATTAAATGTTTTGCTTTACAAAAGCTCCCATCTCCCTCATTGATTCTCACGATGATAGTTGAAACCATCAGACAATTTATTTCTGTATTACAGATGCTGCTAAATTCAATAACCAGCCTCAGGGTCCATTTTACAACTGGTATGGAAATGACAAGGGGAATGTCACCTGTGTTGTGAATGGGAATCCTCTGCCTGTGGTGCAGTGGTTCAAGGGAGGTAATCAAATTGCAGGACAGGCTTCATACACAATAAAAACCATTGAAGAGAACGACAAGTTCCAGGTCACCAGCATCTTACTTGTAAGTACCTTTGCTCCTGATCTGACTCTGAGTATGGGTGCCTGCAATTTGAGGAAGAAATCCATGCACAATATTTTGTTTATTTGCTTTTTTCAAAAATGTTGGAAGAAATAGTATCAACATTGTAATTTATATGAAAGTCACACTTTCATTTTAACTTAATGACAATGAAATAATTTTGGGATTAAAGGATCAAAACAAAATGGTATTCTTGTACAACATCATCAGAAGGTGTTTCACTTATAAAATAGGGCCAGTATCCTTGAGGTCAGGGTCATATTTATTTAGTATAGGTTTTCCATTACACTTAATGTTCAGTTCCTTTTGAGATTAAGGAATGAAACTTGGTATACTATTACATCATTATTAGAAGATGTGTCATGTATCAGATTGGGGTTCTTTCATTTAGGTGAATGACAACTGACTTTTAAATATATTCTTGCTTTTCTTCTGCTCAATAACTTTCAGACCATTTGAAATTATGAGATGAAAGTCTGTATATTTGTGTGTTATCATTAGACAGTGTATTATGAACCACATTGGGGTGCATTCTTTTCAAGTCAAGGTCATAGGTCAGTATTTAAGAATAGCAATGAAACTTGGTATCATAATGTACATACATCATTCTTGGCAGGTGTGTTGCATAGACCATTGAGGGTAAAATATTTCATCATACTTTCCTTGATGCTTTTTAGAATTGTTTTAGATTAATGGAAGAAACCTTGTATACTCTTACATCATTATTAGAAGCTGTGTTGCTTGCCACATTTGGTACCTTCAAGGCCAAGGTCATACCTCAGTAGAAGTAGTTGAGAACTGTATCACATTAACTAGTGACTGGTCAAATGGATGTATAAATGGTGAGCAGAAAAACATGTAAACAGTTTTGATTATAAAGGTAATTATTGTGATTTGATGACACAAATGAATAGATGTCGTGCCGTAACCATTTGTAATATCAATTTAAGCTTTCAGCACAAATATTCAACAATTCACATCTCGAAAGTTTCAATTAATTGCCACCAAATTTAATTAATGATTGTTTTTAAAACATCATACCTTTCTGCCCACCATAGCAATGGCACAGTGAGGATACACTGAAATTTTTTGTTTGCAACAGAAATTTACTCCTTTATTAGATCATTTGTCTGAAGTAGGGGAGAGCTATTGTACTACTCTTAGAACTAGTACAGCATCAATGCATCTAAGTAATTCTTGTCCTAGCACTTACCCCCAGGATCAGTACAGCCTCAATGCATCTCAGTCATTCTTGTGTCCTAGCTCTTACCACCAGGATTAGTACAGTCTCAATGCATCTCAGTCATTCTTGTGTCCTAGCTCTTACCCCCAGAATCAGTACAGCCTCAATGCATCTCGGTCATTCGTGTCCTAGCTCTTACACCCAGGATCAGTACAGCCTCAATGCATCTCGGTCATTCGTGTCCTAGCTCTTACACACAGGATTAATACAGCTTCAATGCAGCTCATTCATTCTTGTCCTAGCTCTTACCCCCAGGATCAGCACAGCCTCACTGCATCTCAGTCATTCTTGTGTCCTAGCTCTTACCCCCTAGAACCAGTACAGCCTCAGTGCATCTCAGTCATTTTTGTGTTCTAGCTCTTACCTCCAGAAATCATTACTGCATCATTGCATCTCAGTCATTTTTGTGTCATAACTCTTAGCCCCAGAAATCAGTACTGCCTCAATGCATCTCAATCATTCTTGTGTCCTAGCTCTTACCCTCAGAAATCAGTACTGCCACAATGCATCTCAATATTCTTGTGTCCTTAGCTCTTACCACCAGAAATCAGTACTGCCGCAATGCATCTCAGTCATTCTTGTGTCCTAAGTCTTAAGCAAGATTGGAGTGGGTTTAATAAGACCTACCACCTGTGGGGCTAAGTGTTGTTTGTGTACATTCTGGGTAAAAAATTTGTACTTCTTTCAGGTTTCTTGCACACTGTATACTTACTGTTATACCTGAAATCATGAGAGTTGGTGATGGGATGTATCCAGACAGACTCTACTCCCTCATGACAAAAGGAGGTCAATGTGACCCACTTATCATAGTTCACAGTCTTTGGTTCAGCTTTGTTATGTTTAATTCTCAAGTTCTGTTGCAGGAATCAGAACACTTTTAGTACCAAACCCACACAATAAAAAGTCACTGTGACCTACAGCTCACACTTTACTGGCTTATGTTAAGATTGTACATTTAGCTCAATGCTACATTATAAGTTATGTATGATATGTAAATAATATTCAATCTAGAATCATCAAACTATATTAGGGGATACATCTTTATGATCACTGCTCTCCAATTTTGATTATAGGTAATTATGGCTCATATTTTAGGTTTTACTGACTTGACATAAATTTTGTTCAGGTGTTCATTCCTTAGTCCCCTTTTGTGATAGAATTGTACAATTGATGATTATATGCATCTCTATTTGTACCTATTTCTTACAACAAAGAAGCCACTGTGACCCATATTTCATCTTATCTGGCTTTAGTTAACCATGCTAGGTTTTAGCATGCAACAGTATAGACATCAGGTTTTATGGATTGCCCAATTATAATCCAGCTTGAATGTGGACAGCGGGGCAGGGGATTAAGTGGAATAGTGGAAGTCCACTCAGTCTGGCATAGTTTCCATCCATTCTAGTGGAAATCAACTCAGACTAGTGGAAGTTGGTCTCGGATATTATTGCAGCTGTAGTGGGTTTTGTGGCACCCCTCAATGATTCTCTTGTATTCTCTCAGTGAGTTGACACACTAGACAGATAGGAGAAGCCCTGACCGCATAAACCCGACCATGGCAGATGTCAATTTCATACCTTTACCTGTACAAATTCTACAGTGTTAACCTTTCTTGGTTTATTTATTTATATTAGTGGCCTAGCTTGGGTTACATGAAGACAAACATGCATAACATAGAAAAATGATGTTTTAAATTTCATCATTATTTTCCCATCCTGCCCATAATGTAGCATACATCACAAGAAATTGCTTAGCTGCAGTTTGCAATTACAAACTGTTTTCCATCAAGCGGCAACATCAATGTTTTTTTTTCTCAATAATTGATATTTCATAAAAGTGTTTTGTGTGCTGGTTAATAATTTGTAATAGTTTTCCTTTTATTGCAATACTATTTCCAAAACCCACTTTGAAGAAATTAATGAAAGCAGTAATACGTATAAAACCCAAGAAGAGATTACAAACGAATGCTGTACTATTTATATAGAACATGTAAGATCAAGAATAATGGAACATTATGACATGCATGTCATATTTCTTTCCCAAGTTTATTCTGCAAGAATAACATGGCATCATATATTAAAATAAAAGATACACGAGCTATACTATGATAAAAGTATCCTTCACTTTTCCCATCAACTTTGAAAATAAAATTGTTTATGAGAGAGTACATAATTTTTTTAAAGGCACAGAACTGTGTACACTGTATTGGCTGTTTAACTCTATCAGTGGCCATTCATGTTGTCAACAAAGTAATTTCAATGAAGAAAACCAAGTTATTTTTGTCCTCACCTGTTTTGCATGAAATGTGCATGGATCACGAAGCATTGGCTTAAGGAGTGTCTTATTTTAAAGTCAGTTGCTGCAGTTGTTACAGTAGCTTCCTGCATCCAGTCAACATCAGTCCTTCAGGATAGTTTGCACATGTACAACTTGTAGTATTTTCAATGTCGCACTTCGACGTTTGAAGATACACGTTAACTTTTGAAAGACATTTACCAAACACACACCTTAAAACTAAAAATATTTTTGCAAAGAAAAAAATATTGGACTGACAAATGTATTTGATGTTAAGGTCTCAAAGACCTACTGAAATATCCATTTAAAGCCATGAAAATTAAGAAGCCACATAATAATACCAATTGGCGCAATCGGAGATAGATTTTATAGCCTTGGCAATCACATGGCTTTGCCATTTTGAGCGATCTACAGGGCATTATTGGTAGATATGTGTTTAATTTATGCCCGACACCATACAAGTTAAACAACAGGACAGAGGGATGGGGGTGGCAAAAAGTATGAATAAGAAGAAAATCCAGTTATATAAAACTCAAACAAAACCGATGTACAAAACTGGAGGTTATGTTTAATTGTACATCAAATAAAATCATATCTACCACAGACACAAACATCTCTGGTGGCCTAGTGGTTAGAGCGTCTGACTCAATTGCAGGAGGTCATGGGTTTGATCCCTGGCCAAGTAATACCAAAGACTTATAAAAATCATACTAACGTCTGCCTTGTTGATAGAAAGATATTGATTGTACAGAGAATACAATCATATCTACTGCAGATCCATATTTCACAATAAAGTTTGCATAGTAGGCATTTCATTGCAAGAGGTGATAGGATATACGTGTATTTACTGGAGAAGCTGTTAATGCAGTAACTTTCATGTACATTGAAAGAATGTCTCTTTGACCTGTATTTTATGCTTCTGTGACTTTGTAGAGTTATGTTTTAGTACATTTATTGGATGCTGTTTATGTTTGAATCGTGAAACTTGAATATTGATTGCATTGCAATTAGTACTACCAGAATGGCAGGTCATTATGAGTTACATTTAAAACTTTATTAACATCAAGTATTTATATTTAGTTCATATTCACATGTTCACCCCTTCTGCACCGGGAAAGTGGCCTTGAAAGATGGGTGGACTTCCAGAGTGGGACTAAATTTTTTGTGAGAAGTATATGTAATGTACGTGGTATGAAAGCTACTTACTTCAAAGTATTTAATATCTTCATTCAATGTCTTTGTTTAAAAGTAACATTAATTATTAAAAGTCTTCTTGTTATAATAATAGACTTATTTCAACTGAATATACATTAATAGTTCTTATTCTTGGCGTAAGCATGATATCCGAGCGGGTATTGTTGTCATGCACATTGCAAAACCATTCAGAAACGTCACTTAAATCTTGGTACATACATAATTCTCTTTCCTTTTTCCCACTGCTGATGAATATCCTCCTAATCGGTTGCAATGTTGTTTATTTGAGTCTTTTCAACATAAAATTGTTTTTTTCAGTTCTTTTCTACATAAAATTGTTCAGCAAGTCTACCCTCTCCACCTCACCCGATGTTGTCGAGTAGAATAACCAACTTTCTTCTAAACTAATACATCTCTGTTTACGTGATGACATGTTAATGTTTGGAAATGATTTATTCGGATCTTGCTAACTGTATGCGATTTAATTATGCAGACAAAACTTTTGTCGAGTGGACAAAATGCCTTCTTCGTAAAGGAAGCATTACATGTGCTGTCACATGATTTTTCAGTTGTTGTCTGGTGCCCTGTTTTGTTCAAGGTTAAGTTCTGTGTGTGTGTTAATGCAAAATAATCTATTTTTAGTCTATGCTGACCCTGTTATTATCTGTTATGATTCACAATTATGTCCGATTATAATCATCAAAAATAAGAACTCGACAGATGTATGAAGCCCAAAACTCTACCATAACATTGTCATGCCCATTTCCTGTTAATGTCGGCTTTTTATAGACAATGATGTAATATTAATCTTACTGTTACATGTACTTTAGTCAACACTTCTTTCAGTAACTGAAACTTGACATTGGGGGACATGCATCAATGATAGAGATAATCTGATTACTTACCTTACTTCAGGACATGAATTATTAGTTCTGGATACATTTGAAGAAAAAAACGTGGCCGCTTGTGAGGGGAACATTTGACATTTTATGTACTAATATGCTGGCCGCTGGTCACGTTAGAGGGGTGGCCATTCTTGAGGGGTACTTTTGAATACAAACTCGTCAGTGCCAAGGGATTCTGGCTGTAAGAAGCAGGTGGCTGCTGGTCAGGGTGGCTGCTCAAGAGGGGGACTACTATATATATATGTGTGTGTGTGTGTGTGTGTGTGTGTCACTGTATCCTGGCATGTACAGGTTACACTTTATAACCAATTTCAAGTAGGAATAAATGTTTATTTAGTAGTAAACTTCTGATATTAATGATGGTAGTTAGCATGCTGTGCTAGTGACCAAAAGGGTGGAAGTTCGAATCCACCCATCATATCAACTCAGAACTGCTATTTTGGTATATCCTTGGGCACACAATACTGGCTAGTGCCAAAGAAATGGTTAATTGTAAGGATTAAAAATTGCCTTCCAAATTGTGAACATTTTGTTGTCAAAAACACTTGGTCTGAATTTATGTTCTGTATGATAGTACAAGCTTCATAGAGATTAGTGCTGAAATTGTTGATTACACTCTGGTTGAATTTATCTGTTGCACTTTATATTCTGATTGATAAGATTTAATCCACTGGAGAGCAAAGGATGAAACTTGGTGTACTGGTATTTATATATCATTGTCAGAAGGAATGTTAAATATCTTGAAGGTTACAGGTTATTTTAAGTTTTGACATAACTCCTTGCGTTCAGCTCCATTACTTCAGAGCTCTTTTAGCTTTAGGATTAAAACTTGTTATTAATTATAAAATTATTCAGAGCTTCATGTGCCACTTGGGGGTGGTTATGATCAAGTTGAAGGTCATAGGTCACTATTTTAAGTTTTCCATTACACTTTTCTTTCCTCTGTGTAACTTAAGAGATGAAATATAGTATAAATCATCATTAGAATGTATATTTGGTCATATTTTGTAGGTCAAGGTCATGGGTCAGTGAAATTATCCTTCACACATTCCATTCTATAATATTAGAACTACTTAAAGGAGACCAGAAACCAATGGAAATATTGGATAATAATAAAGGTACTATAGCAGTAAACCTTATTCTGAAGTATCATCTGCGACCGAAATGCCAATATTAAAATATTGGCCTATCTTCTAGGAGCTGAATTTCCGTGACCTCGTATGCAAAATTTCCGCGCCTATTCGGTTACTTTCGGGATGTGACGTCATAGTAGCGACTCCAGCAGCCCAAGTGGGAGTTGCCAGAGTAAAAGACAATACCGTTTTGCGTTGCTTACGGGTGTAATAAAACATTAAGAAAAGCCAGTGGACAACACTTTTTTTTTCTTTTCCGAAAGATAAAGGCATAGTGAAAGAATGGATACATTATTACAGACGAGTCGATTTCAAAGCAACACCATACAGCCCTATGTGCTCGTTACATTTCTCAAAGAACTGTTACGACAGGGATTCTGAAAAAATGGCAGCTCAAGGATACGCAAATGCTAGGCTTAGACAAAAAGTTGACTCTGTTCCAGACATAACGTTGAATATTTTAAAACCTGGGAAAAGTGTTGAACGTGCGAGTTACGAAAATAGGCAGAAGGCCGAGTAAGTGACCACAAAATGCAACAATCAATTCACAGATCTTTTATCTACACCAGCAGTGCTAAAAATAAATCGGATAGCCCGACACCCTGGGTCCCTCTGGTTTTAGTTCCGGCCCATCCTGTATTCAAAATGAGGTGCCCGTCAGGCTTGTCGAAACAAAAATTGTTTGCCTGAGGAAACTTTGATCGCGCTGGTGAAATTAGTAAATGTATTTTCAAGATGTTGACATGCATGCACAATCTAAATCAAATCAATACTGTCGAAGGTGAAATTTAGATTTGATTTTAATCAAATGGAGGCTTTGCCAAAAATAATATTCTAAACCTGTCGTGTTTCGAGAAAACACAATTTTCAGTAATCTTATAAAAATTACAAATTTAAAAAAAAAATCATTGTATACATGTAGTATGTATAAACGGTAATCTGTAATGATTGGAACTGATATAAAATTATTCCTTGGGCAGTTTAAATAACAGCGATTAAAAGAAAAGAGGTCAAAGTTTCACATTAAATGGCTGACAATAGAAACTGGGGGGGGGGGACTATTGACCCAACCCCTTGCCCCAATGTGCGAGCGCCCATGGGACGTACCTTTTCTCCATGTGATACGCCTTATTATTCCCCCAGGACAAGCCCATTTTGCATATTCTGGTCAGCTCTGGCTAAATTGCAAAATAGCTAAAGTTTTGATTTAAGTACGCAAACAATAAAGCCGATGTGACCGTTCCGGTGGCCTAGTGGTTAGAGCGTCCACCTCGGATGCGGGAGGTCGTGGGTTCGATCCCCGGCCGAGTCATACGAAAGACTTTTAAAATGGTACTAACAGCTGCCTCGCTTGGCGTTCAGCATTAAGAGGTTAGTGTTAGGACTGGTCGGCCTGGTGTCAGGATAATGTGACTGGGTGGGACATCATGCTACATGTCTGCGGCATGATGCCCCAGTGCTAGACATCACTATAAACTGCCACATTGCAGACATCGTAGCGATATGACTGAAAAATTGTTAAAGCTACGTTAAAAATCAAAATCACATCACATCACAATAAAGCCGATGTGACTGATGAACATATTCCATCCTTGCATTGATCTTGTGAAAAGGACTGCCCTTCGGACATACTTCAAAGAAACCCTGTTCGACAGTGTGTGTGTGTGTGTGTGTAAACACCAGCAATTGATTGCCAAAATAAACGATGCCTATTTTGTTGTTACTTACGATGCCATGGACTTCAGGTTTAAGTCTTAATGCATGTAACACTGTTTGCTGAACAAAATATTTATTCAGAATTAGTTCTTTAGGGCCACATATACTGCATGGTATATTTTGTTTTATTCCTTTTAATTTAATTATGGTAATTAAACTTTACATATACGGTCGAGGAATGTCAGGTGTTAACAGGCCGAGTTTCTTTGGCGGAAATGGAGATGCGATTTTTGTTTGCAGAGAAAATTTCACAGTGATCATTCATTTAAGCTAATTGGTGACAATTGTATTCTTTTAATTTTGTTATACTATAGTACTGTTGTAGTTGTTTAAAAACATCTGAAATTTACTTGAATAATGTTTAATTTTCACGTCCTATTTACTGAAGAAGAAAAAAAAAAGAAAAAAGAATGTTGTGTGATATTAATTATTTCGTCCAGTGCCGGATTTAGACGTGTGTGCGTGTGATTTGAATTTTTAACGTAGCTTTAACAATTTTTCAGTCATATCACTACGATGTCTGCAGTGTGGCAGCTTAGACTGTGGATTGCATACGTTATATCTATTTATAAACGGTTTGGGGTTGGTTTTTTCTTCTTCTGACAAATGAAAATTGACAGACATAATGTAATTATCGGGACTTCGCTGCGAAAAATTTAGAGATATTACGAGATCGAGATGTAGATGAGGAAATACCCCCAAAATCAGGAGGTTTTTCTCCCGGCTTGAGAGTTGACAGGTATGAACTGTCCGTGCTTGTGGAATTTCAGTCAGGGCTTGAGTTTATTTAAGTCACCGGCCCGGGGCCTGTGCCTAAAAAAATTATTTTAACACTGACCAGTACAGTACATAAACTATTATATCAGACTGCAGATTCAAGTTTTGAATGTGCAACCCAAATGTGGTCTCCTTCCGTCTGCCTCGCTCGCCAATGTTTATGTTTGTATTCGAGGACTGGCTAGTATTGCGTCACGGTACCACGTGATCTGTCGTCTTATTAAAACTCGGAAAAACTCGGCAATTTACGGAATCGTGGTATCTTCCACGCAATAAAATCACTACCCGCTTACGATATTTAATTTATAAACATGTCAGTCGAATTACAATCTGTAGAGAATTACATACGTAGAAGGAAAATTTTGATTTCTAGTCTCCTTTAAGGTTAAAAGATAATATTCTGTATATTTTGTTGTAATTGCCAAACTGTGATGAGTCTTCATGTTCAAGATTACAGGCAGCAAATATTTTAGGTTTCAATAACATGTTCCCGTTGCTCTGAAACTTCCAAACTATTTGCTTGATGAAAGAAATTTATCATACATGTATTATGTTACAAGATGTCTTCCATTTCACATTTGACTTCCTATCATCAAGGTCAAGGTTACATATATATATATATATATATATATATATATATATATATATATATATATATATATATATATATATATTTCATGGTTGCTTTACCTCCGTTTTACATCTTAATGCTGTTTTGAGGTTCAGAGATTGACCAATGTATGCTTCGGTTTGCTCTGTTTGATGGTATCTCATGTATCAGTCATTGTTTGATCTATAAGGTCATTGACAATGATCAATTTCATCCTTTTTGCACATTGGTGAAGACATGAAACTTAATTGCCATGTCAAAAAGAGTTGGAGCCACAGTTGGGGTCAAAATCACACAAAATGAGTGTGGTTCTTTCTGTTATATTTGCCTATACTGCCATTTTGTCATCTCCTCCTGCACCACTCATTCCTTATCTGACTTCACATGTGAGATGCTGCAGTTTTTGTGATGGTTGTACATGTTTTTATTTTCCTCATTTAGCAAAATCAGGACTTCCCCATCAATCAAGAATATTAAAAGCCTTAATGTTGCCATGATATGCAAAAAGTCATATCTGCCAAATCGTCTGAATAATATGAATCTTGAAAGGTACTAAACATCATTAGGTGCCATTAAAAAAACTAGATAGTATGAACATTTCATCACATTGAGCCACATAATTTCTCCCTTGAACTGAGAAGCCCCATTCATTTTTCACATGCATACAAATTAATGTTGATTGGCAGCATCCATCCATGGATTAACTGATTTCAGTCGAAAGCTGGAACACAACATTTGATGATATTACCATTGTAAACATGAGAAGCAAATACCACTCAGTGTTGGATATGGTAGGTGATCCTTATATGACACATTTTTTTCAATTTTGATTTGATACTCTGCCTAGCATTTATGAGTATTCATTTCTTTAAAGGCATAACTGAGGTGCATTATTTTTAACAAGTCTCTGTTATATGCTTACCAATTAATATGGATATCTGTAATAGCTTTGTTGTCTTCAGCTCAAGTTCGCCATTTCGAGTATTCCAACATTCCAGCTGATCAGCAGTATTCACATGAGTCTCATTTTTATCAAATTAATGCTCTTCTCTGGTCTGCTAAAAAATGCAGTCCTGTCTCTCCTCATTCCCTCTTGAATCGAACTGTCTGCCATCTGCAAAAATTATTGTTATTAGTCGTTGTTGGAATTTGTTGATTGTACCACATCACTACATTTGGAGCACTCCCAAAAGAGAATGGAATTATGAGTTACTTTAGTGACTGAAATGATAGATGGCACCTCTTAATTGTAAAAGGAATATTTTAACATTTAAACCATTCATCTTGATTATTTCATAAATGGTTCATGTGAGATAGCTTTTTTTTAATAAAACAAATCATTTTCTTCTTTCCAGACAAACTAGTTTGGAAGAATGATGAAATTTATTAAAGAAATGTCAATATTGGGGCTTTAAAGTCTTTGATTTTGCTTTTATAGATTATATATCATTGCTATTATAGTAAGTTTGTGTAATTTGAGGTACAAAAAGAGCTTCAGTTTTCAAAATGGTATGGTACAATCATGTCCTGCCATATTTATTCTTTAATAAAATCTCAACTTTCTCCATTTTTCCACAGGTATAATAGAAAGTAATGCATGCATGATGTCCTTACCTGTAATTGTTGCTCATGATGTTATCATAAATCTTTAATCCTATTCAGTGTTTTCAATGTATTTTATCATATAGGCCAAACTTGACCTTTCAAGTGAGCAGCAAATTTTGGGAGATTATATTTGCAAGGGACTCAATGCTGCTGGAACAAACAATATCACTATTCAAATGGTTCAAGCAGGTATGCAACATTGTGGTTTAATTTTGATCTGGTATCATGACTTTGGTTTTTATGCCAACACTTAATTAGCAGTAGGTTGTATATTATTTTGTTTTCCTTCAGTCCATTCATGTAGAGGGAACTCAGGAAGCCATGTTGGTTGAGTGGGGGATTCTTAATCCAATTGTTGAGCATTCAGTAAACATCCAGGTCAGTCTGGGTCAATTGCCTCGGTGTGGCCTTGGCAAAGGCACTTTGCTTCAACTTGCTCAATATGATATGGCAATTAATTTGTTAAAAGTGCTATTAAAGCCAACCAGCAACCAAGCTAACATTTCCCATTATATATATGATATGGCTGAGCACCATACCTGTCAAGTTCTCAAAAGCCATGTAGGGAGATTCAATAAAAACTAGAAGACTATTACATAAACTCAGGAGGCTATTTTACAGAATTTTTTAAGTGTCATTTTCACTAAACATTGCACATTTTGACAAAATGTGACAAAACACATCTAACTTCAAATAGTTTTTTAACTAGTAAAGTTATAATTATGATACAAAAACAGTTTAGATAGACATTCAATATTAATAATCAAAAATGCGATTTCAGAGTCCCTAAACATTGTTTTGATAAATTTGGTAAGATGATCTGCCACCCGAAATGGGATATTGTGTTGCATTATGAAGTTGGTAAATTTCACCCTTACTTCAAGGGCTAGTTTTTTGGAGTGAGTTGCGGGTCCCACGATATGAAGTCAATAATACTTGAACTGCACTGAACTGATGCCACATGGTGTTGACCCTGCTAAGACTTGTGAATCCAACTGATACTACCAAACCATTCTGATTTTAGTTTACATAGCTATTTCATCTCTATTGATTGCTTTGGTTATTCTTATCCTGTGTCTAAGCTTTCATCTAGTTTGCATTTGGCATTTTGAAAATATTTAACATGTTGATCAGTGCCATAAATATACTTTGCCATATGCTAATTGTAACTCTTTCTTATTAACACACACTTCATAATACCCATGCCCACTAATGATTATTTCACATGTAACCCTAATTAACTCTTTACCACTTATTGGTGTAGCACCTCTACACCATAATGTTGAGTTTTTATGCCATTATGTAATATTGCATACTATTTGCCATAGTCACTGTTTCTTCTCTGTTTACAGAGTCTATATATCATATGTATTATAAATCAAAACAATTGGCAGGAAATTATTATTCAACTTGAAACAAAGTTTTCCAGAAAATGAACAATCACAACATCAGTAAACAAGTGAAAAATATGTTAAAAGAGACCTGCTGAACTTAATTATTTTGCTTTAGATACAAACATAAAATTAAATTTTATAGCCCATTTCAAACACAACTGGTTCATTTCTTACGATGTACTGCAAGGAAGCTCACATGACATGTATTGATATTGCACACACAGCAACCATAGTGTTTCATGATGAACTTTTTTCAGAAAACAGGGTTTACACCTCTTCTTTACTCTAATTAAGCATGTATATGTATGCTGTTTTGCTGATTAGACAGTGCAAGAATCTCCCTGGAACCACCATTTTCCCTCACAGTAAACTGTTTCCTTCCGCAAAGGTTGCCAGTCAGATCTCTTCCAATTTTCAGGATAAAGTTAGCATGTGTGTATCGGGTACTGCTTACCTGCTGGTATTATGACTCCAGGGTCTTAAAATATGTAACAAAAAAGAGCGAGAAGCAACTAGCTTTGTAAAATTCAACAGATAATTTATTTCCCAAGAATACAAAGTGAACAATGTAAAAGAACTTATGGTATTGCAAAATAAATTCCAAATAATCTAAAAATTTCTAACACAGGTACCAATGATTTAAAGTTCTGAATAATTTTTGTGGTATTCCAAAATAAATCCAACCATGGAAGTGTTGATGTGCCTGTTGTGGCCTGCTTTGTGGTGATGTACCCAGTCTTTTGTTGAATCAAAAATCTAAGTCTCTATTTCCAAGAATGATTTTTTTGTGCACTTAATATTTCAAGAGAAGAATAACTTGAATTAGATAATTTGAATACCATGTACAGACATTATAAATGATAGATTCTTCAATAAATTCAATTATTTTGCTGGTGTTTTGTCAGTTTTATTTTACTGGAAGATAAAAGAAAAGCAGCTTTTTGAAATATTTTGTTTTACTTACAATATACTTGAATGAAAATTTAACAGGCTTATATGCATGAAATACCTGAAAGAAAGACTTGTGTTTTTTGGGAACATTCCAAGTTTTCTCAGAGATGAATAGATTATTACATGTACTTTACTTTATATGTTACATGTTTGTACAAGTTTTTTAACAGTTGTAATAGGCATGCAATATTTAGTGAATTTGTTATAGCATATGTTTTTTTAACCTTTTGAATTTGTCATAGCATATGTTTTTTTTAACCTTTTGACACCTGATCAAGCCAGATATCTTTAACATTGTCAGAGTTAAGTTATTTCAGAACCCACAAGCCATTATGCTTTAAAACTTCAAAGTTACTTACCTGCAGAGTTACTTAGTGATGAAAGGGTTACATATATTGTACTTACCCGTTTGATGTAACATTTTTGTCATGCGAAAAGTGTTCTGTGCATGTATGCCACAACAGTATGCACAGGTGATCAAATAGATCATGGCTTCTGTGAACTTCATACAATATAGCTAGTGTATAATTTTTACTGGAAAAATCAAAATCAAAAGGCATAATGTAATAATCAGGAGCTTTCTGCAAAATATTGGGACATACTGTGAGATTGGGAGGTAGGCATGGAACAACCCCAGCAATTTGGAGTTTTTTTCTTCTCCTGGTGTGATAATTGACAAGTATGCTGAACATGTATCCTAAATCAGTCTTAGCGTAATAGTGCAAATATTATTAAAAATTATTGGCTATACCATGCCGTGGAAATTGGAGCAAAGTGCCTTTCCCAAGGACACCATGGGAACAGATATTGTTTTTGAAGTTTAGCTTTTATCTTTTTTAGATCTACTGGTTATAGAATTGGTTATGGGAACAAACTTCTTAGCTCAAAAAAAATTGTAATTTGGCTTATTTGTTCTTATATGCCATCATCTAAATAGATTTTCAGGCCAACACAGCTCCATCAGCCATCAACATACACTACTTTCAGCCTCAGAAAGCCCAGAATTTTAAAAAATGGAAGAACAAAAACTTTGAAACAACAGCTTCTCATTAGTGTGATAAAGTTAGATGGTATCCTGGCATAATGGCCTTTAAGTATGGGTTAAGTGTAAAATATGAAATACGGATGACAATACCATAGTATACAAAAATTATGAAATAGTCATTTTCATAAAATATTCAGTGTACATCATTTCAAGAAAACATAGAGAGCATTGTACTGTCCAAATGGCTATTAGGTGAATGTCTGTCAGAGGAGCAATCTCTGACACACTTGGACCTCTTACTTACACATTTTTAAAATACTTTATTTTTAATGACACAGGATTTGCTAGCACATTTAAGCAATAAACCACTTGAGATAGTCAAATGAATTTTGGTGGGAAACTTTTTTTTACGTTTATATAGATGATCTGAGCAGCTTTAAAGTTTTTTTCAGCAATTTTTAAAATGTTTTTTCTTAAATATTTTAATCTTTTAGGCTTTGTTAGAAGGACCATGCAAATGCCACATCAGGTAGATGAATGAAATCTGGTATAGTTATTTGTATGCTGATATAGATACACTGATTGAATTTTCATTTCAAATTGTATTAGAGTGTGATTGTTGACTAGTTTATGTATGTATGCAGATACAAATCTAATTTATCTTTTTTTGTGCCTAGAGACTTTTATTTTCATTATGTTCCTTTTTGTCAGATAAAGCCTTAATGACCATGGGATTAAGGTCATGGTCAGAATCATTACATGTCAGCCAAACTCAAATTTCTCATTTCCGTGTCCCAAAAGTTTCATTGTTTACTAATGCCTCCCTTTATTTATAGAGAAACCTCCTTCACCTGGTGTGTCAGTTGATTCCTATACTGCTGGTACCATTCAGCTTGCTATCAATGTTCCAAGTGTTCATGGTCCTCCTGTCACTAAATTTAACATCAGATACAAGGTCCATAGCTCAAATGAAAATCCAATGACTGCTGAGGCTCCAGTTG
The DNA here is from genome assembly GCA_028554795.2 of Sinohyriopsis cumingii. Classification (NCBI taxonomy): domain Eukaryota; kingdom Metazoa; phylum Mollusca; class Bivalvia; order Unionida; family Unionidae; genus Sinohyriopsis; species Sinohyriopsis cumingii. Next base: position 67,237,749 of record CM068829.1, on the reverse strand, counting down.
GTAAGTTTGTCACAGACAAAGTCACGATCACCATGCAGTCATAACTGTTGATAACTAACACTTAAGTGATGGTAAAAGAGGATCCTTCAGTGTAGGTAAATCACTGGTGTTTCATGTGGACTGTTAACTCAATTTGCATTTGTGCATTGATCTATAGCCACTGTTTCTACTTCCAAAAACTTGAATGTAAAACTTAAAAAATTTGTATGCCTAGTAGTATTATTGTACAAGTAATTTTTTTCTGCAACTAATTTGAGGAAAATAAGATTCCAATTTAAATTTGCATCACTGTAAAACTAAATAAAGAATTCTGTATTGTTAAAACTATGGCAAGAAGAACAAGTAAAGTTATATGCAGACATTTAATATGACTGAATTTGTAATGCATAAATTTTATATGATTGTCTTCAGTAGGCAGACTTTAATTTAACAATCAGTGAAATGGCTTAGCAACTGTCAAAAGGTACATGTTTCATAATAGGTACTGGACGGTTTGAAGATGAGGTATATTCTATGATACACTATTGCATGAGCCAGTCTAATTTCTCAAGAATTATCAGCAAAAACTATGTATGTGTAGTACTAGCAAGTTTACCTTTGCTTGCTACATTGTCTCTAATTTAGAAATTATTTCAGTTTATTTAATCATCAACTTCTATATATTCAGGTCTAGAAAATATTTTGCACAGCAAAAGAATATATTTTTACAGCTTTCAGTGGCAGTTTGTGTCCTATGACTTTTTAACATAGCTCATGTACTTTCTTGTATCATGATTTTATACCGTCTTGAGTGAAATAGTTATTTTCAGGTGAAAGGAGTATCCAAATGGTTGGGTTTTTATTTGTTTTCATTTGGCTTTAATTACTTTCTTTTGAGTGAAATTTATCTTGAACTGCCTCATATAGTTCAACCCTTGGTTGACTCAGATTCTTTATACTGTATTCATGATTTGCACTGCTTTCCTTGACTTTAAGTGACATTTTTTAAATGATCAATTTTTATCTACAGGGTGGAGAAACGATGTAGATGACCAGCCTATGCCCAGGATATACATCACATTGGATAACCTAGCTGTAAAGACCCTGTATATTATCACTGTCACAGCTGTAAATGATGTTGGTGAAAGTGCTCCATCGGAGTTCACCCAAGCAACTGGGCCTTATAGTTAGTAAAAACAAACTTTCCTTAAAAATCACATTTATTGAACAGCTAACCTGTCTTGAATATACTTATATCCATGCAACTGAATTTTTATAGGAATTAGCCTGAATTAAGTTTCCACTAATCTTAAAATACCATATGTAGCTGTAGTTTTAAAAATAAACATCCTATGAAAATTTACATGATGAACATGGACGATACATTTTCTTTAGGTTGCTACTAGGTTTTGGTTTGATGCTTTATGGCATATCAACACAAGTTTGATATCTCATGCTGAAGCAGTTGGGGTCAAGTGCATTGTCAATGGATGCAACATGGTAGCTGTCTGAGGCTGGTCCAGCAGTAGCCTTCGAATCCACACCATTTGTTCTGGCATACTAACCACTGAACCACCTTGGCTTCTGTAATTACTAGGGCTAGGTATGAGCAGCTCCCTTTGAATATGATACATACCATGATAGCAACTCGTGCATTTAATTATGCATTTAATTCTATGCAGGTAAGCTTACCCGTAAATTATTATTTTTGACTAACCTAAACCATATTGTACTGAATTGAAGGTAATGTCATGAAAGGGCAGATTTCAGTGACTTGCTTTCTTAATTGTGTGTATATGTTTTCTGCTGAATGTATCTATTTCATTTCTATACAATTTGCACTTGATCACCTTCCTACCAATCTGTATGAAGTGTAACAAAACATGTTAATAATTTTTTGTAAGACATTTTGAAGACTTAATTGGCAATATTAGAAATTGAGACAGCTTGTTCTTTACCACAAATATTTTGTATCAGATAGGATTCTAAACTAATAGGGAAAATGTTCAACCATTTTCATCGAAACAGCAAAAAATTCTAACCGTACTTAATGTTAAAGAAAGAATGGACAAGAATGTGCTTATTTTCATGGCTGCAACATTAGTAGTATAGACAGATATGATGGACCAAATTTTAGGTCACCTGGTCATAAGGCCATATGTGAGCCTTGTGTGGTCTTTCATCGTTATTGCATCATGTGTCATCAGCCTTTTGTTCAGTTACTGTTTACACCTTCTCAAAAATTTAAAAATAAAATTAGAAGTTTTTGAAAAGTTGCAGAAGTTCTTTTAAATTGTTCAGGTAATGACAATCCACAATCAGATATGTCCAACAGTACTAAAAATAGACAAACCTTTAAATGATGTCTTCTTGAAAACTGCTCAACAGTATTCACCAGTCAGATTTGACAGAAACTGTCCTTTTGTAAAACTTGAGTATTGACAACAAAATATTGAAAGGACTCCAGAATCTCTCCTTTTGCACAACTAGTATTAACATCAAAATATTGAAAGGACTCCAAAACCTCTTAAGAGAATGAGAGCCAATTAGACTAAAGGGATTTTGGCACGGAGATGTTTCAAATTTGACAGAAAGGATTTTGTCTTGAAGGTGTTTCAAATTTGACAGAAAGGACCTTGGCTTGAAGGGGTTTTTTTTTGACTGAAAGATTCTTGGCAAGAAGGTAATTCAAATTTGACAGACAGGATCTTGGTAATAAGGTGCTTCCTACTTGATAAAAATTATCTTTGCATGAATGCAGTGTTCATAAGGAACTTAAAAAACCTAAGATTTTTTTTTACCTAAAAAACCTTTAAAAAAGCCTAATTTTTTTTATAAGAAACCTTATAAATTAAAAAAAACCTTAAAAATTCTTCAACCTGAACCAGCAGTAAAAGTAAATTCAAGTTTTTAAAAGAAAAAGTCAGCACTGCACGATCAAGAAAAAAAATGTAAGCTGCACCGGAAATCAACTACAGCTGTTGTACATCTGGGTTCTTAGTAACTTGCACATCCGGTTTATCCTGGCTTGCAGTAATGGCGAGCAAGCACAGGCACTTGATTCTGGAGTAAACTAATGTGTACACTCACCAATTAACACAAGGTAACTAACTCTTGCCAGTCGCAATCTGACCCCAGGATGACTCCGATCTAATTTTCTGATACTATCTAATCATTCAGTCACTCATAACATACACGACTGTAAAATAGACGCTCCACACCTTTCATCCATTACCATTTAAGCAGCCTTACTAATTCTGAAAGGCCAATTTTATGAAAAGTTTATCCGTTGCTTCATGTCTTCCACACACAAGCAACCATTACAAAGATCTACTTACGGTCTACTTCAGAGTGAATATGATTTGATCGTGATTGCTTCAGTGATTGGTTCCTTCATTGAATGATTCTTTTCGTTCATTACTTTCATTCGCTATATCTTGGCTTAACCCGACAAATTTGCAATCAGAATATCCACGGTATTTTCTGTCAAGTCGTTTTGCTGTTCTGATCGTTACATGTGCTCAAGACTATGTGACATTTCTGGAAAAATGTTTAACAACATTTCTTGACATGTTAAATTACATTGAATTTTTTCTTAGCACTTTCTGAATAGCTATGTAGGTGATCTCTGGATGTGTGTGAAGAAAGATTTGTTTAAAAATTGTAGGCTTATTTAGTTACCTCATTAACCCCTGGAGGCTGGAGGTTTTGTCGTTCTCGCCTGAAAAGCGAGTAGGAAACACGTGTTATGGGCTATTTCTGAATACATCATGATACATCAATTTCCAGGTGATTTTCAAATAATATAATGTCTAGTTGTGTTAGAAACATTGTTTTTCATTGGCTATTTCACTCGCACATGAGCAAACAGGTAAAAGTTGGAATTCTTTTTTTTTTTTTTTTTTTTGGCTTTTGGCTTAACAGATCCAATTTGAAGTTCATAATGGTCTGCCTTAGATCTGAGACCAAAAAGTCTAAAATCCGGATACAAAATCGGATTCCGACCACGGGCAAAGTTTGGACGGAAAAAAAAATTGGGTCAAAAAAAAGTTTTTATCTCTGTATTTTGTAGTGCAACTAGAACTTCCAGATTATTTGGTATCATTGTAGAGCTACGTCTGTCTACCTTTCTATAATACCACCCACTTTAGTGTATCCAACATGACCTTGCCATTACTGATCTCGGGGGTAGGCTACTACCTCCTGCCACTTAAACTTGCTGCCAGGGGTTAATGTGTTAATAGTTAAGTAATTGCCCAAATTTCAAATGACGTTATCTACATAATGTTACAGATTGCTTTGTAAACATTTCTCTGTATGTTAAATACTATCAATCTTATATAGGATTTACCCTGTCAAGAAAACGCAAGGATTAACTTGGTTATTTCTTGTGAGTTATTTGTCACTAATTTGCATACCCAAAAATAAAATTGAATCTTTTATAAGATTTACCCTGTCAAGAAAACTCAAGGATTAACTTGGTTATTTCTTGTGTAATTATTTGTCACTACTTTGCTTACCCAAAAACAAAATTGAATCTTGTATTTGATTTACACAGTCAAGAAAACAAAAGGATTAACTTGGTTAATTCTTGTGTAGTTATCTGTCACTACTTTGCTTACCCAAAAACAAAATTGAATCTTGTATGGGATTTACAGAGTCAAGAAAACAAAAGGATTAGCTTGGTTAACTCTTGTGTAATTATCTGTCACCACTTTGCTTTCCCAAACACTACATTTAATCTTGTAATATAAACAAGATTGATTCATTGCCATTCAGATGTTTATTGGTGAGTGGACACGTTAGTTTACCCCAGAATCAAGTGCCTGTGCGAGCAAGACATGTTTTCAAATGAGTTGGTTGTCCAAACCGCAGTACACTCCTTGGTTGGAAAAAGAAGATGTGTTTTCTGCTAGATGTAAATTGTGTAAAGAATCGTTCAGTATTATGAGAATGGGTGGTAGTAGCTTACGAATACGTGCAAAAGGAATAAAACATCAAGTAAATGAGAACAGCATATCCTCCACATTCGACTTGAAGAAAGTATTGACTGTGAGTATAAATGTACATTATCTGTCTGTTTATCTAGCTTTCTATCTGTTTGAATTATAGCATAAAAATTAATTTTGCAGAAATCACATTGAATTTGAAGATGGTAAAACTATTGACCGGAACAATGGAAAATACTGGGAGCAAAAATAAAAAACTAGTGAAAGGGTTTAATTTCTGAAATACTCACTATTTTATATATATATATATATATATATATATATATATATATATATATTACTCTTTACTTTTGCATAATTTTGCTTTATCATTATTTTCTGTGTCTTTAGTATTTATAAAGGTATTAAAACTGAAGAAACTGTGTCATAACTGTAATAGTAAGTTTACCTCCCCAATTTCAAATTTACAATTTATATATTATTATTCAAGGTGTTTACCTTTTATTATTCTTATGGTGTGCTCCATTTAAATTAATAATGATAAAACTAAATCAAGTTAGAACAGTAAATGGAAGCTGAGTTCAAACTCTTCCGACAAGCTATACATTGCAGTACATTGAATGCATAGAAAGTACCAGCAGTAAAAAAATTATAGCATGAGAAAGGCAGAATTAAATTACAATACAATAATATTTAATATATTTCTTAATTATATATAAGTGTAAAACTTAGTTGTTTCTTTTCTTTTTCTAGCGTCAACAACCTGATTCAGGAAAAGTACCTGTATGAAAACTTCCAGCCTGACTTTAACCAGATTCCAGGTGTAATTTTAAAGCGGATTTAACTTAAAGCCTTGATTCCACTTATTATAAATTTTAGGTGGATTCAGGGTGGAATATGGCCCGAAATATGCAAATTACTCCATCTATTATTAGGAGGAATGATTACTTCTGCCTAATTAGATGGAAATACCTGTAGAAACCCCATCCAATAATGAAAATGTGAAGGCGGATTTCAGACAGGTTTTTTAAGCGCTTTCTTCCTAAACTATAAAAAATATACTTCAGATCTTTTAAACTGACTAATGATTTTTAGACATTATTGGGAATCAATGATAAATATTCACAGTAATTTTTAAAATGGATCATAAATTTTATTTTGACAGACATTATCAGATAAGATTTAGGTTTTTCTTGTCATTTTCTTTCTTCAAAACCTAATCTATGATGGCATCACTTACCGTATTTACCGTATATGTTGGGACACCGTATTTGTTGGGACACCATAAATTAATTTTAAAAGTAATTTTTTTATGCACTGTATGTTCTGGGACACATCGTTTTTTTCGAGTCGTAAGTTGTGGGACACCATTTAAATCATTCAAAAATTACATGTCGGAAATTGCACTCCAACTGAAATTTTATTTTAAAAAGTATAAAACTGTATACTTGACATAAAACTCTTAAATCCACTGCAGCAGCATCTCATCAACACAACCCTTCTCCTGCACACGTACAATCTATTCTTTTGGTACATGAATATATTTTTAGCTTTCTCATACCGTGAAAAAATGTTAGAGACAACACACCACCTGAAGCAGAAACTGCAAGGACAAAAGTCAGATGTTTTCAAATCTGCACAAGTCTTGCTAATTCTCACACTTTTGATGCCCATCTTATAGTCAGTCCATCCAGGAATGCGATCAAAGTACACTAGAGTTTTATCCATGTTAATGATCATATTGTTGGCGAAATGATCTATTCATCACGTGATTTTAGTTTGCTCCAAATCTTCTGGATGATGCTGGGTCATTGATGTTTGTGCATGAAGCATTATATTGTAAACTTTAAAAACTGTTCCATTGTTTCACTTTATTTTAAAAAATGTTGTGAATACCGGTGAAAAGAAACCCAAGTTAGCTTCCATATCTCGGCCGTCTTTGTTTATTCGAAGCTAAAATATAAAAAATCGGCACATGTAAAAGAATCCAAGTCGGCTTCAGAGGTCAGCTTGCTTTGGAATAAAATAATCTTTGTATTGATATCCTTTAAAAAAAATTCGGCTTCCGAGTCCAAAGTCAGCTTCCGATGTCGGCTTGCTTTGTGATAAATATAACCTTTGTCTTTGATGTCCTGTCGGTAAGTTCAAAGAAGAAGTTTACTGTTGGCTGCCAGCTGTGTTTATTTACCACCAGGGCTTCTATGTGCTTGGCATTTTTTGTAGTAATTATTACAAAGGTGCACTGATGTCTGTGGATAAATAGTAATGATACTTTTGTAACCCGCTCCGGCGAAAAGATTGTCACTTGTACTCAGGTGAATGTGTTTTTAAATAATGATTTTTTTTTTGTGAGATGCTGTCATACAGTAGACCTGGATAAAAATTATTCTTGGCTATTTTGAGGCTAACACCGTGCAATGCGTGAATGGCAGTTGTCTTCAATATATCGGTTGATTATTTCCCTCTCGTTTGCGAATTCATCGACATCTGTGCACAAAGCACTATATTGCGTCAAAATTTGTTCCATTGTTTCAATTTATTTTCAAAATTCCCGTGACTATAAGTGAAAAGGAACCCAAGTTTGCTTCCATATCTAGGCTGTCTTTGTATATTAAACAAAAAAAAAAAAAATATAAAAAAATCGGCTCACTTCACAAAATCCAGTCAGCTTCCGATGTCGGCTTGCTTTGCAATAAAATAACCTTTGTATTGATATCCTTTACCAAAAAAAATAAAAGTAACCAAAGTTGGCTTCTGAGATCGGCTTGCTTTGTAATAAAAATCACCTTTTGTCTTTGATGTCCTGTTGGTAGGTTCAAAGGAGTTAAATGATTGCTGCCAGTCGTGTTTATTTACCACCAGGGCTTCTATGTTCAGTGTGTTTGGCATCTGTGGTTACAGTTAATACAAAGTATCATTGACGTCTGCTGGCAAATAGTAAGGATAATTTTGTAACCCAAGCTGGTGAAAAGATTGTCAGTTACACTTAAGTGAATGTGTTTTCAAATGATCATTTTTATTTGCGACATACTGTCATACAGTAGACCTGGTTATAATTCAATCTTGATTATTTTGCACCCAACACCATGTCATGCGTGAATGGCGTCTTCAAGGTATCGGTTGACTATTTCCCTCTTGTTTGCGATTTTGTTGGCTCCAGTTTTCAGTCAGATAACATGTTCAAACTATGGAGCACAACCACGCACAATTGCTTCTCAATGTTCATGTGAACAACGTGGTGTGTGGTATCGGACATAATTGATACACGCTATAGTATGGAATCCTACGCTTACAGATTTCGTGGAAATATTTTATTCTTAAATGCTCATGTTGAAAAAAGGAATAAATGATAACAACACAAGGTTAGTTTCTTTCTTTTTATTATCAATTCAACGTTTTATTTATCTATTTTATTGCAACGTGCAGTAGGGTGGGGGGAAACACAAATGCAATACAATTTTATTTCATTTCTTAAATCTTGGGACATACGACCAATGTGAAAAAATGTTTCACCATAAGTTCTGGGACAGAAAAAAAATAATTATTTTATCGTGTCCCAACATATGCAGTAAATACGGTAAGTCTTTTTCATTTCACTTTAAAGTTTGGTGAGATTTCACAAATATTTTGACCAAAACTTTCATTGAAATGATGGTGAGATCTCACTAAAATTTCTTTGAAATATTGGTGAGATTTCACAAAAATTTTTGACTAAAACTCACTAATATTTTGATCATTATATAGTATTTTACTGTAGTGTCAGTAGTGTTTCAGACATTTCAAAGAAATAATGGATATGAATTAAACAGGACTTTATTAACCAAGGTGATATTTAAGTTTGCATGAATAGAAATATACTGATGTTGTAATTATATGACATCCAAGGCAAGAGATATGGGAGTTAACAATAATAATAATAATAAAGACTTTATTTAGAGAAGGTACTTCAGTTAGTTGCAGCACTAATCTACCTTGAGGCCTTCTATATGTTATGTACAATATATACAGTTTATACAACATGATATGAAGAATCTGGCTTTACACCAAAAAATTAAGTGATTTTAAAAATCAAAGTATCAAGCCTGGAACATATGCACAGGCATCTGTGAATGCATAAACATATAGAAAATATAAAATATTAATTTGTATTGAAAAATTCAGCTGTGAAAATAATGCAAAATTACAGAAAAGCATCCATTTGAGACATTGGTTATGAAAAGAAGAAAAGCTAGGAGCCTGCCTTATGTCACTTGTACTGTAGACTTGATTTTTGATTGTACAAACTATCATGTTGTTGTGGTCTCTTGAATTAGTCCTTGTTCCATAAGCAGCCTTGACAAACGTTTATCATGATATAATTACTCTTATTTTACACTGAATTATAACACAGCTAGAATATTTTGATAATATACAGAATAAACGTCACGATATTGAAAGTAGATTCTACTTTTCGGCCAAGAAAATTCTGCAAAGATATGACTATCTTTGATAGACATGGGTATCTGGCAACAATTCCCATCAGTCATCTATACGTTGTCCCTGCTTAAATTCTGAAGTTAATCAGTTTGGAGTTGTATAACTTTGCAATCATCCTGATTCCAGGTTCAATTCCTTGTCCTATTTAGCACGCTAGCTGCTACTGTAAAGCTCTTTATGGCACAAAAAGCAAAATGACAGTCCTGGCGTTCAGTTTTCATACAAATTGACCAATTGCATTCCCATCGACTTTGCATTCAAGCTATTCTCATTGCCGCACATTTTTCAAATGGTTATTCGATCCCGTATCCCGCTTGAAAATTCAAATCGCCATGTTTAGTAAACATGCTCATTCCCATCAGTTTCTGTTACGTGACGATTCATTGGGCAAGTAAAAAATTCAGACCAGTCCGAAAGCTTTTTACAGTGATCATCTGTTAAACAATAAACGGAACAAATACTTATTAGAAAGCTCGTTGCAGAATGGGATTGGACAGAGTATTATTATTTAAAAAAGTTTTGGGGATGATAAAAAAATGGGTCCATATTGAGGAAATTCAAGTACACAAAAGCCAAGTCCTAATTCTGCCTTACTTAACTGATGTAAATGACTAAGTTCTTCATTCCACCTAGATGTTGCTTAGAAAATAAACTAAGTCCAGATTCCTTCTTTCATATAACCCTTTACCAGTTGCAAGTGCCTTTGGACACCTCACATGGAAATGCCTTTTGACTTCTGCTGTCAACATCAGCCATTTTAAGACGGTTTTCGTAGTGCCACCTTCTGGGAAAACCCCCTATTAAATACTACATTCATTTCTGCGAATGACAATTACGTCAGATCATGTGGTCACAGTTTATGCTTTGGTCGATATCTGCTATTTAAAGTAACTGGTTCGTAATCTCCACTCTCCAAAATGGAGGTCATGGATTTCATTCAGTACTGATGAAGGTAACAGGTGTTCTGTTTATAGTGCGCTGCACTTTGTCACTATGCTTTATGAGCTAAAGGGATAATAGATGCCAGTGACTATGTTCCTAATTTTACCTAGATGGTGGGTGGAAAATCAACCAAGTCCAAAATTATGCCCAAAGATGTATTATATAGCAGGAATTTTGACAAATTTTTACGATTCATTGGGCAATTGCAAAATTTTGACCAATCAGAAAGCTTTATACAATGATCATCTGTTGAACAATAAACAGAACAAATACTTATTAGAAAGCTCATTTTGGAATGGGACCGGATAGAATATTATTTTAAAAAAGTTTTGGAGACGATATTAAAACACGGGTCCATATCGAAGAAATTCAGGTCAGGAGAAAAGCGAAATTCTGTTTTAAAATGGAAAACAAGATGAAAACTTGTTTGAGGGCAGTTAAATCCAGTTGAAATTAAACAAAAATACAACAACAACAACAGATTTGAAAAAGAAATTTAACTAGGAAAGATGTGGAAAGAAGTTATAATTTGTGCCCAAAATAAACAATAAAATTACAGCTATCAGAAACTGGAAATATAAAGGATACTGAAAATCATTAAAATTGTACAAAAACAATAAATTTTATTATATCTTATTTATATTTTTACTGAAATGTCAGTGATATTACAATCACAAAATATCACTATATTTTTAGTCATTTAACTTTATAGACACACAAAAGCCAAGTCCTAATTCTGCCTTATTTAAATGATGTAAATGACTTCATTCCGCCTAGATGTCAGTTAGAAAATAAACTAAGTCCAGATTCCTCCTTTCATATAATAGATGCCAGTGACTAAGTTCCTAATTCCACCTAGATAATGGGTGGAAAATCAACCAAGTCCAAAATTATGCCCAAAGATGAATTATATAGCAGGAATTTTAACAAAAGTCCATCTCAGAGTTAGACGGACTCTAGATGGATTCATCTTTGACTTCTCCAATTTTCCAAGTCAGCCTTTTTATTAACCAGATTTGTAACATTTTAGGCAGATTCCGCTTGGAGTCTGCTTAAGTTCCAGGTGGAATCTGCCTAATTATTTCGTACGGGTACTGTTACCACAAAATCTGAATTCTCAACCATCCTGTTCGGTAGTGTCTACTACCTCACAGCATCTATGCAAGATCATGAAGCAAAAGAAGACACATTAAAAGCAGAAATTATTTGGAGATTGCATACAAATGATAAACACTGCAACTTTTCATCAAATTCTGGAATAACAAAAGTATTCCAGTACTTGTTTCTGGATAGTGCAGTTGTCAAAACGTTAAGTCTTTCAGACAGAAAACGTCATATTTGGCTTCATTTGGATTGGGTCCATATTTTACATCTCTTTTGGAGGATAAAATGAGAAGAGTTTGTTTTGCTCTTTGATGAGAGCATGAAAGATGTCCATCAAACAAAACAAATGGATTTCCATGGTCGTTTTTGGGATCAGGACATAGTCAAGACCAGGTTTTTAACATCAAACTTCCTTGGTCATTGTACTGTCTCATATATGGTCTCAGCATTTGAATCTGTGACAGCAAACCTAAATTTGAACAATTTGATTCAGTTATCTATGGTTGGGCCAAATATTAATTGGGCTTTTTATAAGAAGATTGATTCTGCTCTGGCCACTGTACATAGTGTCACATTGTTAAATGCAGGAAGTTGTTCACTTCACAAGGTCCATAGTGCATTCAAGACAGCAATGGATGCTGTTAATTGGAAATTAGCTAAAATTGCAAGATCCCTTTTCCAGCTTTATCACGACACACTTGCAACAAGAGAAGATTTTGTAAATGTTACTGGTACTTCCACCTTTCTTCTTCAGTTCTGCAAACACAGGCAGTTAGAGAACACCACTGTTGCTCAGAGGGCTTTAAATATGGTGGAACCTTTAAGAAAATATGTTGGTGAGGTAATGAAATCAAGTGTTTCTGACGTGATGACTGAATCCTTTTAGATTGTGAAAGTTTCCCTTTTGAAGGATTGTGATAAAAAAACAACACAAACGCCGAAAATTCTGTGCAACTAGTTTCGCATTTAATGTATGCTTCTTCCAATGCTAATGCACTATATAAAATTGTATAATTTACTTTGATATATTGTATATCCTTTATAACAATATAATTATATGTATGACTGTTTGTCTCTAGTTTATTTTATTATTTTACCTTTTGAAGGATGAAATTTTGGCACCTAAATTGTCATTCTTTATTTCACTTTCCAAGCTTGCTGAGCCCTACCTTACAGAATACCAAACTGATGCACTAATGCTACAATTTGCTCATCATGATCTAAATGCTATTGACATAAGCCTTCGAAAGAGGTTTGTTATCCCAGAAAAGATTGAGGAAATCAAAACAACAAAATACATGGTTACATTTCAAGTGACTTACCCATTAAATCATGTAACCAGACACAAGGTTGCTGTTGGCTTTATAGCAGAGTCTATAATTAATGAACTAAAAAAAGGCCAAAAAAGTGAGTGAACTACAAATCTTAGAATTTAAAGATACATGCAAAAGGATTCTTGTTTGTTTTGCTGACAAATTCCTCACAAAATCACCACTTCACTATGGTTTAGTGAAAGAAATGGCATGCCTTGACCCTGCAGGCATTTTAGAAAATAAAGCACAAGCAGAGGCTGCCATTGTAGAAAGCAAAGCATAAGCAGAGGCTGTCATTTTAGAAAGTAAAGCACACACTGAGGCTGCCATTGTAGAAAGTAAAGCACAAGCTGAGGCTGCCATTGTAGAAAGTAAAGCACAAGCTGAGGCTGCCATTGTAGAAAGTAAAGCACAAGCAGAGGCTGCCATTGTAGAAAGTAAAGCACAAGCTGAGGCTGCCATTGTAGAAAGTAAAGCACAAGCAGAGGCTGCCATTTTAGAAAGTAAAGCACAAGCTGAGGCTGCCATTGTAGAAAGTAAAGCACAAGCTGAGGCTGCCATTGTAGGAAGTAAAGCACAAGCAGAGGCTGCCATTTTAGAAAGTAAAGCACAAGCTGAAGCTGCCATTGTAGAAAGTAAAGCACAAGTAGAGGCTGCCATTGTAGAAAGTAAAGCACAAGCTGAGGCTGCCATTTTAGAAAGTAAAGCACAAGCTGAGGTTGCCATTGTAGACAGTAAAGCACAAGCTGAGGCTGCCATTGTAGACAGTAAAGCACAAGCTGAGGCTGCCATTGTTGAAAGTAAAGCACAAGCTGAGGCTGCCATTGTAGACAGTAAAGCACAAGCTGAGGCTGCCATTGTAGACAGTAAAGCACAAGCTGAGGCTGCCATTGTTGAAAGTAAAGCACAAGCTGAGGCTGCCATTGTAGAAAGTAAAGCACAAGCAGAGGCTGCCATTTTAGAAAGTAAAGCACAAGCTGAGGCTGCCATTGTTGAAAGTAAAGCACAAGCTGAGGCTGCCATTGTAGACAGTAAAGCACAAGCTGAGGCTGCCATTTTAGAAAGTAAAGCACAAGCAGAGGCTGCCATTGTAGAAAGTAAAGCACAAGCTGAGGCTAATTGAAGAGGAGCATGCACTCATTAGTCAGCAAGAGAAAGTTCAATATCAGTAGTTGTGATACTGTTAATGAGTTTTCCGCATTTGTTGACTGTGCCATTAGCAATAGATCACTTGGATCTTTTTCAAGAAAGAAAGAATGTACTGACTTTTCTTTATGACAGGCTTACTCATCAGCAGCAATATTCCAACCTTTGGCAAATTATGAAGACCTTGCTTCTCTTGTCACATGGGCAAGCAACTGTTGAAAGGGGGTTTTCAGTAAACAAAGAAGTGGAAGAGATAAATATAGCAGAAAGAACTTTGATTGCCAAATGGATCATTATTGACGTCATTAGAGCTGCTGGTTGAATCTGTAAAGTTGAAATGATCCCAAGGTTGTTTATCAGTGCCAGCACTGCATACAGCAGGTTTGAAGCATTTCTTCAAGATGAGGAGAAACAAAAGGAGACTGAGACAACAACTAGGAAAAGAAAAGCCTGGGACGATAAAATTGTGGATTTGAGAAAGAAAAAATGAGCACTAACTTATGATATAGAAGCAATAAACAGTTTAGCTGATGACTATGCATTAAATGCTGAACATCAGAGGAACCTTATTTTCATCAGCACATCACATAGCTTAAGGACATCTATGGAAAAAACCTGGAAGAACAGCTGGATCTGGACAAGCAAATCAGTGATGAACTAGAAGCATTGAAATATGTCTGAATTTCGCATGACACTTTGTATATTGCTCTGCTTTTGTGTATATTGCTCTGCTTTTGTGTGTATATATATATATATATATATATATATATATATATATATATATATGTATGTATGTATGAACATAAATGAGTTAACTAACTTTTCAATGCTTTGTTCGTTAAGTTGATTTAGATCTTACCTTGCTCAGGATGTGGAAAAGAAGTTCAAATCATATTATTAAAATTAATGTAAAATTGATGAGTATGCTATTATTTGTATGCATGAAAGTCTGAAAACTGTGCAATTCTTTAAACCTAAAATTTTTCCACAAACTTTAAGACCTTAAAAGAAACTAAGAAAAACCTAAAAGTTTTATATCAGAAATTGCTACTATTTGTGTTTCAAATTTGACAGAAAGGATCGTGGCATGAACATGTTTTAGATATATTCAGATGATGATGATCTTCAATTGTATATGATTAGCATTACTAAAAATAAATAACAAACCAACTGAAAATTACTTTTCTGGTCAACAAAATTTGACTACAATATGATAGTCTCTTGGCATAAAGGACTGTCAATTTGTTTACTAATAATGTTAATCCACCATTAGACATGACTGCCATTGCTCAAAATAGAGAAAACTTAAACTAATTTTTCATAAAAACTGCATAGCTGAAATTGACCAAACAAGACATAAAGCTTCCTGATACTATTGTCAACCTCTGCATGGTCATTAAAGGTCATTGAAAGTCATTGAGAAATGAACACCTCAATTCAAGGCCTTGAAAGTCATTGATATTCCACCTGGGTCATTGAAAGCCATTGAATTTTAGTGATTGTGCTAAATAAATAAAATATCATGGACAATTTTACATTCATGTCATTTATATTATGTTGTGTGATAATCAGAAGTACAGTTTGATTTTCGGTTATGCTAATTCCACCATTATCATAATCCACAGGAAGTAATCATATATCATGCAAAGAGCCCCTTTCACATGATGTCATTAACTTGTGCACACTCTTTCACTTCACTTAGTATAATTGGCAGTTGGGTTCTGGACAAAGCATTCTGTCACAGTCTGAACCATGGATCAAGGGAGCTTTACATTAGCAAGTTTAACATACAAGCTGCCTAGAAAATCCAAAATGCTGAATTCCAGCGTGGTTCATTTTTAGATGACAATTTTATTAGGCTAATACTGGCTGATGACCATGGCAATTTATTTGTAAAGCTACGAAGTCAGAGTTTTGTTCTTAGGAAATTGATGAAAGTGAGAATTTTAGCTGATACACCTTGCCTGGAATTGGGTTTTATATAACTGGATTAGGTATATAATCAGAACTGAACTGACGTAATACAGAAAGCTCAGAAAGATATTATATTGCAAATGTATGTCAAATTTTTTACCAAATTTGGCACACTATGTAACATTCATAACTTTTTGAACACTAGATATGTAACAATACAGTGCAACCCCATTATAACGCGCCCCGCTATAATGTGAATTCAGATAAAATGCGGTCGTGGCATGGCTCTTAAAATTTAATATATTCATTTGCAAATGAAAAAATATTTTTTGTTCAAAGTACATGAAATAGTGTATAAAAAATGAATTATCATTATGGGGAAGAGATTGCATATGAATACAAATTTAATATGATCATGGCGTGGTTCCTGAAATTTTAAAAACATGTATGTGTATTTTTCTCATACTGGGAAAGAATATTTTCTTTAAGTACGAGGAATAGTGTGTAAAATGTTTATTATCATTTTGGGGAAGAGTTTGCATATGAATTTGTATATAATACGATCATGGCGTAGCTTCTGAAATTTAACAATATCACCAGGTTCTTGAACTGTTATGCCAAAATAAACATTATCAGAAATGTTGCTTATTACTGATCCATGAGTAAAGCCAGTATGTCATCTTTGGGATTGTCTTCAATTTATTCTGTATACAATTGTTGCTCAAACAATATCCAACATGTGTTTCTTCTTTAACTGCATACACAACCAAGCAGCGGACATTATGCAGTGATTGATAAAAGATTCTTACAGTTTAATAAACTTCAAAAAAACAAAAGCCGCCAAGATGTTTGCTTAGCTTGGCGGTGTTATTAGATGCAATTAGTTGACCAGTAAATAATGTCCGCTTCATTAGCTGGAAATTGAAAGTGTATGAAATTGTATGTGTGTTCAACTTTAAAATTTCTTTAAAAGTGACTCGTGACCATTGCAGGCCTAGTGCACTTAGTTCTCAGGTTTTACATGTGTATGGGGTTTGCTTATGAACTCATTATTAATTTCCTATTTTTTATTTTAAAAATTTACCGTTATGGAAAAGCAAGTTCACAAACGCAATTCATTCACTGGACTTTTCGCAAAAAGAAATTATTATCATTTTGGGGAAGAGATTGTGTATGAATTCGAATAAAAATACAATATATAATACGATCGTGGCATGGTTCCTGAAATTTTAAATGCATGTTCATGTATTTTTTTTGTACCCAGAAAAATGCTCTTTTTAAAGTATGAGAAATAGTGTGTAAAATGTTTATTATCATTTTGGGGAAGAGTTCATGGATGATAGTGAATATAATATGATTGTGGTTTGGCTTCTGAAATTTAACAATTTCACCAGATTTTTGAAGTGTCATGCCAAAAACAAAACATTATCAGAAATGTTAAAATTTAATAAACTTCAAAAAATGAAAGCTGCCATGTTTGCTGGGCTTGGCGATGTTATTTGACGCAATCATTTGATCAGTAAATGTCTGCTTTATTCGCTGGAAATTGAAAGGGTATGAAATTGTACATGCAATGCATAAGTTACATATTTCTGTAACAACAATGAATGTTATTCTATCTTCCAGATCATTATAAAGCAATTTTAGGAAATTAATTATAGTTTGAATTTCATCATTAAACAGTATTGTAGTATTTTGCATTCATTTTTTTTTTCTTCTCATTTAACCTATATACAAAATGTTAGCGAAAACAGGTCTTAGAAATTTATGTTTGTGGTCTTTGAAAGTTTGGGAAAAGTCTTTGAATTTATCATTCAGAGTTCAGTATGAACCCTGTTGGGCATGTGATGTTAATGTACCATGCCATATTGTGCATGTGATATTAATGTGCCATTTAGTTTTGGACAAATGATGTTAATATGCCATTTAATATTGGACAAATGATGGTAATGAGCTATTCTGTATTGGGCAAATGATGTTAATATGCCATTCATTATTGGGCAAATGATGTTAATATGCCATTCATTATTGGGCAAATGATGGTAATATGCCATTCAGAATTGGGCAAATGATGGTAATGTGCCATTCAATATTGAGCAAATGATGGTAAAGGGGCATTCGATATTGGGCAAGTGATGTTAATATGCCATTCAGTATTGGGCAAATGATGGTAATGTGCCATTCAATATTGAGCAAATGATGGTAAAGGGGCATCCAATATTGGGCATGTGATGTTAATGTGCCATTCAATATTGTGCAAGTGATATTAATGTGCCATTTAATAGTGGTCAAATGATGTTAATGTGGCATTCAATATTGGGCAAATGATGCTAATGTGGCATTCAATATTGGGCAAATGGTGGTAATGTGCCATTCAGTAGAATTTGATCCAATGTGTTAATGTGCCATCAGAATGAAAATAAAAAGCAAGTCAAAGCTTGAAACAATCATTGTCATTACCTATCTAAACGAAATCATCAAACTTATGGTCTTGTATACAGTCAAGTCTGTTACTAGCGGCCATCCACAAAAACTGGCCTTTTGTACAAAAGTTCACCTATTAAATCAAATTTTTGAACCAAATTCCATGCACTGAACATTATTATTATTATTATTATTATTATTATTATTATTTTATCAGCATTGTTTATGTGCACTGTTCAACAAAATCATAAAATACATGACTTGTTCTCATCCTGATTTATGTTTCACACAAGATTATGGTATCCTGCTCACTGTAATCAGTCTTATCAGTTAAATCATCACTGACTTAAAATAATCTGTGATCATATTTTATTAATGCTTTAAAAGCAATATTTGGATTAGCAAGTTCCTCAACTTGCCAAAATCACAAGACAGTCAGTTTGTGCGAGAAGCCTGTGATGAATTTAATAATCAATTGTGTGTTGTTGTTGTTGGGTTTAACGCCATTTTTCAGCACAATAGGCTATACATGGCGGCCAGTAGTAATGGTGGAGGAAGAACCCGGAAAACCCCGGAAAGAACCACCGACCCACGAGAAGCTACTGGCAAGCTTTCTCACATGCCCACATTGGCTGAATCTTTGACTCGAACCGCTGCAGACAGAGGTGAGATGGCAGTGATCCGTAACGAAGAGCGCTTTAGACCACTTGGCCACTTGGGGCCCCCAATTGTGTTATATATATATATATATATATATATATATATATATATATATATATATATATATATATATATATATATATATATTAGGACAGGTTGATTGTATGTAATCTAGGGAATATGAAAAATCATATGAACATTAAAAGGTATTGTAGCAACAATATGTCATCCAAGCATTTCTTTACCTTCTACAGTTCAGTTAAGGAGTGAATTTGAATTCACAACACAAGCTCATGTGTCAACTGATGGTAAAGTTATATCAGTTCCACTCATGTCTTTTGTTTATTAATGATTCTCTTCATTTCATCAATGGCATTTTGTAATTGAACAAAGTTTGAAATTTTGTTTCCAGTGATTTTATCATTTTTTGTGTGTATCAAGTTGTTAATGGTTCGGTGAGAAACATTTTTGAGAGCTCTTAGTTTTGTGGAATCTGATATGGGTTCTATTGTATTCATTAAAAATTCACTGTTTATTGGGTATTTTTAATTTTGTGTTTGTTGAACTTCACAAAATTCATGAAAAATGATGCCCACATAAAAAAATGGAAGATATTTTACGCTGTAAATTTTATATTCTTATGTTTCTTGCAGATGTTCCTAAGCCAGTGGTGATCACATCTCCTTTTCCTGACAGTACTAGTCCAACATCATTCCTGCTGATGTGGAATAAACCAGATGATGGAGGATCTGAGATACAGAAATACATTCTCAGTTATCGAGAGGTAAGAAGAATAATGCTGTTAAACAAGACTTACAAGTTCAAAAGTAGGAACTTGTGTTATGGGATGAGAAGTGGATCCCATTTTTTTTGCTAGAAAATACCAGCAGATTTGCCCCTTGTTTTTTTTTACTGCGAAGAAAATTATAATCAAAACTGGTCAATGAAACATTGAGATTTTGTTCTTTTTATTATATAGTGTAGTCAAGGGAAGAACACTTTAACTCATTAACCCCTGGAGGTTTTTGTCGTTTTTGCCTGAAATGTGAGTAGGAAACACATTTTGGGGGCTATTTTTGAATACATCCTAATACATCAACTTTCAAGAGATTTCCTATTAACCTAATGCATAGTTGTGTTAGAAACATTGTTTCTCATTGGCTATTTCACTTGCACATGATGAGCAGAAGGGTAAAAGTTGGAGTTCTTTTTTTCTTTTCCTTTTTTCCTAATGGACCCATCACTTTCGTATTGAGACCACTCTTTATTCCAAATGCCCATCTTATCCTACTTTTTATAAAGGTTCACCTGTCTGTGTGTAGTTGAGACTTTTCTGCCTTAAATCTAAGGCCAGAAAGTCTAAAATCCAGACAAAATTGAATTCCAGCCACATGCAAAGTTGGGGTGGAAAAATATTGGTTCCAAAAAATTAGGTTTTTCCCTCTGTATTTTGTAGTGCAACTAGAACATCCAGATTATTTGGTATCATTGTAAAGATACATCTGTCTACCTTTCTATAATACCACCCATTTTAGTGTATCAAACATGATCTTGACGCTGCAGAGCTTGGCAGTAGGCTACTACTTCTGCCATATAAACATGGCACCAGGGGTTAACAAGTTAACAAGGATTTTCAATTTTTTTTTACAAATTGTCAAGGAATGGCTAAATTTGTCATTTGTATGCAAAGTCGATGACAAGTGATAAAATACGCAAGGAATAAATTTGGTGACGTCATCAAAATGCACCCATTAACTCATTAACCCCTAGAGGTTTCTGTCATTTTTGCCTGAAATGCGAGTAGGAAACATTTTGGGGGCTATTTTTGAATGCATACTAAGAAATCAACTTCCAAGAGATTTCACATTAACCTAATGCCTAGCTGTGTTAGAAACATTGTTTCTAATTTTTTCTTTTTGCTTCATGCACCCATCATTTTTGTATCGAGACCACTCTTTATTCTAAATGCCCATCTTATCCTACTTTTTGCAAAGGTTCACCTGTCTGTGTGCAGTTGAGACCAGTCTGCCTTAGATCGGAGGCCAAAAAGTCTAAAATCCGGACACAAGATCAGATGGGCGAATTTAGGGTGGATAAAGATCAGGTCCCCAAAAATAGGTTTATCCGTTTTTTTAGTGCAACTAGAACGTCCAGATTATTTGGTATAATTGTAGAGCTACATCTGTCTACCTTTTTATAATACCACCCACTTTAGTGTATCATACATGACCTTGACGCTACAGAGCTCGACGGTAGGCTACTACCTCCTGCCACGTAAACTCGTCGGCAGGGGTTAATGTGTCAGAGCATTCTAAGCTTAAACTGGTTGGGATACTGATTGCCACTTTGTGATAACAAGGGGAGTAAATGTAAGAGTTACTTCCTTTTTTCTACATGACATAAAGATGCCAAGACATTTTTTTTCATCTTTCATTGAGGAATGGTTTTGAAGGTAGCAGAGACTACTCCTGATGTTAATGTAACTTTATTCTTTGAGAAACATAATTTTAAGTAAATGTGCCTTCTGTAGCATTACTTAATCCAGGATTTTTGGATTTCAACCTAATTGGATTTGATCCTATTTTGGGATGCAGCTTTATACAGATGAGGTCTTGAATAAGATTAATTTAAACGAGTTTGATTTTCAGCAGTCCTTAGTATCATTTACATGAGTTATCGCCATTTATTGTCCCATTATAACATGCATCATTGTAATGTCATTCAGGATATAACAAGGTACTATCCTGGACCCCATGACCAAAAGCATTCCCTTGTAAAACAGTAATGGTTGAAAGAAAACAAGGTGTAACTTTGTCTTATTGCTTCCTTTCCTTTTCAAAACGCTATTGTTTAAAAAATTTGGACATTTCCTTTATACCATAGTTCCATATATTTTGCTGCTCTTGCATTTCAGTATGTATTACGTTAATTTGTTGTTGTAGGGTTTAGCGCCATTTTTCAGCACACGATAGGCTATACATGGCGGCTGGTATTAATGGTGGATGAAGAACTCAGGAAAGACACGGAAAAAACCAACGACCCACGAGAAGCTACTGGCAAGCTTTCTCACATACCCACATTAGCTGAATACGAGACTCAAACTCACACAGACAGAGGTGAGATGGCAGTGATCCGTAACGGAGAGCGCTTTAAACCACTCGGCCACTTGGGGCCCCTTATGCTAATTTGTATAATTCTTTTGAGTACATAATGCAGTTGGGAGTTCTGGACCATGACTACCACGTTTTAAGAAGGGAGAGGTGTAGATGGCTTCTGGAGCATAACTTTATTCAAGATCAACCAGATCTGTATATTGATGAGATATTCAGCATTCCATGACCTCATTTAGATTGTTTGCCTATTCTTCGATCTTTTGTTTCTGAGTACAAGTTAACTCTGTTTAAAGGTCCTCCTAATAAAATTATAGTAAGAAGGGTACTTTGTGATGCATACATCACTTGTGGTTCTGATTTCATATATATATATATATATATATATATATATATATATATATATATATATATATATATATATATATATATTTTTGTTATTATTATAAAGGAAATACACCCTTCAGACAAATATTAGTGATTCCTTGAACATCCATTATGAGAGTTTTTTTGTGGTTTATTACAGTAACTATTTTTAGTCAAATTTATGCTGCAATGATCTGTTCATATCTTCAAATGGATATTTCTCATAGGTGGAAATCATTCCAAATAGAACACAGTATAAACTGTCCAAGCCATTAAGTGGATTTATCTACGTGGATGACATTCCACCTACAGCTGTAAGATATCTACTGTCATCACTTACACCTGGAACATACTACCAGGTAGAAGTACAGGCTGTAAACACCCAGGGAACATCTGCCATGCAAAGTTACATCTTCAAGACCAAAGAAGGTAAGTCATAATTTTTTGTCTCCTGTTTTTATTCAGTGCAGGCTGAATAGTAATTTTGATACAAAGTCTGTTCATGTGTATTTTTCTGCATAATTCAGTAGTTAGTAAGATATGTTGGTATCATATTTGAAGGTAAGGAGGGGTGGAGCTGTAACAATCTTGTCATTGTTCATTCTTACCAGTTGCATGAACCTCTCAGACTTTCATGTTAGCTTTTAATGTATTAAACATCTTGTTTTTTGTGCCAAATTTCACCGCAGAAATACTTATTTGAATGTTACAGATCCAAAAGGCTATTCTGCCAGAAAATGGGGTGAATGTATGCTGAATCATATAGAAAACAGATCCATCTCCACACAGTATTATCTGCACAATTTCAATCAAAGAAAGTCTAAATACTTGGAAATATAAATTGAGAAGGTTTCCGTGAAGACAAACGTAATCTCAACTGATAATTAACACATTAATCCCTGGAGATTTTTGTCATTTTTGCCTGAAAATCGAGTAGGAAACACATTTTGAAAGCTGTTTCTGAATAGATCCAAAAACACCAAATCCCCGGTGATCTTGTAATAACATACTGCCTAGTTGTGTTAGAAACATCATTTTTCATTGGCTATTTGACTTGCGCATGAGCAGAAGGGTAAAATTGGATATTTTTTAAAAAAATTTGCTGATCGGAGCCATTATTTTTGTATCGAGACCACTCTTTATTCCAAATGCCCATCTTATCCTACTATTTGCAAAAGGTCATCTGCCTGTTTGCAGTTCATACCAGTTTGTCTTAGATCTGAGACCAAAAAGTCTGCAATCCAAACACAAAATCGGATTCCGACAACTGGCGAATTTTGGGTAGAAAAAAGTCGGGTCCAAAAAATGAGTTTTTTTAATCTGTATTTTGTAGTGCAACTAGATATTCCAGATTATTTGGTATCATTGTAGAGCTACTTCTGTCTGCCTTTCTATAATACCACCCACTTTAGTGTATCATGCGTGACCATGATGCTACAGAGCTTGGCAGTAGGCTACTACCTCCTGCCCCATTAAGTCATCGCTAAGGGTTAATGTGTTAACAGTGTCTTGGAGTGTGAGGTGTACATGACATCATTAGGCAAATGGTACATTTGGATGCATTGGTGGTTACAATAGCATATTTCTATGGCATTTTCCAGATCATTGGCAGGAAATCATGATTGTGTTATGATTGGTTACTGTATATAATGTACACCCAAGTGTGAACAATGTGGATTAGGTTACTGTACATTATGTACACCCAAGTGTGAACAGTGTGGATTTGGTTACTGTATATCATGTAAACCTAAGCCTGAACAGTGTGGATAGCTGTTCTTTATGATTGCTGATAAGAGTTGGATGAATTCATCTGTTTCAGAGAGACTCAGGTAATTGAAGTGATACTTTCCAAATTGATAACTTTCGTCAGACCAATATCCAGCTAGATGTACAAAGTAAACAAAAGATCATAAGAAATAGGAATTAAAAATGGCATTGGATGACAATTCAACCGTCAGTAAAGTACTTGCACATTTAATTTTTATGTTGTTACTGCAAATTTTGAATAAAAATTACTAAGGAGCTTCAATTATTGCTTTTGTTGCTATTAGTGATGAGATATCAACAAGTCTGAATGATATCAGTAAAAACTATTGTGATGTAAAAACAACACAGTCATGAGGTTGAGATGTTCTAATACTTGCTTATAAGTTTGGTCCAGCTGCTGTTGCATAATGTGCTGGCAGATCCAAGTCTATACAGTTTATTAGAAGAAACCAGTGGGAGAAAACAATAGAGACCTTGATCTGCATTATGTGCTGTCAGATCCAAGTCTGTTGTTTGCAATTGCTCCCATCTTGTGAGTATATATGGTAGCCTAGACTTTCATCAGTTGTTTTGTTAAGCAAATACGTACAGTGGCCTACACCATCGTCAGTTGGTTTGTTAAGCAAATACATACAGTGTCCTACACCATCATCAGTTGGTTCATTAAGCAGGTACATGCTGTAGTGCAGACTTTCATGATTTGGTTTATTAAGTTGGTACATATGGTAGCCTTTAAAACAGACCACTTAAAGG
This sequence comes from Sinohyriopsis cumingii, assembly GCA_028554795.2. Taxonomy (NCBI): domain Eukaryota; kingdom Metazoa; phylum Mollusca; class Bivalvia; order Unionida; family Unionidae; genus Sinohyriopsis; species Sinohyriopsis cumingii. The sequence continues at coordinate 67,212,846 of CM068829.1, read as the reverse complement.
CATGCCAGTGTCTTATATTCTATAGTCCTTCTTTGCACACTGCTTTTTGCTCTACTGGTCATAGATCAGAAGAGTTTGTGATGTTCTTTTGCACGTTGTCTGTCATCTTTCATCCATCATCCATTTGTCTGTCTGTAAGAACAAGTTTGCTATTGCTGTTCTTCTAAACTCTAAGTTGGAGGATTATCATGAAACTGTGCACACATGTTTATCCCCATGGTCTATCTGTTGGTCCTAAATGAAAATGGTGCTTTGTGGACATCCATTATGGCTTCCACTGTGGCCATCTTGAAAATCGTGTTATCATTACTCTTTCTGAATGGATGATCATATCATGATGGGGTTTCATTAAAAATTCTGATATGATGTCCGGTTGGTCCTAAATGAAAATGATAAAAATATGACCACAGTGGTCATCGTACAGATCTTTTTATTGCTGCTCCTTCAACAGAGATGGCCATTAACATGCAGCTGTCTAGTTTGTGATAAATGAAAATCTTACTCATCTGGTATCCAATATGGCCACCTTGACAGCCATCCTGATAATCATATTGTTACTCCTCCTGATTGGATGAACTTACCAAGTTGGGGTTTCACTGAAAGACTTCTGATGATGTAAATGGTGCCCATCTGAAGTCCAGCATGGCTGCCAATTTGGCCATCTTGAAAATTTTGTTTCTGCTACTCATCTTGAAAAGAAAGTCATATTGACATGGAGTTTACACCAAAAGATTTCTTAAGACATCTATTTGATCCTAAACAGAGATGGTGCCAGTATGATTTTCAATATGGCTGCAGTGGTGAACATCTGGAAAATCTTGCCACAGCTCCACCTGAACAAAAAGTTTTAGTTTTTCACTAAAAGACTTCTTACTGTTTTATTGATCCTAAATTAAAATTGTATTGATCAGATGTCCACTATGTGTCCATTTTAAAAATCTTGTTTCTGCTGTTCCTGTTAAATAGAAAGTCATTTTGACATGGGATTTTCATCAAGAGAGTTGTGATATCACATTGGTCATAATACAAATTCTATCTTGCAATATGTCCAGCATGATGGTGGCTATCTTGAAAATAGTGTCATCTCATTAAACTCCTACCAAATGGATGGCTATATAAATGTGGTGTTTTCACTGGCATACTTCTTACGATACCCAGTTGGTGCAAAATGAAAATTGTGCCAGTAATATGACTACCTTGATTGCTGTCTTGAAAATCTTGTCATTATTTCCACTCAAGGGATGATTATTATGACATGTGGTGTTCACCAAACAACTTGTGACCATGTCTACACTGTCCTTTTTTTAAATGGTGCCATTCCTACATCCAGTATGTGCATGACCACAGCAGTTAATTTGACAATCTTGTCATTGATGAAGAATATCAGAAATCGTTCAACCTTTAACCCGTTAGCTACGAATACCGCATCTAAGCGTCACTTATAAATATCTCCTGAACCACACTGACGCATATATGCAGTGTTGAAAAGCCTAGTTTACTACCACAGTTTCGCTTATGTGCGTATAGTTCAGCAGTACTCGAAACCCGAGTGTCGCATCTATGCGGACTTACTGCTATGTTAACTAAACGTTGATTGGTTGAAAGTACAGAAGTTTACATATTTTTGATTATCATAACGAATGAGAACTGTTTGCTCAATATTTTGATACAAGTGTGAAAGCTGAGAGGTTAAATTTAGACAGACTCGCGGATTTTCTGCACTTTATGAAACACGTGTAGTTGAGATAAACAAAGATGGATTCCAATGCAGGTAGGAGCAACTTTAAAGGGTTCAGTGCAAGCGATATCGAAGAGTTTAATGGATCATTCTTAGAAAATGGACCGGATATTGATATTAGTCCTATTTGAATACCAGATGCAAGTGATTTTTGATCGGATGACGAGGCGGACATAGCCCCACTTGCACAATGGAGTTATGACCTTGCCGTGTTCGGGATCAATGATTTTGATTCTCATGTTGGTTCAACAATCAAGCTTGGACTAAGCAATGAGAATGATTTTTTTCTCAAGTTTTTTTCCTGAATGTCTGGTGGAAAAGCTTGGAAAAGAAACAAACGATTATGTCAAGAAAATGGGGGACCAAAGGCAAGACCTGAGGCTGAAATGGTATGAAATCATCATCATGAAGATGTGGGCATATTTTGGTATATACATCGTCATTTATGTGTGGATAATAACTGTTTTGAGAGGTACCACTCTCAACTTTGTAATATAAAGTGGAAATATATGAATAATAAACACTATATAAGGTAAGGTGTTTTTTATTTCACTGAAATCCAACAAAAACTAATGAAATAATGAATATAAATGTAACTATGTTTTCATTGTCAGTTTCTGTAGTCAGCCTTGATGATGCTCTAGTATTCAGCCTAGGAACCAGCCTCAGTAGTCTCAGTAAATGATATGATAGCACTCAGCAGTAGTGAAACTGCACAACAGCTCTAGTAGCTAAAGGGTTAATTAATAGATAATAGGAAGAAATAGTCTTAACTGAAATTCCAGGAAATTCTTTTCACCCAGTGGAGCTTCAGTCACTACCAAGGACTTTTGTTAAACATTTGTCTTGATCTCACTTTGTGTTTTTTTTTCTCCCATTTTATTTATTTAATTTTTTCATTGTCAACTGAAGTATACTTTTTAAGAAATGCATTTTAAAGAACAGTTCATGCCAGTTTATAAATTATTCATGATCAGTTCATAGGGGATAGCATTATCCAATAAAATTCTGACCTATATAATAACATTTAAAGCTAAATCTTCAATAATGTAATATTTAGACCTTGATTTCTGTGAATTGTATATTTTCCAGAATATATTTACCCAATGGTTTATGAAAAGAGACATCCTAATAGATTGGCACTTCCCAGAGACAGCAATGTCTGCCATTATTTCTCCAAGACAGGTTCACTTACATTTCCAAACTGATTTTTATGAAGAAAATAATGTACACACTGACAAGGGATATTCTTTTTTTACTCTTAGCAACACTTTTTGTATGTTTTGTAATTTTTCTTTGAAAGTTTTTTCAAGAGATATTAGGGCAGTTGTGTGCAATCAACTGTTGAAGCATATTTCATCGTAAAGGATCTGTCTTTCAACTGGGGTTTCTCCTGACTTGACCAATCTTTTTCCCAGAGACTGACCTGTCAGATAACTCTTTTGTGAAGATATTCATGGCCTATAATTCAATCAAATCCTGCCCTTTGTCACTAAGGAATGTCTCCATCTGCAGCAGTCACAATTTTATGTCTCTTCCATCAAGACCATAGGATCCTCCAGTTTTCAAAATTTCCTCCTTAACCTACTAACTTCATCCTCTAATAATTTTACTTTTCTGCTGTCTGATCTGAAAGAAAGGTAAAGTTAGTTAATTACAGATAACCTCTGATCAATATTGTCTTCAGCTTTTAGCACATTATTATTGTACCCCACTTTATTTACTAGAATAATTATGATTCAACTCAAAATTATTTAACCCTTACACTTAATACACAACTTACTGAGCATTTAAATTATTGGAGAATTTTGTCACTAGTTTTATTTTAGCTGAAGTGGCTAGCCATAGGTATAGTCACAGGAGTCGGATGTTTCAATCAATAAAATATGTCAAATTTTTTTGACATCATCGTTGCACTAAATAACCTTATCTGTGCGTGTGTGTGTGTGTGTGTGTATATATATATATATATATATATATATATATATATATAATGAAGATAATGGTTATTTCATGCTTTAATTTTTTATTGCCATTTTGTAATGATGAAAAGGCAGACTTGTGTGGTATAGGTTGTATGTCACTAATGTGTCCACTGCGACTCCTAATGTTGCGTATAGCTACTTCTGATTTCATCACGTTATTTACACCTGTATTGTGTACAATTTGACACATGAACTATTTTAGTTTTTTGTTTGTTTTAAATTATCAAATTACATCAGATGATAGAAATAGTGATGTCATTAAAAAGAAAATGATATCAAACATCTCAGTTCCTTTAGTAGATGTAGTACCATGTCTGGTATTGAGATCGAAAGGGGGAAGGATTATAATGTTTAGTGATTTTGAGAAATTTGAAGAGCAAGTTTAAATTAGGTGTGAACAAAATTATGTTTCATTAGTTTGGTTAAAACTAATATGATGACACATAAAAACCAATAAAAAATCCATATAACTGAAATAACCACCATTGACCAAAAAAAAGATACCGTAATTTTGATGATCCTGGCTGGGTACGCTTTTCCACCAAAGTTTGCTCTTACCAAATCATGTCCTTCATATTCTTCATAATCGCTTCTCTGCACTTCTACTTACTTTAAAAAATTTATATTGAAAATATTCTCCTCTGTCCATTCCATGGGAGTCCACAGTTTTTGTTTGAGGTTTTTACTTAACCATTTGCATACTCTTTCATTTCTGGGGAAAATAATGCTCAGCTGTTGAAATTTCGTGCGTATATTAACCAATCATATCACGTCTTCTTTCACAGTCATCCAGTTAGGATAATCATTGTTTACATATTTTGTTTTTTACAGCAAATTGGCAACCAGTGACTAAGTCAATAGAACATGGAGTTTTTGACAGTAATGGAAATAAAACAAAGTTGTTGAAAGCTTTTTAAAGCAAATACAAAAAGTTCATTCTTGGCAGAAAATATTGATCCATATTAATCCAGAACTTCTAAGGTTAAATACACAAGTATTGAATTAAAGATCTCTATGAACAGTATCATATTTAAAAAAAAGAAAAAATATTCACCTTTCTATATATTTCACTAATATTGGGAGAAGATTGTATGATGAATTTTCATGAACATTTTATGAATATAATGATATAGAAATTTCACATATATTTTTAAGAAATGTCTTGGTGGTGCATCAGAGTAATTGAATTGTTCATGAACCAAGTTCATGACATTTCATGAACTTCAAATATAAGATAATAGTTTATAAAAGTTCATCAGTATGTTTATGAACATGATTCATCAAAATTCTTGAAGTGTTCCTGAATGTAGTTGATGAACTGATCATGAACATTTCAAGAACGTTCATCTCAGCATTCTCTTATGTCATGTGTTTAGGCTTGAACACAAGAAAGAGTGAAAACAACAAGCTCTGAAGAATACAATAATTTATTTCCCTGGAAAAATTTTGTAAAAATTGAAAAAATATGAACTTACGGTTTTAACGAATCAAATCCAAAATAATCCAAGAATAAAATTTTTGAAGTCCTAATAACAAAATGTTCTACTGATTTCAAGTTTGAATCCCGATGAAGAATCCAAGATGGAAGATGATAACGTATGCTGCAGTCCATAGTGTTGAAGTCTACAGCTCCTTGTAGAATACAGTTCCTTGTAGAAACAAGAATTATCACTCGGTTTCTGATAGCTGAATAAATTTTTATAAAAAAGTATTCTTGTTCCACAGTATTACATGAGCACACATATTTTCCAGAAAAATAACAGAATTAATCCTTTTGAATCCGAGTAATTTCAAATAACTCCAAATCAAGTAATTTGAAATAACTCCAAACAGCACAACATACAACTAAGTTTAACAGCCGAGCTTCTACTGAGAATAATTCTCCAAAAGAGAGGTTATATGGTCTTGTAAAACATAAAGAAGGGGTCACGTGATCATCTTCTCGAAGGTTATAGTAAAGAAGTATTCATTAAAGATCATGTCTACCCAATGTGACCCTGATGAAAACCAATCATTTTACTCTAAGAAATAAAAAATTAAAAAAATTGTTTACATCCGAAAGACGAAGTCCCATTATGACCTCAACAACAACCAATCATTTTAAAATAAAGATAGAACTTGTTTATGATGGTTGCTACAAATTTTGAAACAAGGTCAGGATTTAGATCAACACTTGGTGTTTATAAACTAACAGTCAAGGTCAAACTATTTTCTGAAAAAAGTATCATCTCTAGTGAATAAATTTACATTACAATATCATGTAAAGAAAAATAAAAAATTTAAATTTAAAACTGACAAACAATTAAATTGAAATAAATATATATAAAATCAGATATAATTAAATCAAATATACATAACACTTCATGAACAGTTCATGATTGTTCATGAAGTCTTGAATTTGTTTTCGTAGGGGCCAATGTTGTGGAATTTGAGAGACACTATAAGGTCAAGGCTGTATTTTGAGTTCACTCATTTTTGTGAAAATACGAAGAAGAAAAAAAACAGCAAAGCAAATACTATTTAACCAACATCTAACTTTACACCAAGTATGTAGACAAATAATAACAGCTTATATTAGCAATCCTATCTGTGGACTATTGTAACAAAGCTATGAAGTGAGTGGTTACATTAAGAAAACCCCACTTTCTAAAAATGGATGCACTTGTATGTTGGCTGTGTGGATTCGGTTGAAAACAAAGGGTTTAGTTCAATCAGATACTCATTTTAATTCTTCAGTGTGTTGTCTATGAACAGTTATGTTGGTAAAATTTTATCGGCAACAAAGAAATTACGATGAACAGTATGATCTGAAAGACATGTATTTGTTCTCACATACATGGTACTGGGGTTGTTTCAAACAAGTTTAGAAGTCTTTTCAACTGCCATTTTATAGTGAACTTTTAGAAAGTAAAGAAAAATTCTTGATTAAGAGTAATTGATTAAGCATTTTTATTAACTTGCATTTACAATACTGTAATCCAGTTATTCAATTAAGATTGATTACAATGTATAATTTCTTTTGTTCTCTTTGGTCATATTGCCAAAATACACTGCCTATAAATATGACAATTTTTAAACATGCACCAAATATGTTTATAATATAGATAGAACTCAGAAAATTTTCTACTTGAAAATAAATTATTGCTTGAAACCACTGTTAAATGCAAATATTCATATTAGAAAATAGAGGGCATAATTCAAATAAGAGAATTAAAACAAGACACACACACACAGATATATATATATATATATATATATATATATATATATATATATATATATATATATATATATATATATATTATGTGTCTTGCTTTGCTTCCACTTCCAGTTCAGCTCTCAAATTTTGCAGTTCTGCCCAAAAGGAGAAGTCACTTCTCCCTAAAATTCAAGTCTAGGTTCAATTTGATCCCTGGCCTAATGTGTCAGTTTACAGGTGGGAAAAATTGTTTTCTCAAATTCTATTTAGAAAACCCTAATCTGACTTGATTTGACAAAAATACAAGTTTTCAAAAGTGTGTTTCCAAAAGGAAGGCAGCTTTGAAGCTTAGTAACAAGAGAGACGTTTCTGTATCTCTGTGTACTTAGATTATGCCCTGTGTCGACTGTACAGAAAAACATGTTTCTCTGCCTATTGAGTTTATTTGTGTTGATTGTAAAGAAAAACATTAGAGAATATCCTCTGCCTACTGAATCTATGTGTGTTGAGTTTAGAGAAAAGGGTTTTGGATGGTGAAATTAACATTGCCAGACATTATGGTGTTCTATAATATTTAGTTATTGTTTTTACATTTTTTTATAATATAATTTTCCTGATATTTTTTTTCTAAAAGGAGATGTTAGGTGTTTGAACATCTCATTGATTTGAGAAAATTGATTCCAGGAATGTGACCCTGTGAAATGAATAGATTACATGGAGAGAAGATCTATTCACCTCAGTGATCAAGGGTAATGGTCCAATGCAGTGCAGAGACGTGCTTTACATCAGTTTCATTCACATGATACATGTATGGCACATACAATGACAATCAGGTGCTTATGTATAATACATTGGTACTGAGGACAGTTTTCAATTTTTTTAGACAGCATGGATAAATCCCTGTTTGAAGCATCTGATTGCTGACATTAATTCATTTCATCCTATTCACAGTTTTGACTTGATTTTTATTTTTTGAGTAACATTGTTGAATGTTATATATTTGGTAGTTGGAGGTACTGGACAATGCTACTATACAGACAGTCTTTGTAATGAGGATTCAGGCTTTTCCTCATTTAAGTGGTAATCAAAATTCAGTATTAATCCCAAAGAGCCCAAAAACTATGGTGCATGCAGTATACTCATTTATGCAAGCAAACTACAGTTATACATATATCAGATAATACTATATTCTTAACATGAAGATTTGAACACATTGAGATGATATAAGTGATAGATCCCTTTTTTGAAATTAAAGACAGGAAAATGATACCCTTTTTCTGTTTTTTGGTTACAGTTTGTGACTATATACCACAGATATGATATGCAAATACACTTCCACATAAGCAGGTAATCAGCCCATTCCAGAATGATGTCACCCCTTATTGCAAACTGAACTTGAATCAAGGGAGGTTAAGCAGTCAATAAACTTGGCCAGTCAAACTCTTTATTAAAGTTGGCAGTAAACTTTGGCAGTTAAGTTGAAGTAAATTTGACCAGAGAAACGTATTTATAATCTACACATTGCTGTCCATAAAGGATATACATATATTGCTATCATTAAAGGAAATACACATAATGCCCTCCATAAAGGATATATATATATATATATATATATATATATATATATATATATATATATATATATATATATATATATATATATATATATATATATAATGCTGTCCATAGAGGGTATACAGTATGTGCTTTTGAGAGAGTGACATATGTAATAAGGTGAAGCTGTGTGCATTTTGAAACATGCAGAGAATGTTGACATACCTCTATGCTACTTTGATGGAATGTGGCTGAAATTTCTTTGGATATTGTACTTATGGAAGTTGTACATGATCTAAGCACACTGCTAACTAAAATGACTGCTCCCTTATGTTAAAAAAAATCAGCCTGAATTAGTCTAAAGCACACTATCTTTAGCACCTATTAAAATATAGAAAATGAATTTTGCCCAACTAGACAATACCAGCTTCTGAAAGTGCAATGGATGAATTACTACATATATAAAATGTAAAAAAAGTTATTGGCTCTTTTTTAAATACAATTTACCTCTGAAGTCCAGGAAGTAAAAATGACCAAGTGGAGCCAGCAGTTTTTGAAAGGTGCACATGTGGAGTAAGGCCAAGCTGTATACTGTATAACCCATATTATACCCATCAATCATGCACCAAAATAAAGGGAATTAAAGGTTCTTTGAACAATACCTAAGATATGCAAGGTCTTTTTTTAAATAGCCAGTATAACCAGTGAGGAAACCTGGGGAAATTCTTTCTCTTTAAAAGTCTAACCATATGCAAAAACTGTAGAGTGCCACCTAAAGGATATGCACATAATACTCTCCATAAAGGATAAACACATAATGCTGTCCATAAAGAATGTACACATAATGGTCTCCATAAAGGATAATAATGCTGTCAATAAATTATATACACATACTACTGTAAATAAATGATATGCATATAATTATCTTCATTATTCATCTTAGGGACCAGATACAGTGATTATCATAAATGTTCACTGATGTTACAATACAGCAAATCTTTCCCTTTTGGATTCAGTTATCCAATTTTTTATTGTATAAACAAAACATTTTCATTTATTATATGAAGTTAATTTTTTATGTGGATTCAACACTTTATTTATTCTATAAGAAGATAGAGACAGATGTGTCTAGAAGACCATGCAATGGATTTACCGAAGTTGGGTAATCCCAAAAAGAGAATTCCATGAGAAATGTGTAAGATGCTATAATCAGAGCCTTTAATAATAGCTTTAAAAAAATGGGGGAAAAAAGTTTTCTCCATCAATATAAAGCTTTGGTGTGCCTGATTTAGTGCATGGCTACAAATGGTCCAGGTATGCTTACTTATTAGATGAGCATGAATCAGTTTTGTTTCTTACGTTTTTACCTTTTTGAATGTGTAATGTGAATCGTTTTGTTGTTACAGCTTTTTATTTTGCATATTAACTTGCTCCTATCTTGCATTGTAACTAACTTCCTTTATTCACTGACTATAGTATTGGAGTCCGCAAATCCTATTCCATTTGAAATTGAGTTTTGTTTTTGGTTTTCTTTACATATTTGAAGCATTGGACAGTAATAAATGTATCTACAAAACACTGACAACTGGAAAGTTCCTCCTTTTTTGTGAATTAATTTGACTTCACTGATTGCTTTGTAGAAAACTACTTGTTTCTATTTAGCATTGCTCAGTGTGATAAATTCTGGTGTTATAAAATATAAGTAGGGTGTGGCTCATTTAAACATAATTTTCACATGTCTCAGCATTAACATGACAGTACAGGAGTTTCTCCCTGCAATGAGGGATCAAGCGTTAGTGTGTCCAAACGGAAGTTTGCCATGTCCCAGATCCCAGAGTGGGTGACAATGATCAGATGAACTCGAAGGGCTTATCTACCTACTGGTGAAGTTTATGAACATAGCACTTCTTTTCTGCTGGACCCGACCTATATGATATGACTGGAAACTGGCACAAGCACCCTCCAGACAAACTGTGGAAACTGCAGTAGAGTGACATCATTCAGTTAGGCTATCATACAAAATATTTATTTAAATTTGTGGAAGAACTCGTTTTTTTAAAAGGGGTGGGGTGGATATTGTGATAAATTCTGATGCTGTTAAATATAAGTAGGGTGTGGCTCATTTAAACATTATTGTCACACATCTCGGAATTAAATATTAAATTTCAGTGATTCATGCCTATATCAATGGTCTACAAAATGGGATATATTTTAATACATACATGAAGACATAAAGGACTTGTAGGGTTTCTAGGCACAATAAATAACTGTAAAAATGTTTTAATAACATCTTGAGTGATTTTGGATTATTAATATATTGTTAATTTGAGTGATTGTGATTGGCACTTACTTTGTATGGGTTCTCAACTATCCTAGGCAAGACGGTTAGGAGTCTTTTGTTAATACAACTTAATGCACTGCACTATACCAAGGCATGAAGGATGAATGTCTTTTCTTTAAAACCAGCTTGCTCTATTCCGTACCAAATCAAGATGGTTAGGAGCTTTCCATTATACTAAGGCAAGAAGGATAGAAGTATTTTCTTTGACATTGACTGAATTTGATATTAGATTAGGATGCTGACTCAAAACTAAAGTTGTCCTTCGCTATAAAGCAGTAGTCAGGGTCCATAACTGCTTTCCACATGATGTGTACCAAACTACATCATATAGAGAAGTGTGAGTGTATGGAACCACGCTATTTTTAAAAATCAGGGTCACTAATTTGAAACATAGTCCTGGGGAAATTAGAGTACAAATATAAATATAGTTAATTATAATCTGAACTCATTGGATGAAAAATGGAACCTGTTTGATTTGACAAATACATTATAACTGAAAAAGTAATTTCTCAAACCTTCCACTTTGATGTCTCACTATTACTGTACTGCATGTACACTGTGTTTTTACAAAATATTTTATTTATTTTGTCTATACATGTATATCAGTGTAGCTAATTATCATTTTTTTTTAATTGTGTGTCCAACTATATATTATGTAAATTTTGCACATAAAAGGGCCACAAGAATGATTAGATCCATGAATTAATTGTTTCCCCAGATTTAAATAAAATCTTTGATATTATTATTATTAGTATTATAGTGTTGTCGGGAACATTTTCTTGATTTATCATGCTGTACACACATGCACACACACGCACACACACACACACATACACTGGAAAGGTTCCGTGAACAAAATAGGAAATCCTCAGTAGCTAGAAAATGAGTACTTTATTTACTGTTATTAAATCTTGAAAATAAATTGTCAATTCGTTTGATTAAAGAGTAGCATTTTCCAAAAAATATCAGATAAACATCTGCCTGGTTGTAGGATGTTATTAACATGTGTCAGGGATGGTGGAACCTGCAAGATACTTCACTAGATGAAGATAATGGCTGAGGCAAAATGAAGAACAGAGCTGTATCATTTCAATAAGTGACATTACTTGATAAATTTCATGTCTGGTAAACATTCGATTTGACCCAGACCAAATGTTTTCCACGTTAGTCATCTATATTTGCAGTCAGATAGAAAGTGGCAAAACTTTGTTATTCAGGTAACTACCATTGTTTTCCACAAGTCCTAGCTTAATAGGATGTGGACTTGCATTGATGATCAGATAACAGTTTTGACATGGGCTGTATTAGAGAAGAAAGATTTATTTGAGAAATTATTATGTACAACGTACAATAAAATATTCTCATCACTGTATCAATTTACAAATAATGAATTTTGTATTTATTTGCTATATGAATGTTTGCAGACTGAAACAAGTAAGAACAGAAAAAAACTCCTTTTAAGGGTGAATGAATATTACCATACCTGGCAGATGGGTATGAATGCAAATTGTGGATAATTTTTATTTATTTTCACCATCCAGTAAAAATTCCATTACTGGGACTTTCCTATCACGTTACAAATAAAAGGTTATCTCCTCAAAAACATGTGCAAGAACATATTTGGAGAGAGTTTGTATATACTTAAGTCTTTTTCTGCAGTGATTTGGAATGCTAAGATGCTGGTCTTGTCATTGACTGAAGCTGATACTGCATATACAAGCATATACTTATGTACACCATCACTAAATATCAACCATTCCTAGATCCTAGACAGTTGTTTGCAATGGGCTTAATATAGCACCGACCTCATTGTCTTTAAATATCAACCATTCCTAGGTCCTAGACAGCTGTTTGTAATGCGCTTAATATAGCACCTACCCCATTGTCACTAAATATAAACTATTCTAAGTTCATAGACAGCAGCTTGCAATGGATTTCATGGCATCTACCCTAATGTCACTAAATATGAACCATTCCTAGACAGCAGTTTGCAATGGATTTCATGGCATCTACCCCAATGTCACTAAATATCAACCAATGCATATGTCCTAGACAGTTTGCAATGGATTTCATAGCACCTACCACAGTGGGAAAAGGCTAAGTAGGCTAAATTTGTACAGGTACATTGGTTATACATTCTTGGTTACAATTTTGTGTTTAATTCAGGTTTTATGTACAAGATAGAATAAACTCCCATTGGAATTAAAAGGCATTTAAAAAAATAAACCTGGCCCTCCAAATCGAAATCAAAACAGGCTGGCAAGAAAGCAGCCAAATCGACCCCAGTACTTTGCATAAAACTGACAGTTGAAAACTGATTCCCAGCACTTTAAAGATTTTGTAGTCTTAACCAATTCCCTGCACAAATTAGATTTTTATGATGTATTTTTATTATTGCACACCCATATAATCTCACATGGCTGATCTGGCGTTTGATACAGTTGTACAGTCTGTGATTCTATATTGCACACCCAGCCAGGAACTACTTTTACAACTTGAACTATTCAGTAATAGTCCACTTGTAAAGTGTTAGAATGAGTTATTACTTTACATTTTAGTTAAAAGATGTAGGGAGTACCTTAAGTAATGCTGAGTTTTTCATGAGCTTTTCACAATATCTACCACCCTGAAATTGAGTTTGACAACAACATTTCGGTCAGAATAATTGACAATGAGTTGTCAGATGAAGCTGATGTGCAGAGTGACATCAAATTTGAAAGAGCTAGAGAGAAAATACTTTGCTACTGAATTCTTGTATCGGAAGTATAACAGATCTAGATGAAGTAAGAAAGACTTAGGCAGCCATGTCAGAACAATGGATAATTGACACAAAGTGCAGACTTCTTGGTGCCATGATCTTTAAATATAAAGGTCTAAGAAAGCAAAGAACAAAAACTCCTGAACCTGTTGATCTCATTGCTAGCAATGATGACACAGACAAGAGACAGTCAATGAGTTAAATCATCTGAAAGTCAAAACTTCCCCATAATCCATTTCAACTTCAGCATTTAAAAAATATAGTGGGTGAAAAATATTGTAAAAATGTGTTCTTTATTGAGCATGTTTAAGTGGAGGAACTTTTCATTTGTCTATTAAAATTACAGAGGAACTAACTTTGTTTTAAATTAGCAAATCTTAGAGCCTAAATCTAGCAAACATTTGTAATATAAAAGTAGATGTAATCACCAAGAGCAGCTGTTTTGACTGTGATGCCAATTTAGAAGAATTAACATCTTATTTAGATTTTTTTCATCACTTGGTAACACTTGGGGAAGTGAATGTTTGCTTACATTTTAAATTCTTGTGACTGTTCAAGTAGAAAACAAAGGGAAGAAAACAGTACAATATTGTTTAAAATTTTTTTTGTTAAAAAGTATCCAAATGAATAAGAAAAATCAGGCCCACATGTTTGAAAGAGAAGAAATCTTCATCTTCATAAAAAAGTGTGCTTAAGTTATTACCTTCAAGATCAATGCATCAGTAATTTCTAGTGTTAAATGGAAACTTAAATATAGAGATTTTGAAACCACTGTAAATTAATAAATTGTACTTATAAAATTGAATGTGTGTAATTAATGTTAGTCTTTGAAATTTGCCCAGAAATTTGCTTGGCAGTAGTTTGTATTCAGTAAGTAGGGTGTAAGAAAAAGGGTAACTTACAGGTCTAAAATCTATGTTCCATTTGAAAAATGAATAAGAAATCCACTTGCCTATGACTGGAGCTTAAATCTGTTCATATGTCCTATACAACATCTTATAAAATTCAAAGCTAAAGGGTAAATAACAATATCTGTATTCTGACAGACTGATGATGCAGCTACACACTATCTATGCCTAGCCCCGTTTATGATGATGGAAATTTTTCCAAGGCTTGTAAAATATCTTGAAAAGAAAAGCCAAACACCTAATTCATTTTTCTAAACTTATATATGAAAAACTTTGAAAAGAATATGTGAATGAAAAGGGAATTCATAATAAATACAAAACCACATAAGTGCTTTGTTCCAAGTTGAAGACGAACTCATTTGATATGTCATAGAAATGTAAGTCCCAGCCTGAAGGTCTCGACATGTTCTGATGCTGTATCAAACTTTTTATTTACACTCATTTAGAACAATTCATGTCTAGTTTTGTCTATGTATTTTCAGATAGAACAGTTATTGCAGCAAGCATCATACGAATTACAGGAAGAGATGAGCAAGAGGAGACAAGAAATGGTTATCTTAAATGTGAAGTAACAGAGCCAGGTGTGGGCACTGACTACAATCTAAAGTGGTACAATCCAATAGGACGATTTGTTCCATTTCAGGGAGAAATCAATTCATCAGAAAGGTTAGTTACTTTTAAGTAGATGCTTATAAAGACTTGTTTTCTGCATCAGTTTGCATACATGTCAACCCGTTGAGATGAAAACCTGTATGAAAGACAAATAAAAACCTTACAAAGACCAAAAGAACCTTACATAAAAAAATGTATTTATACATTATGTAAGATCAACAGTTTGAAAACAACAAATGCCTTAAACAAACTAATTTTACACACATTTACATAAATTTTACATCTCTGATGAATTCTTTTATTGGAATATATTTGACTCCAGAATTGATATTACAACTTTATTTCACTTTATTCTTTTCATTTTCATTGTGTTGTAACACACACACACACACACACACACACACACACACACTGACACACACACACACACATTTTTTATATGCAACACAGGCACCCTTTGCACTTTTCAAAATTTAATCAGGGCTTTTAAGGTCTATTCTTATGTTGGATGTTTAGGCTCTAATAAACAGTAACAAAAGGAAGAGTGAAAACATCAAGCTTTGAAAAAATTAAAAAATAATTTATGTCCAAGAATAATCCGTTAATTAAATTTAGAAGTCCTAGTAATGAAATGTTCTAATGAATTCAAGTTTGAATCCCGACGAAAAATCCAAAATGTAAGGCGATTACATATAATGTAGCCTTTATGGTGCTGTAGCATCTATATTTCTTTGTGAACCACAAAAAATAATTCTCTGGTGTTTGAATTTCCAAATAAAATTTAAATAATTGTCTTTGTTCAAGAATTCTGTATGAGCATTCAGATATTTCCAGGAAAAAGAATTATCTTTTAGAATCTGAATAATTTGAATACAAGTTAAATTATAACTCCAAACTGGTCACAAACAAACAAACACTTTGACATCAAATGTTTTAAGCCCAAGCTCAGAAATATCTCTATAAACAAATGGTATACAGTAACTTGAAACATAAAACAGATTCCCGAATTAGGGTCATGTGATCACATTCCAGAAAGACTTGGAAGGAATCTACAAGTCTAATGGCACATAAACCAGTACAACCTCGATTCCACGATTAACATTCTTACATAAAAAATGAATATTAAAAAAAGAAGTTGTTTACTTGACCCTCTAAACAAGGCCAGGAACTAGATCAGCATAAGATACAAAGTTCCGGTGTTTACAACTAACTCTTAGGTAAAAATAATTTCTGGAAAATATCAAATTCCAAGTAAACAAAATTACATTATTTTGTCATAAAATGAAATTATAAAATAAAAAGATTTTAAAACTTACACTCAATTAATCAAGTATAAATTAAATCAAATATACATAATACTATGCAGGAGGTGTCAGTGTTTATTTTACACTGTAAAAATGATGTTAGTGTGTCTGCATTGAGGGACTTCCTACGATATTTATGTATTTTTTTAAAAAGGTCTCAGCCTGCATTGTTATGAGGCAAGGTAAGCAGTCGCTGAATAACTAATTTCAGATTTGGGAAGCGGACGCCACCAGTACTAATTGTCTGGCTGATAATATCCAGCCAGTAGCTACAAAAGCTCCTTTTCTGGTGATCGTATAATACAGGCACACACTCATCAGGACTTATTTAAAATGATGAAAATGAATAAAAACATTACAAATTATGGGTAACCTGTACAAGTTAACAGGTAATGAGTTAAGGAGCTATATATACTGGGTAATAGTGTCTGAACCATCAGCAAACTGTCCTGGATTTTATACCTTTCAAAACCAACCAGGTTTGGCACATAGCTCCCATTTTCTCAGCATGATATAATCCTTACTGTTAAAAGTGCTATTAAAACAAAAACTACAAAATACTATATTAAGATGCTGTATTCACAGCTTTTATGTATATTTAGTTCGTTTTTTTCCATCATTATGTGTTATATTTAATTGTATTTTGGACTTGACCTCATCCAAAATCAGGTTAACTTTCTGCTTGACTAGAGAAACTGATGTTTTTATTTTAGCAAACAAATTATACATTGCTAAAAATTCTGTGTGAGTGTGGGTTAAATATTAGGATCATTATTAATAGAAGTAAACATATTTATTTGGGTCTGCGTCATGGTTATTGGAGTTTTCCCCTCAAAACACCTAGTCTACCTGATGTTTACCATATTCTGTATTTTACTTTTAGTAACAGATTGTTCTAGAATGGGAAATTCTGTTAAGTCACAGTATTTCAAGGTCAATTAGAAGGTTTTATAATCTTGTTTATCTAAAAATTATTCATGCGTACTTTAATATTTTTAGGTAGAATCAGTCTTATTGTTGTGTTCAGTATTTGATTAGAGTTATTTATTTGAATTAGTCTTCTCTAGAATTACAAAGTGCTTGATAATATTTGTGGATAGAGCCATTAACTTGGAATTATAGTGATTTTATAGTGAATTTCGACAAGGACATCTTGGATTACATTTATGTTATTGTGATTCATCAAAAAGCTGTTGTCATATCACCACATCACAGGCCACTATAGGCACATCAACACCTTCAGGATTGGATCTTATTTTGAACACCACTAGAATTGAAATAGAACTTTATTCATTAGGACTGGCATTAGACCTTTTTGGACTATTTTGGGACTTAATTCACATTACCGTAATTTTTTTCTTCAAAATTTCACTTTGTATTCAAGGGGAAAAAATTATTTATTGAATTTTACAAAACTTATTGGTTTTCATTCTTTTCTATTAAAGACTGTAGAGTCATAATACAGTACATACAGTTATAGATAAAATGCATTCTTTTATTGGAATATGTTTGACTCCAGAATTGATATTACAACAAACTTAAGATATAAGTGCATGTATTGCATGCAATAGTTGATTGGTTGTTGTATGCACATTGGTGTCAACTCATGTTTTTGTTCATGTATGCAATATTTGTCTGTTAATGGGTTGTTTTGGATACATACCGTATTCATAGTGAGCATACAGTAGTTAGTCAGCTATAGATACCAACTGTTGTTGAAGGCTTGCACTTGCAGTTAGGAAGAATACTGTTGATTTGGGATGATATGGTTAAAGATCAACGTTACTGTGACTAAAAGAAGAAATTCTTTTCTGTAAGTAGCTTCAGTTCTCCACCATGTGCAGTTGCCAAATTCTTAGATTGTATGACCTTGAATTGTTTTGAATTTGAAGTGTTTTATTTAAAGAAACTTTTGAAAGCTTGGTTTTATTCTTGAAAGATTTGAGGAAATACAACATGAAAATAATTAAAATATATAGCTTATCAATTCAATGTATATTTCCCCCATAAAAAAATAAATAAATACCGGTAATGAAAATTACATAAAATTGGATCAGATTTAAATTTTTTAAGAAAAACTAACTTTAAAACTATTTGTAAAAAGAACTTTCATGGGCTGTATGAACCATGAAATCCTGTGAATGGCTTACATTTAGAATAAGGTAGAAGCCTGTCAATATGGGGTGAAAAGGTGAACAGTCAAGGTCACTTTGGCAGAAGGAAGAAAAATGGTTCATGCACAAAAATTTAAATTCGCAACCAAGTACCTACATGAAAGTTTGTAGATGACTTAAATGTTGGATAAGAAAGAAGCCTATTTATTATGGGACCAGAAATATTATGGAACCAGAAGCCTATTTATTATGGGACCAGAAACCTATTTATTATGGGACCAGAAGATCTTGATATTGCTACTCCTTCTGTTACGATGATAATGACAACATGCTGTTTCAACTGAGAGACTTCCTATGAGGTCAAGTTGGTGCTAAATGAAAATAGTGCCAATCTGACTTCCAATATGGCTGCCATGGTGGCTGTCTTTAAACTCGTTATCACTAGTCCTCTTACATGGATGGTCATATCAGTTTTCTCTAAGAGACTTCTTATGATGTTTAGTTACTTCTAAATGAAAATGGTGCATGATTTGAGGTCCATAATGGCCACCACAGTGGCAGTTTTGATACAGCATCTTTTATGGTTTCTTCAGCTGCTGCTATCTTTAAATCTTGTTACTAATCTGACATGGATGATCATATCAACATAATGTTTTCACTTAAAAACTTCCTATAAGGTTTAGTTTGTTCTAAATGAGAATAGTGCCATTAAGCTGATTTACAATTATGCTGCCACAGTGGCCATCTTGAAAATGTTGTTATTGCTACTCCTTCTACATGGATGGTCATATCAACCAGGACTTCTTATGCTTTCTAGCTGACCCTAAATAAAAATGATGCTGATTGGAAATCCAGTATGGTCACCATGGTAGCCATGTTAAAAATCGTACATGAACTAAAGTCATATTCACATGGTTTGTTCACCAGAAGACTTCTGATGATGTCCACTTGGTCCTAAAGGAAGTTGGTGCCAGTGTGGTGTTCAATATGGCCACCATGGTAGCCATCTTTAAAATCTTGTTATTGCTGCTACTCCTGAATGGAAATTAATATTTTGGAAATGTTTTCTCCTTGATAAATGGATGGTATATTAACATGTGGTTTTCACCAATAGACTTCTTATACATAATAGTTGGTCCTAGATGAAAATGGTTCCATTTGTGCATCTAATATGGCTGCCATGACAACTGTCTTAAAAATCATTTCACTAATCATATTACGATGTTGCTAAATTGAATGTTGTATCTACATAAAGTTTTTGCCAGATGATATCAAGTTGGACCTAAATGAAAATTGTGATGTTGGGAAATCCAGTATAGCCACTGTGGCAGTCACCTTGCTATAGCTATGCCTCCTAAATAGATTAGTCATATTGACATGAGGGTTTTGCCAGAAATTTTTGTGTGGTGCTTCATTGTTCCTGAATGAAAAATATAACAATATAACGTGTGGTGTCCATATTAAAAATCATATTACTGCTATTAGTTAGGATTGAATGGCATATTTACATGGGTTTTCACCAAAAGGCTTATTGTATCCAGTATGGCTCCCACAGTGGTTGATATGAAAATCTTATTACAGTCCCACCCACTTATATTGACATCACTAATATGTTGACAAGCTGCCCATTTCGACAATTATAGCTAAGTCCTGGTCCCTTGGTCTACTATTGCAACCAGAATTGTCATGCTTATGTCGACATTGAGATAAAAAATAAACGTACATGTCGACAGAAACCCTTGGTCCCAGCTTGAACAAATCCTTTGTTTTCTAATCATTTATGTCGACAAGCTGCCAGTTCTGACCATACTGTGTTCAACAATTATTTGATCTTGCCGCCAGGCTTAAATTTTCCTGCTTAATCATTTATGTCGACCAGCTGCCAATTCCAACCCATACTTTGTTCAACAATTAGTCGATCTTGCCGCCAGGCTTTAATGTCGGAGTCAGATAATAAAAAAATGCTTTTATTTGGTCCTTGATAAATTAATTAATTTAAATTTTATTGTAATTTTATGCATTGATTATGCTATAGATAATAATCTCAATTACATGTATATGTATTTGTCATTAAAATCTTTTACTGCTACATGTATTTGTAGTTTGAGAGAATTCATAACTTGTTATGTCCGGGATGTATTTTAAATGTAAACCACTTGAGCTGACATTGTTGCAATATTGTATTTCATTTTCTTTTAATACCTCATTAGCATTTATCAATGTATACAATTCTCTGCTTTCATTAATCATATTAGCCACATATCTCTTGTTCGCTTTTATGTACTTTTCATGATGACTTCTGTAACTAAATACATGTACTGTTTAAACCAACTTGTTGACAGGCTTTCATTTCCCTGTGAATAGCCCCATCCGCTTGGTAGCCTCAATAAGATGAGAACAGGCTGACCAAAATCTAGGCCAATTTAAGTACATGACTTGAAGCATGTAAATAACAACTATACAACCATGTGCTAATGCCGACATTGAATATTGTAGTGAATGTTTTTCATATCAGGATGTGACTAATGCAATATTTTATTGTGGATTTTATTACACAAAGGTAACCAAAATGTAATTTGTCAATATGCAAGTGTATTTCACTCTGGTTTTGTCTTCATGTACTCAAAATTTCCATTGTTTGTTTTCTCAAAGTGTAAATGCCACTCACTGATGACAGGTCATCCATTACTGACAAATTTAACTTGTATCTTTTTTCAGACCCACCCCAACACTTATCTTGACATCCACTTATGTCGACAATATTTCCTCGGGCCCGAGGAAGTTGACATAAACGGGAAGGACTGTACTGCTATTAGTTATGAATGAATGGCATATTTACATGGGGTTTCACCAAAAGACTTATTGCATCCAGTATGGCTTCCACAGTGGTTGATTTGAAAATCTTATTACAGTGTGACCTTACCATAATGCACCCCACGATAACGCGAATTCAGATATAACACAGTAGTGGCATGGCTCCCGAATATTCGTATATTCATTCCCACATGAAAAAATTTTTTTTTTCCAAGTACATGAAATAGTGTAATTTTTTTTATCATTTTGGGGAAGAGATCGCATATGAATTCGAATATAATATGATTGTGGTGTGGTTCCTGAAATTTTAAATACATGTATGTGTATTTTTCTCATACCAGGATTTTTTTTTGTTTTTTAAGTATGAGAAATAATGTATAAAACATTTATTATAACTTTGGGGAAGAGTTTGCATATGAATTTTAATATAATACTATCTTGGCGTTGCTTCTGAAATTTAAAAATTTTTCACCGGGTTCTTGAAGTGTTATGCCAAAATAAACATCGCAAATGTTACTTATTACTGATCCATGAGTAAAGGCAGTAAGTTGTCTTTGTGATTGACTTAAATTAATTCTGCATACAATCATTGATCAAACACCGTGTGTTTCTTTAACTGCATACACAACCAAGCAGCAGACAATGCAGTGGTTGATAAAAGATGCTCACAATTTAATAACGTTATAAAAAAATGAATGCCGCTAACGTGCTTGCTGGGCTTGGTGGTGTTATTAGACGCAATCAGATGACCATTAAATAATGTCAGCTTTATTAGTTGGAAATTGAAAGGGTATGAAGTTATACATGCGTTTAGCTTAAATATTTTGTAGTGACTCGTGACCATTGCAGACCTACTGCACTTAGTTCTCAGGTTTTACATGTGTATGTTGTTTGTTTATGAACTCGTTATTAATTTCCTGTTTTTAAAAAAAATATTTTACCATTATGGAAAAGCAAGTTCACAAATGCAAGTCATTTTCTGCAATTTGCGCAATGATTAGTATAGTAGTTTTCACACGTTTCTTTCGATATTCACAAAATCTGAAGTAAAAGTTATATGCACAAGGAAAGCAAGTGTTGATTGTTACTTATTCTTGCTGTAGACGTTCAAAGGAATAGGCATAGAAGCATTAGTTATTGGAAATATGTAATGGAAAAATATACACAGAAACACATATGAGAAAATTTCAGCAGTATGAAATTTGTGCAGACATTGTCCATAGACCCTGGAACGTAATGAACCGTATACGTGCTTCATCATTCTTAACCTAATTTTGCTGTTAATTTTTCCCATTGAATTCAGACACGTAATGATCTGTGACAAAATTATTGAATAGTTTAAATATGTATGCAATTTTTGCAATGAAATTACATGTATAATGGATTAATTGCAAGCCCTGATGGTACGATATCAGATGGCAAGTAAACGGTGTTAATACTCTATTCATGCTGTATAATAGATGTTGAATTCAGACACAATGATCTGGGACAAAATTATTGAATATTGTAAATTGTGCAATTTTCAGTGGAATCACATGCATTATGGATGAACTGCATGCCACAATGGGATGATAGTAAACAGTGTTGATACCCTATTCATCATATACATTAGACATGAATATACATATATGTGCCAACCAGTTGTTCGCTGAAAAAATTAAAATACTATAAAACCCCGCATTAAAGCGACCCTGATATTAATGTGATTCAATTTTTTGGACCCCAATTATCGCGTTATAGTGGGGTTCAACTGTGTTACTACTAGTTATGAATGAATGGCATACTGACATGGGTTTTCACCAAAAGTCTACTTATGAGTTCTACTTGGTTCCAATTTACAAGATGCTAAATCTTGCATTTAGTATCGCTACCACATTGGTTGTTTTGAAAATCTTATTATTGCTCATAAATATTGGAGATTGTTTCACACTTTACAGTTCAAAATAAGAAATAGTCTGAACGAATTCTTTCGAGTTTCATTTTGGCCAACAGAATATCTTTCCTTCAAGAGACTAAAGTTTTTGTTAATTTCGGTGTGAAACATTGTGAAATCCTCCTGCAGGCTCTGCTTTGCAGTTTTGGTTATGGTGGATTAGGTAATGGTCTTTGGTTAATGTTATTCACAGTTGTGGTTACAGTGGATTAGGTAATGGTCTTTGGTTATAGTTATTCACAGTTGTGGTTACAGTGGATTATGTAATGGTCTTTGGTTAATGTTATTCACAGTTGTGGTTACGGTGGATTAGGTAATGGTCTTTGGTTAATGTCATTCACAGTTGTGGTTACAGTGGATTAGGTAATGGTCTTTGGTTAATGTTATTCACAGTTGTGGTTACAGTGGATTAGGTAATGGTCTTTGGTTAATGTTATTCACAGTTGTGGTTACAGTGGATTAGGTAATGGTCTTTGGTTGTTATTCACAGTTGTGGTTACAGTGGATTAGGTAATGGTCTTTGGTTAATGTTATTCACAGTTGTGGTTACAGTGGATTAGGTAGTGGTTTTTGGTTGTTATTCACAGTTGTGGTTACATTGGATTAGGTAATGGTCTTGGGTTGTTATTCACAGTTGTGTTACAGTGGATTAAGTAATGGTCTTTGGTTGTTATTCACAGTTCTGGATACAGTGGATTAAGTAATCATTTTTGGTTGTATAATACCTGATTTTACAATGCAATAATTCATCTAAGAACAGTTTAAACTGTAATTTTGCAGATAAATACATGATTGTTGCTAGTGATTAGCAGGTTGTCTTCAATGCAACTGCATATATAGAGGATCTCTAATGGGTAACAATTTAATATTGAATTTATTTAACAGGTTGAATAATGTCCAGCTTTTGCATGTGTGTGTGTGTGATTTGGATTTTTAACATAGCTTTAACAAAATTTCAGTCAAACTGCTACGATGTCTGCAGTGTGGCAGTTTATAGTGATGTCTAGCACTGGGGCATCATGCCGCAGACATGTAGCATGATGTCCCACCCAGTCACATTATCCTGACATAGGGCCGGCCAGTCCTAACACTAACCTCTTAATGCTGAGTGTCAAGTGAGGCAGCTGTTAGTACCATTTTGTAAGTCTTTGGTATTACTCGGCCGGGGATCAAACCCGCGACCTCCTGCATCCAAGGCAGATGTTCTAACCACTAGGCCACCAGAGCGGTATTCCAGCTTTTGTGAGCCTTGGCTTGCAAAAGCTGGACATTATTCAATGAGTTTCATAAATTTAATGTTAAATTATTTCCCATTTGAGATTCTTTTTATCACATTATAAGTTTTTATTTCAGTGGAAATTATTTAGATAGAAAGAAGAACAAATAATTTCGTTCATTCTGACAGACGGTGCACCTTTCATTTGTTGTGCATAAAATATAGTCCCAAACAATGTTAAACTACTAAAAGTAGACTGTACATTTTTACAAGCTATAAATCAAAGAAAAAGCTTCCATCCGAATAAACAGAACATTTTATAATGGCAGAATCATTTTTCAAAACAGAATGGTTAATGCTTTGGGATGCCACATTGATATGGTAAACAGTAGGCCTAGAGTACATGTTTACCCTAAAATGTCACTTGCAGAACTAAACATTATATTGTTGCGATTGTTATGTGAAATAGGATTACTGGATGCAGAAGTTCCCACATTTACTCCAATGCATTTGTGATCAGATATTTACAGTATTTGACTGGAACAATAGACTGTACAGAAGACATAAATAAATTTCTTTTTGAGTCGGATTTGCATCCCAGATATATACTGCGTAAAAGATGCTGTGGTTGGATAAAGTTCTGTGATTTAGGAGACCCATTTATGTCATAATTCTTCTGTGAACAGAGGTGAGTTTATTTACTACTGCAAGTTAACATTTAAACCATGCTTGTATGTATAGTGGATTCTATATCTATGTTATGGATATACCGCTCCCTCACCCCACCCGGCCATCAAATAAGCAATACCCTTAGTTTTACTTCTTATTGTTGTTATTGTCTTGTAGTTTTATGCCATTTTTCTCATTATGATATTGTTATACATGACATAACAAAGCCCTGATGGGGTAACATATCCATATGCAGACAGCCGAGATAATTTTTCCTCAGTTTCCTTTCACGAGTTGAGTTAAAAAATTTCTGCCAAAAATGTTCATTCAAAACCAAACATTCCAGAAGGTGGGGTTAAAAGCATTTTCCCATGATTCCAGATAATCAGTAAAGAGTATACAGCACAATAATGGGCTTATTTGGATAAAACAGAATGACATAAAGTAATATTTTAACATGTGGTAATATCAAAAATATGAAACTGCACATACTATAGGAAAACTATACCTATTATGTAATAAATGTAATAAAATCATTTTGTGCATGACAGTTTTGGTCATAAATGACAGGTGGTTACTCAGGCATAGGTAGCTAAATACAGATTTTAGTGTACGTATGTACAGCCTCACCGATCAAAATCATGCTTTCTTCCAAGATTCTAGGCAACAATTTTTGGTGAGTGGAATCATGTGTTTTATAATTGGATGCAGCTTATTTTCATAAAATCCTGGCAGCATCTCTGAAGTGAAAGCACTGGAGTTGCAGCTGGAGAAGAAAGTATAGAAGCTAAAGGGCAATGGTTAACATCTAGATTACTATGACTTCCTTTTTAAATATCATATCCATTTCATATTACATTTCTTTATTTCAGTGTATTGGTTTTGTGTTTGTTTCTTGTGTTTAAATTACCAACTGAAGCAGAACACTTGATACCTTGAGTAGTCATTGAAAACTGGAAACTGGTCATTGAATAGTCATTGAATTTCAGCTCTGGATCCAGATCTGTATGAACCCAGTGACAGTGACAAAAGTCTTGAACTTTTAATAGCATAGGTCAGATTGGCTGTTTTCATCCCTTGCTTGTCTCATAATAGCCATTTTCTAGTGAGACTGCATCAGATTGTTTGAAAGATGTCATTGGGAATTTTGTTAAAGTCGGGTTAACCCAAACCAAAATTGCAAGCTTGTTTTAAAGCTTGCAGCAAGCTTGCCACAAGCTAATTTATAAAGCTTGCAGCAAGCTTGTATTTGGAACATTGCAGCAGGCTTGCGCAAGCTTATTTAACAAGATAGTTTCATAAGTATGCACAAGCTTGCGCAAGCTTGTTATTTATTTACCTTGTACAATAAGTATACACAAGCTTGCGCAAGCTTGTTACTTGCTTACACAAGCTTGTTACTAGCTTGCACAAGCTTGTTACTAGCTTGTACAAGCTTGTGCAAGCTTGTTACTAGCTTGTTGCAAGCTTGCACAGATTTCTTGCTACAAGCATCTGGGCTTTCAAAAATCAGACATTATTGTGTTTTCCCCCCTTCCAAAAAAAGCCTGAAAATGTGAAGGGGGGTCTGGGAGTCCGAAGGCCCCTGTCCAAAAATGTATTTTTGACTCAACTGCTCCTGGTGGACCACATTATCATAATATATTGCAAAGTTTTACTTCATTCCAACAAAATAATCTGCATATTTGATGATTAAATAATGTAATCTTATAGTTGCAATGCAGTGGAAAACAAATCTGTTCCGCCAAAACATTAAGTTTAATTCCATTGTTCAAGTTTATTCATTCACTGCAAGCTTACCCAAGGCTGCAGAAGTTTCATGTGTTCACCTAGCTGCAAGTGTCACGTCCCTACAAAATGATCATGAATAATTCATGAACTGGCATGAACTGTTCATGAACTTGGTTCAAGAACCATTCATGAAAGTTCATCAAAAGGTTCATGAATTATTCATGAATGTGCATGAACTGAAAACAGTCAATTCGCGAAATAATGAATTCATGAACTGTTCATGAACTGAATTCATGAACAGTTCATTAAAGTCCACAAATTGGATCATCATTCATGAACAAGTGCATGAACATATTCATGAACTATGATGAACAAAGTTCCTCAGTGATTCATGACTTCATGAACAGTGCCTGTAAAAAAATATATGATTACCTGACAAGTCACAAATACCTATTTCATCCTGAATCATACAATAACCTTAGATGGGGGTGAGGGTGGGGTTAATACAGTATAAAATGCAACATATTATCTTAAAAACTGTATTTAATTTCAGATAAATTTAAACTGACAAGCGATATTCTTTCTTTTTTTTACCCTTAGCAACACTTTTTGTATGTTCTGTAATTTTTCTTTGACAAATTTTCAAGAGATATTGGGGCAGTTGCCTGCAATCAACTGTTGAAGCATATTTCATCGTCATGGGCTGTCTTTCAAATGGGGTTTCTCCTGACCAGTCTTCTTCCAGAGACTGACCTGTCTGATAACTCTTTTGTGAAGATGTTCAGGGCCTATAATTTAATCAAATCCTATCCATTGTCACTACTGAATGTCTCCATCTGCAACTTAAGCTGTTCCATCCGATTACTGTTTGGATCTTTAACATTGTTGCAGCAGTCACAATTTAATGTCTCTTCCATCTTGGCCATAGGATCCTCCAGTTTTCAAAATTTCCTCCTTAACCTACAAACTTCATCCTCTAATAATTTTACTTTTCTGCTGTCTGGTCTGAACAAAAAGGTAAAGTTAGTTAATTACAGATAATCTCTGATCAACATTGTTTTTAGCTTTTAGCACATTATCATTGTACCCCACTTTACTTAATGGAATAATATGATCCAACTCAAAAATGATTTAAGCCCTTACACATAATACTGAGCATTTATATTATTGCAGAATTTTGTCACTAGTTTTATATTAATTGAAGCTGTCTAGCCATAGGTATAGTCACAGGAGTCAGATGTTTTAATCAGTAAAATATGACAATTTTTTTGACGACATTGTTACACTAAATAAAGTAAATGGAGCATTTTGGCATGGGGAACAGGGTCACACCAGAATGCAAGCCCAGAGAATCCCTGACAAGTACCATGTTTAGATAAAGCATGAAAGCAGTGTTGGTATCGATTGAAAACCATTCAGAATTGTCTTGTTCTAAACACTCTCCACATAATATATTTTCATTTATTTGACCTAATCTAAGGTATCATGACGTCAGCCCACCAAGTTATCAGTATATTTGAACTCAAAATGAACTTGGATCATTTCATTTTCTTTCAGGTTATATGCATCCAGAGAAAGCACGTCTTCTATTTCTTTAAATTTCGTGCCAGTACGTGAACTTGATGCAGGCCTGTATACATGTACAGCCATGATCAATGGACAATCCCATAATGGGACATTTAAATTAACAATATTCAGTAAGTATAACATGTTTTCTTGAAATGCATGGTACAGTCTCAGTTTATGAAAGTTTGTGATTTAAAACAAGTTGACATCTCAAACTTTTGAATTCTTCAAGATAGATCTTTTTTGCTGTCTGAATACTTTTAACTTATCCAAAATGTTCAAATGCAGTGTGAGTGAGTACATTCTTTTTGTGCCCAATAGCTTTCAGATGTAATTAAATGATGCTGATCCACAATCGAATGTGGTTGTTATTTGTATTAATAGAAAAATATTTAAATGACTTCTCAAGAAGAGCTGCTCAGTTGCTTATAAAACCAATATATCAGTTGACTTTTATTATCAGGAAGATCTGTCCATATTAGTGAAATTAGTTCTCATTGGTGTAATCAGTTTGTATTATTTTCTCACATGCTTCTTTCTCAAAAGATCTCATTCTTTGAAAGTTATTGGATGATTTTGATTATGAGAAAGGGGCAGTACATACTGTCCTATATTGTTGGAAAGAATTTGTATCAGACTGGAGTAAAATAGGTAAACAAATGATTTGGTTTGGGAGATTAGAACCATTTTGTTTTTAAAACAATGTTTAAGCCAGCTTAGTGAAATAATGCTAATCGTGTAGTTACATGAGCCGGCTTAGTGAAATGGCTTAAAACTGGTGTAGTTACATAAGCCAGCTTAGTGAAATAATGCTAATAATGTAGTTACATAAGCCAGCTTAGTGAAATGGCTAATTCTGTAGTGACATAGCCAACTTAGTGAAATGGCCAATTGTGTAGTTACATAAGCCAGCATGATACTGAAATTGCTAATTGTGTAGTTACATATTAGCCAGCTTAGTTAAATGGCTTAAAATTAGTGTAGTTACATAAGCCAGCTAAATGAAATGGCTAATGGTGTAGTTACATAAGCCAGCTAATTGAAATGGCTAATTGTGTAGCTGCATAAGCCAGCATAGTGAAATTGCCAATCGTGTAGTTACATATGCCAGTTTAGTGAAATGGCCAGTTATGTGGTTACATAAGGAAAAATGCTGCCAGGCCATGGAATCACAGGTTTCTCACAACAATAATCACTAGTTGCACAACTTATTAAAACCAATGGGGAAATGGTAACACAAAATTTTTGTGGTTCCCACTATTTTTTGTACCCCATGTTTGCTGTTCATTTAAAAAAAAAAATTCTAATAAGGTTTTTCAAATTAAGTCTTGGTCATCCATTTTGCTGGTGATCTCGATGAAACTATACCAAAGTAAATGTTGTGTTTTAATACTTAGCATATATTGTTATCTTATTATCGATGCTCCATAATTGATTGTCATACTGATGCACAGTTTTCACCCAAAGATTTCTTGTGATGTCTAGTTTGCCCTAAATGAAAATAGTGCTGATCTTATATTAATATGGCCCCCACAGTGGCTAATTTGAAATCTAATTTTACTTGGCTTGATCCAGTTTGAAAAAATGTTGAATTCCACTTCTGCAGAATTTCTGTCTTTTCCTTTTGCAATATGAGATCCAAGTTATGCTTTCCCTATATATTGTCATATAAAATTAGTCCCCAGATTGTTTACATACAAAACAGCATGATTTCTGATGGCCTTGAAAAGTTTGTTATCCTGGGGAACAGTATATATTTTGATAGTCATGAATAGTGCTTGTTCTCTTTGGCAACATCAAGTGTTTGATATCCTGCATGTCATATGCTCTGATGGTTATGAACAGACTTTATCTTGGGTAAAAACATATATTTTAATGATCATGAAGTATTATCCTGGGCAAACCATGTTTTTTTTGTTCATCTCGAACAGTGTTTTCCAGGGCAGAAACATGTTTTGATGGTCATGCACACTGTTATCTTGGGGCAAAAACATGAGTTTTGTGATGAAGCGTGTGTGAGAGGATAACAACAGTAAGGAGGAAAGTAAGAATTTGAGCATAACGAATAACACTGGAAAACTATTTGTTGATGCAGGCCACATAAGTGACAATTGTATTGAAAATAATAATATGTTCATATGATCTGACATGCATAAGGTTATTTACAAAATTACTTTAACATAGTATGTGATAAACTACTTAGTTTAAATTCAGATCTGAATGTAAATTTGTAACCATCAAACCAGAAAACAATCCATTTGGGAGCTGAGACCGACATAATGTACATGTAACCAAAAGAACCATGATATTTCTTTTAAAAAATTGTTTTCAAATGTATACACATAACAAAGGATACAAAGGCATGAAAGATATGTGAATAATTTGTGTAGTACAGGTGTGAATACCTTCCTCATACAATGTTACTGCTGAGAAATTAATATGAAGCAAAAACAAGTTATGTTCAAATGATATAACATGACTACAGTTATTTACAAAAATAACTACAGCATAGAAGGCTATACTGCAAGGCGGTTGGTGGGGTGGTGGTGGAAAATGTAAAAATTCTGCTCACTAAATATACTACCCGTATCTCCAAGAATTCTTTTGCAAGTGACGCTAAGGATGCTGACCCATATATTCGTACACCTTAAAACTATCTTCCATTGGCTGAATGAGTCACGTGACCCCATTCCTGGGTTTGGATGGCAGCTGATGGTCGATATTGCACTTGTTTCCAGTGCATAACAAGACCCATTCACCCATCATCACAAATATCCTTGCGCTAGCACAAATAGTTTTGTGATGAAGCGTGTGTTAGAGGATAACAACACTAAGGAGGAAAGGAAGAATTTGAACATAACGAATTACACTGGAAAACGAATTGTTGATGCTGGCCACATAAGTGACAATTGTATTGAAAATAATAATATGTTCATATGATCTAACATGCATAAGGTTATTTACAAAATTACTTTAACATAGTATGTGATAAACTACTTAGTTTAAATTCAGACCTGAATGTAAATTTGTAACCATCAAACCAAAAAACAATCCATTTGGGAGCTGAGACCGCCATAACACAGGAACCATGCAAGTCACTCACTTTGCATGGGGCCTGTACAGCCCCCAAATGGCCCGTGGCCTGCATAAACCATGCCTTTCTCATTCTGCTCACAGACATTTGTGGCTTCCAATTGAGAAGGATAGAAGTGCCAACTGTGAAGATTGCACATAGTGAACAAATATCAGTGCTGTTATATCCACATTAGAGTTATATGCTTCTTGACTTCTACCAATTCAAGTTATTCAGAGATTTGTGGTTGTTGTAATTATTTAGCCGAGGTTTCTCGTGTGTACTTTTCCTGTCACATTCATCTGCAGTGAACCCACTTGCCATTCCGATGAGATTATACAGTGTGTTCAGGTCTGTGAACCCACTAGACCTGAAATGGAAAGTAACGTTTGCGTGACATGAACATAACATGATATGCAATATCTATATATAATGCAGGGATGAATGGTGAACCTGATATTTACCCAGATTATGATTATGATGGAAAATGCACTTAAAGGTTAATTTAAAAAAGTGTAACTAAGAACCCCAGATACCCCTTTGTGTGCTAACTCAGTTGAAAACCAAAAGAAATTATAGATTAGAATGACGCTCAGAACATCTAATATATCGTTTGAAAGCATCCGATTTCCATTGCCCTAACTGAAAAATCTATCAGACAAGCCCTGTGCCGCAGCAGTTGTTGCTGCTATGATTCTAAATCTGTGACTCTTGAAGCATTTTGGATCAAATCTGCAGAACTGCAGAGCAAGTTTGAGCTGTGCATTGAATTCTGCCTGAGTTATAGGTGTGTTTGAAAGATACATAAATATTGGGCTTGGACCTGTACCTCACCTTTGGATGTATCACTGGAGATTTGAGACAGGACAAACTGCAACATTATAGTTTTTATTAATTTTTAAAGTGAACTTCTGGCCCTGGCCGTGTTTGAAGGTGTTAAATGTTCGAGTGATGGAATGGTGGTCCAACTGATCAATGTGCAACAGATTAGGGTTATGGAGGCTAAGGGAGTGATCTCCCCAATTCTCAAGAAGGCATGGAATGCCAAGGAAAACATAGCTCAAAATAGGAGCTGTTTGTACCAAGAAGTTATAGTACAAGTTGCTGCTTTCAACATTTGTGTCAAGGTACTATCCAGTAGTGTATCAAGTGTGTTTGTTAGTGTGTAGTAGTGCTTTTCTGATGTCACTGCGCTATGGGGAATTAGTCACTAGCAAGATGGTTTAATTCTTCTTTTCTACATTTAATGAATTATGTAGCCGCTAGTTCTTCATGCTGACTCCCTGCACTATGTTTGACCTGGCTCTTTTAAACAATCCAAGCGGACTTCAGAGAAAACTTCCCTGAAGACCTATTCTAAACTAATCTTCTGGTCTGATAGTGTTAGGTGCAGACCCTTTATCTAACTCTAATCTACATATAATAATAATAATAATAATAATAATAATAATAATAAAGACTTTATTTAGAGAAGGTAACTCAATTAGTTACAGAACTAATCTACCTTGAGGCCTTCTATCTGTTATGTACAATATATACAGTATATACAACATGATGTGAAGAGTCTGGCTTGACACTAAATAATTAAGTAATTTTAAAATTTAAAGTATCAAGCCTGGAACACATTCACAGGCATCAGTGAAAACATAAACATACATATAAAACATAAAATATAATCCTGCATTGAAATATTCAGCTATGAAAATGATGTAAAATTACAGAAAAGCAGGCGGTATTTTTTGTACTAGAACTGTTCAATTTTTTAAAGATTTCATCCATTTAAGACATTGATTGTGAAAAGATGAAATGCTAGGAGCCTGCCTTATGTCACTGGGAATGTTGTTCCATACCAGTGGACCAGTATATTGAAAACTTTTTTTAAACAATTCCTTCTTTGGCCTTGGTATAATGTAATTTTTTCTTCTTATGGACCTTAAATTTGGAGTGCCATCAGCATCTCTTTGGTGAAAGATATTGCTTAGATAGACAGGAATGTCTTTTCTGGATACTTTATACATCAATTTGGCCTTTCTAAGAAATATTCTTTCATGTATTGTTAAAATCTTTATATTATTCATTGCATCCTGAAAATTGTCTATACTTTGATCTAGAATTAAATGGCAAGCCCTCTTTTGGAGTCTTAAAAGTGTTGTTATGTTTGAATTAGAGGTATTACCCCAAATTACATTACAGTAGTCCAGATATGTCTGAATATAACTTTTATAAAAGATGACCCTATACTGAAGAGGAATGTATGTTTTGATTTTGCTCAGTAGCCAAAGATAAGAGTTAACCTTTTTTGAAATATGTTTAATGTGAATAGACCAAGTAAGATTGTTATCCACGAATGCACCAAGAATTTTATCTTGAGAGGTCATATTGAGGCTCACATTGTCGAATAGAACCTGGAGTTTGTCGCTATCTAGCCTTGCTCGTTTTTGTTGTGTTGTAACTAGTAGGGCTTTCGTTTTTTCTGTATTTATGATCATACTGTTTTCCTTGCACCATACTTGAAGTCTGTTGAGAGCATCTTGTAAGTTATTTTCAAGTACTGTTTTGGTTTTACCAATCTCAGACAGTGTAGTATCATCTGCATAAAGGTCAGTGGAAGAAACTGAAGTTACAATCTTAAGAGGTAAATCATTGATAAATAGTATGAATAAGAGAGGCCCAAGGATAGAGCCTTGTGGTACTCCACAATTAATATTTTTACTTTCAGAAAGTTGACCATTTAAAGATACTTTTTGCACTCTATCGGTTAAGTAAGAAGTAAACCAGTTTTAGGGAGTTTTCACTGCATTGATAGATTTTTAGTTTTTCAAGCAAAATTTCATGGTCTACAAGATCAAAAGCTTTACGAAAATCAACTATAATAGTGCCTACCATTTCTCCTTGATCTAATGCTTTCAGCCATTTATCAATCAAAGATACAAGTGCAGTTTCACGGGAGTGATTCTGGCGAAAGCCAGACTGATTATCATGAATAAGATTATAAGTGTTTAAATAGTTGAGAAAAGAATCATGTACATGTTTTTCTAGTAATTTGGAGAGACAAGGAAGGATAGAGATGGGTCTGTAGTTATTTACATCATCTTTTTGTTCCTGCTTTATGCAATGGTAAAACCTTGGCAGTTTTCCATGTTTGTGGAAATTTATTAGACCTAATACTTTCATTGCAAATGAAAGCTATATTCTCTACAGTTGCAGGTGCAGCTACCTTTAGTAGCCTTGGTCCAGTCATATCAAGTCCTGTAGCTTTACAATCATCCATTTTTGTTATATATTTCAACACAAATTCAGGACTCATTTCAGGAATTTCAAACTTTATATTGTTTGGTAGTTTTTTTTAGCACAAAAATGTTTGAGTTCCAGACGATCAGATGAAGTTCTGGGTTCTTTAAAGTTTTTCAGCAATTTGAACAAAAAAGTTGTTAAAATTATTTGAGATGTCAGCTGGATTATCAGTGTAAATGCCCTCATGATTGAGGGATAAAATTTCAGCTTTACTCTTACATTTGCCTGCACCAAACCCTGTAAACACTTTCCAGATAGCTTTGGGATTATTTTGGTTTTCATCAAGCACTTTTTTATAGTGCGCTTGTTTGGCTTGATGTATCATTTTATTAACTTTATCAAAATGCACAGAGTCTAAATTATGTAATCCAAAATAAAGCCATGTATGTACTCTCCATACACTCTTTTCCCACTGATGTTGTGTGTTAGAATTTACAAAAATATTATTTTGAGTATGAAATTACTTGTAAACTTTTTCCTTTTTGAGCAAATTAATTCAAAATTAAACTGTAACTGCTAACTCTATTTTAAGTACTTTATACCTACTAAAAGAGATTCAAATTTCCCTTCAACTGGTCACTAATTTTAATGTTTAAGTATTAAGGCAAACTTGCTATAATTGATTTTAATTACACTGGTCAACAGTGAAATCATTACTGACTTGAAAAGGCCCTAATCTGTAGTATTTTGGTGTGCCGAACACGAATATAACCGTGAAAAATTTGTATTGGCTCTCGTTTTGAAGATATTCATATACCTCATTTTCTATGTTTCACTGTGTAAATTTCTCCAGTAGGACTGCAGCAACATCCGGAATAATGATGTAACATTGCATAATACCATCATGCTCACATCATCCACAGCTGATTGCATCATTTTCTGATGCAATGCAATACTAATGCCATGCGGCTGCTGAAGTAAGTTGACGTCAGCAGTGTACTATACATGTGTAGGCCTATTATACTAATGCCAGGCGGCTGCTGAAGCTGACGTAAGCAGTGTACTATATAAAGGCCAATCAGATAGGTTCAGCATTTAAAATATTTTAGACGTTGTGCGAGACAGTTCAAGCTACTGTTAGATAAAACTTATTATTTTATCCATTTACGTACAATAAAGAACAGTAATGCCTCGAAAGTGTGTTAATACCGCGGACAATTTTTGCTATATTTGTGGGGAAGTGACATTTGCCAACCAGAAGAAAAGTATCAATTCTCAAGTGAAGAAGGCATATCATCTTTACTTCGGATGCAAGGTTGGTGACCAAGACAAGCCTTGGGCTCCGCATATATGCTGTGCTACATGTACAACACAGCTTTCACAGTGGTTGAATTGCAAAAGGTCATCAATGCCGTTTGCAGTCCCAATGGTGTGGAGAGAGCCAAGCAACCACCTAAATGACTGTTACTTCTGCTTGGTTCCTCCTCTTTCCGGCGGAATAACGAAGCGAAAGAAGTCGAGAATAGTCTACCCAAACATTCCGTCTGCATTGAGACCAGTTCCACATGGTGAGGGACTTCCTATTCCAGAACCTCCAGCAGAATATTCTCTTGATTCATCTGACGAAGACAAAGGTGAGTCGACCTGTTCTTCTCCTGGTCCATCAGCATGCAGTGATCCAGATTTTCACTGTGGTGCATCATCAACCCCACACAGAATAACACAGGAAGAACTAAATGACCTGATTCGTGATTTGGACTTATCAAAGAACAAGGCAGAATTGCTAGGATCAAGACTCCAACAATGGAATCTTCTAGAAGAAGATGTCACAATTACTGCATATCGAAAGCGCCACCAGCAATTGGAGCCTTTCTTCAGAAAGGAAAGTAATCTGATATTCTGTTCTGATATTGAGGGCCTCATGAATGCTTTAAAAATCACTCATGACCCACAAGAATGGAGACTATTTGTGGACTCTTCGAAACTGAGTCTCAAGGCTGTGCTTTTGCACAATGGAAACATTCTTCCATCTATTCCAGTAGCGTATGCTGTCCACATGAAAGAGACATACGATAACTTAAGGCAGCTACTGAATTCCATTGAGTATAACAAGTACAGCTGGCACCTCTGTGGTGATTTGAAGGTAGTTGCCCTTTTAATGGGACTGCAGCAAGGATATACAAAATACATGTGTTTCTTATGCGAGTGGGATAGCCGAGCAAGGGAAATGCACTACATGAGGAAGGAATGGACTCACAGGCAGAATGTAGCCATTGGAGAGAAGAATATCCAACAGCCAGCTCTGGTTGAGGCTCAGAAAATCTTGCTACCACCCCTTCACATCAAACTAGGTTTGATGAAGAACTTCGTGAAAGCCATTGACCGGACTTTGCCAGCATTCCGATACCTGCATGAAAAATTCCCTCGACTCAGCGAAGCAAAGATTAAAGAGGGAGTTTTTGTGGGTCCTCAGATTCGAGAGCTTTTCAAAGATGACCGGTTCAACAACTTGCTGGAAGGTGACGCGAAACAAGCATGGAATGCTTTTCGCCTAGTTTCTACAAACTTCCTCGGAAATGTTAGGGCAGAAAACTATAAGGAACTAGTAGAAGACATGTTGATGAAGTATAAGAAACTTGGCTGCAATATGTCTCTAAAGATTCACTTCCTTCATTCCCATTTGGATTTCTTTCCTAGCAACTGTGGTATTGTTAGTGATGAACACGGCGAACGTTTTCATCAAGATATCGCAACAATGGAACAAAGATACCAGGGAAAATGGTCCACTACAATGCTGGCTGACTACTGCTGGACACTCCTCAGAGATGCTCCCGAACAGCTGTACAAGAGACAGGCGAAGAAATCTAA
Source organism: Sinohyriopsis cumingii (assembly GCA_028554795.2). Lineage (NCBI taxonomy): Eukaryota > Metazoa > Mollusca > Bivalvia > Unionida > Unionidae > Sinohyriopsis > Sinohyriopsis cumingii. The sequence continues at coordinate 67,175,229 of CM068829.1, read as the reverse complement.
GATGTAGTCAATGACTTGATTTTTTATAGGTAGGCTATTACAGTTGACCTTTTACTATTGGAATGCATTTCGTTATGTAAACATTAATGTCTTGCAGATTACAAAAAAACTAGAGCCAATTTTGCAATTTGACTGTCATATTCGTGTTCAGCACATAAAAATTGATAAGAATTGACTAATTTTATTTCAGTAACATGACTTTTGTAAAAATTTGTTGTCCAGTGTTAGCTTTACAGACACATCTTCCAACTGTCCTACTGACTCCTTTGTTTTAATTTCTCCGGACTGTAACTTGACACCATAGCATTTGAATAGCTGCTGGTAACCTAGTATTGACCTTAGATCTCTGCCTCTAAATCTAACAGTGACTGTAGAGTTACTCCTCTATCACAGACATACTGTTATTAAATTTATGTAGAGAATTTAGAAAATTTATACATAAATAATCTTCTCTTCTAAAACTAATATAAATACTATAGCACCTGAAATAATTACATTTAGCCCTATAATATGTCCCTCCGGCCTAGCAAAATTTGGTCCCCAAATTTTTATAACATACTCTTGTTTTTGTCAAATTATTGAATAAATTGGATTAAACATGTATTTCATAATGTTTTATGTGGCATCAGTGTTCACACACACCTCCTTGTGCACTACAAACCTACAAAATCTACACCCTAAACAGAATTTACATTCCATAGTTCAAGGTATTAAGGTACTACAATATTGCGATTTATTACAATCATTTCAGTTAGACACAGAAATAACTTTATAATCCCAAGAGGTCTTATGGATGCTAAATTTAGGTAAATATCTTGATGCATGTATATGCTAAATAATTTCAAACACTTAATTATTAATCACACAAATAATTTCTATATCATCTTTGTCTACCAAGAGTCACATGAACAACAGTTCCATAAATGTCTGACTTCTCACCAATCTACAGCACATTGTATAATGTTCCATGAATGTCACTTCACTTTGAATGTAATTTCCAGGTATCACAAGGATTTCAAGATTTTCTTGAACTGAATAAGAACTTGCACCAACATTGTGCCATAGACTGCTTTAAAATTACAGAAGTTATTTGTTTGCAAAGAATAATCCATTTGGAATGTGCAGCATAGCTGTCAATAGTCCAAGTATGGGATTTTTACCTCTGTTCTGCTATGCCATAGGAAGGAAGATATGCAGGATAGATATGGAGGAAAGGTTGATAGGAAAGTATAGAACAGCAAAACAAATATAATGAGTCCACCTTTAAAAACTAATTGATCAAGTCCCTTTGGAATCTTCACTTTGCATACTTTCTTCTCTTTCCTTTTTGTGTCTTTGTTACATGAAATTCCTGGAGCAAAAACTGGTAAAGCTTCTTCAGGTTCCCATGTTGTCTTGGGGAAGTCGCGATCTTGCCATTTAACCCTATAAACACACTTGCCACGATGCCGACTACAGGCTAGAATTTCATCAACAATACCCCATTCTTCTTTTGACTGTGCTGTTGCAGGTTCATCTGATGCTAATGACTTGGAAGATGAATCTGTTGTAGGTGCTGGAATATCAGTTGTCTTGTTGTGCACTGGTTTACTTGAGGGTTTGCTACCAGATGTTTAGTCTATAAAGATGTTTGTGTCCCCTTTGGTGTTGTGGTCTCCTGTGGTGTAGCTATTTGTGTAGTATCATGTCTGAAAACTCGTTTCTGTTCTCAGGGCTGAAGTATTGTTTTAGTCTGTTTGCATGGACCAACGATCTTTGTAGTTTGTGATTATCACAATCATGTAACTTGTATGTATGATTGGGCCCAATTTCGCTGATATACCATGGTGTTGTCCATTTCTTGTGTAATTTAGATGATCTACCTTTTGGTACTTTTGGATTGTGCATCCATACTCGTTGTCCTAGGTGGAAAGAGGGTTCTTGAGCGTGTGTATCATAATATTCTTTATATTTTTGCTGAGAGTTCTGAATGTTGTCTTGGGCAATTTGTCTAGTTATTTCCATCAGTGTTTTGAGCTTTTGTAAATAGGTTGCTGTTGTGTCCTTTACTAACTGCTCGGTATTTGTAGGGTCAGCAAGACAAACATCTAAAGTGCAAAGAAAGATTCTAAAGATGAATATACAAAAATTTTGCTACTTAACTTTCATATGGAGTCAGCACTGCCTAAAATAAAATAGAATTCTTCAGAATCCAGTAAAAATTTAGAATACAATTTAACAACATTTCCATTTTAAATTCTCCACCAAACTGTAGTAGCGCCTTTCTGATGTCACTGCGCTATGGGGAATCAGTCACAAGCAAGAGGGTTTCTTCTTTTCTACATTTCATAAATTATGTTGCCTCTAGTTCTTCATGCTGACTCCCTGCACTATGTTTGACCTGGTTTTTTAAACAATCCTAGCGGACTTCAGAGAAAACTTCCCTGAAGACCTATTCTAAACTAATCTTCTGGTCTGATAGTGTTAGGTGTAGACCCTTTATCTAACTCTAATCTACATATCAAAATGCACAGTCTAAATTCTGTAATCCAAAATAAAGCCATATATGTACCCTTCATACACACTCTTTTCCCACTGATGCTGTGTGTTAGAATTTACAAAAATATTATTTTGAGTATGAAATTGAACAAATTAATTCAAAATTAAACTATAACTGCCCAACTCTATTTTAAGCACTTTACACCTACTAAAAGAGATTCAAATTTCCCTTCAACTGGTCACTAATTTTAATGTTTAAGTATTAAAGCAAACTTGCTATAATTGATTTTAATTAGCTTTACAGATGCATCTTCCAACTGTCCTCCTGACTCCTTTGCTTCAATTTCTCCGGACTGTAACTTGACACCATAGCATTTGAATAGCTGCTGGTAACCAGTGAAAAGCATTGACCTTAAGTCTCTCCCTCAAAATCTAACAGCAGACTGGAGTTACTCCTCTATCATAGACATACTGTTAGTAAATTTATGTAGAGAATTTAGAAAATTTATACACAAATATAACTTCCCATCTAAAACTAATATAAATACTATAGCACCTGAAATAACTACATTTAGCCCTATAATAAGTGAATCAAGTTTGGAAGTGCCGATTCTGGGTCCGCATGTGGAGCCAAGGTCTGGAATCTGTGCACCTGCAATCGAGAAAGAGCATCAACCAGAACATTTTTCTTTCCTGGGATGTGACAGGTTTGAAATAGTATGTTGTATCTGGGGCATGCAAGGTCCAGGTCTCTAACAAGGAACATAATGGAAGGGTTCTTTGAGGTTTGCGTATTTACAACATCAACCAATGCCTGAGTTGTCAGTGTGAAAGTAAATGCAATTTTGATGGCTAGAATAGTTGGGTATACATGTAGCTCAAGGACTGTGATATCAAGCTCTCGCCATTCTTTGTTCCATAGAACCATTTGCTGCCTAGTACACCGCCATAGCCAACTGTGCTAGATGCATCAGTGTGCATATGAATGGCATGAGAGTCCAGCCAGCGATCAGGGAAGAATAAAGATTTACCATTGAATTCTCTCAGGAATGTGGACCACAGATGCAGATCAGTCCGAACACCTTTCATAATGCATATGAAGTGATGTGGTTTTGACACACCCACTGTCAGATCAATCAACCTTCTCAAGAATGCGCTGCCTGGCAGGACAACTGCACATGCGAAATTGAGTGTTCCAGTTATGGATTGGAGATTATGGAGCGTCATTTTTGTTTTTTGTAGGTAAAATGTTATTAGACTGTATCAGTTCTGGAGTTTATCTATGGGAAATCTTACCTCCATCTTGATTGTATCCAGTTCATAGCCCAAAAAGGTCAGTGTTGTACTGGGAAGAAATGTTTTTTCCTCAGACATGGGGGTACCAATATCTGCACAAAGAATTAAGAATAAGGTGTTATAGTTTGATTCCAACAGCAGAAAGTCATCTAAAACATGTTCCATGTGGCCAGTGCCCAATTTGTGTCATACAACACACTGTAATGCAGTGCTTAAATATTCAAAGATTTGACAACTGGAGCTACAGCCCATAGGAAGGCACTTGTCATAATAATACAGGTCATTCCAAGAGAAGCCAAACATATGATACTGAGTCATGCAGAGTGGAACAATTCTGAAGGCACTAGCTATGTCAGTTTTTGCCATAACACAACCTCTGCCAAGTTTTTTAATGATCGCAATAGCGTGTTCCACAGTTTGATATTGAACAACACATTTTCCCGGGGATATACCATCATTTATAGAAAACCCCATAGGATGTGTTAAATGGTGAATCATACAAAAAGTACAAGGTTTTTTCTTTGGAACCAAGCCATGGGGTGATATTTGAAATAGTGAGAAAGGGTGGCTCTTGAAAGGCCCTGCACACCTGCCAGCATCATTTTGTCTGTGGATTTTGTTTGGCTGATTTTAGAGTATGCATTTGGATAGGTGACAGAGAACCCTCATGCCCCACATTAAATCCAAAAGTAAATCCATGTATCAAAATTTGTATCTTGGCTGTTTTGTATCCTTTGAACCAGTGTTGTAACCTTTCAGATTTAACAGGAGTAGAAAGCTTTCAGTATTTGCAGGACCCCTTTCCCTTGCTGGCTGTGTTGTAGAGAGTTTGATGTAGGTCCTTGGGACTGAGTAGGTTTGTAGCCACCACGAAAGGGCTGCATGCTCTCAGGTCTAGCCCGTTTTGGGGCATATTTTGGCAACAGTTTGAATGGGTGTTGATTGGGCAGTTTGCATTTAGTGAAGGGATGAGCTTCCAAGCAATTGAAACAATTATGCTGGTATGTACATGCTAGCCCTGCCGAACACTGCAGCCCCCTGTGGTGGTTAAAGCAGGCCCCTTTCGGGGGATTTGATTTTGAGACTGAGGATGGTAATGTGGCAGTGCTGGTAATCGTCGTGTCACCAATGCTGTCAACAACAGATTGCATATAAAGTTCAAGTTCATGCGACGAAACTGCTCATTGTAGTGTCTCCAATGAGCCCTGCGCTCAGAAAACTTCATGATGATTTCCGTGTGGTGAGATAGCACTGTGCTCAACCTGGGGGATTTCATGCATATTATTGTAGCAAATCTGTTCCATGCTGTCAACCACTGATTGATCGAGAGCGGGGACTTCTTGGCCATGGGGACTAGGTTCAATTCAAATGTGTTTGATGTGATATTGAACTGTAATCTATATGTATTGTCCGTGGATGTCGAAAGGAGAGTTTGAAAATCTATGTATGTCCCAGCCCACATCTGCTGCTTAATTTTGTCAGTTTTAGAGGCAGTTATATCGATTGACCTGCTTACAAAGTTGGATTGACTGTGTGTATCTAAAGTAGTAATAGGTGCTAAGAAATCACTCAGAGTACCTATACCTGTGTGAGAGAGTCCAGTTAAGGCTGAGATAGCCTGTGCAATGCTTCCCCAACTGACTGTTCAACATTGCTTTTTGTTTGGGTGCTGGAGGATGCAGATGGATCTTGCTCAGTTTCCTGTGACAACATGGTAGGTTGTTGCGGACGAGTGGTCCCATGCAGCATCTCCAAGATGTGGTCCAGCTTTCTGTCACTTGAGCGGTGACAACAGGTGTAATCTGCTGTACCACCTGCTGTGTTATCTGGTCAATGGTAGCTTGGTCAACTGTATCTGCATTATAGTGTGTTGCTCCAGCTCCATGCTGCTGTGTTTGGTGATCAACTGACCTAATCCATGAATCGGTGGACTGAACCCTCTTTACAGCCCGTTTAACCCCTGCTGATGCTTTGCGCTTGGGTGGCATGATCTGGTAAAGTTAGAAAAAATAATGTATTGGACATAATAGTAAATTGTAAGAAACAGGTAATATGGACTACCTTGTATGGTCCTATGCACAAGGCATGTTATTGTTTAATATACATATATATTTTTTATTTTTATTGTTTCATTTTGTTTTATTTTTAAAAAAATCTAAAATGGGTGTGACCAATTTGTTCTTAGCAAAATGGCACATGTATAGAAAGTGGCGGTCTGTTATGCAACCGGACCTGTTATCAGGCCAACAGGCTGATACAAAAGTGCAAAAGAAAAAGAGGACAGGTATGGGAACTGGCCTGTTATCTCCCAAAGTGAGCAGATAACAATAAACATTGGAACATGTTCCGGGAAGCCACTCATAAAAGACCCCTTTTGAAATAATTAATAATTAAGAACAAGGATACCTTGGTATATGAGTGGCTTGACCTGACCCAGTGCCTCCACAATGGCAGACACTAAGGTTGTTTACGAAAAACAAAGGAACAGGTACGGGATCTGGCCTGATATCTCCCTTTGTGGGCAGATACAACTGAAATTTAAAAGCTGAATTAGTACAAGAGCTTGCCTAGTCTAGTTATCAATTAATGTTTATGCGTTATGCTCTATTTTATAACATGCATTGAGAAGAGCTCCCCAAAGTGACATATAAAGGTGCCAGTGTCCTTTAGGGACAAATGAATGCCATCTGAGCAAAATTTCTCCCTGACCTGAGGCCTATCGAAGACAAATTTTCTATTATGGTCCCAAATTGTTAAATAAGGAAAAGCAGACACTTCACATTACACAATATCATTGACCTCCTTTGCTAAGTGACAATACATATCCTTATAGTTTTTATCGGCTGCTTCATTGTTATGATTTAGTATTCCCACAACCCCAACTCGGTGTAATGTTGCCAGGAATCTAGGCATAAGCTGACACAGAACAATCATATTTCTTAGGTAAAAGCATAGCCAATGCGACCATCTTATGTGCAGTTACCTCTGGCGATGTATCGGCATTTGCATCGTTGTCCCCAATCAAGAGAATTACAATATCGGGGCTTCTTAAGCGCACTTCATCCATGTCATGGTGCAAAAACTTGTCGATTGTGCGCCCTCCGATACCCTTCATGTTTACATTACAAACTTCCATTACGTTAAAAGACGGAACTAGTCTAAAATCCGTCCTGAACCTCAAATACTGATCTAACCATTTGCAAAGGGAATGACCCATAATCAGTGCTTTTGTCATTGTCTTTCCAAAAAGTAGACGATGGCCATGTACAAAAAGAAAAATCTACTAACCTTCTCCTTTCCAGAGTACGAGCAAGAAAATGATCCTTACAATTATGAGGAATAATAGTGCAAAGAAACAGGAACAATTAAAAGGATTGGAAGGAAAAAGAAGAAAAATGTAAAAATTATGCTCGCTAAATATACTAACTGTATCTCCAAGAATTCTTTTGCAAGTGACGCTAAGGATGCTGACCCATATAGTCATAAACCTTAAAAACTATCTTCCATTGGCTGAATGAGTCACGTGACCGCATTCCTGGATTTGAATGGCCCCTGATGGTCAATATTGCTTTGATTCTAGTGCCCAACAAGACCCATTCACCCCTCATCACAAATATCCTTGCGCTAGCATAAATAGTTTTAATGGTTATAATCAGTATTATCCTGGCAAAACATGTTCTGATGGTTATGAACATTGTTATCCTGGGCAAAAGACATGTTTTGATGGTCATGTACAGTGTTATCCTGGGCAAATGCATGCATTTTGATGGATATAATCAGTGTTATCCTGGGCAAACACGTGTTTTCAGTTATAATAGGTGTTTGTTATCCTGCAAACATCAGATTTATTTTGGTCATAATCAGTGATTTTCTGGGCAACAACATGTGTTCTCATGGTCATGAACAGTGTTAATGTTAGCTATACTTGTCATAGGAGAGCTTGTGGGATTGTCTGTCATCTGTCGATCCATGAACTCAAATGTGTTATTGCTAGGCCTTCTAAACTACATGGGTGATTGCCATGAAGCTTTATAAACACATTCATCCTATGGTCTAGGTCACGTACAGATGTAAAAGGTGCTGCTCTGTTATTCAGTATTGTGGTCATAGTGGCCATCATATTAATATTGTTCTTACCACTCTTCCCGAATGAATGATCTTGTCAGCATCAGGTTTTCACTAAAAGCCTTGTTTAGATGTCTGGTCGGTCCTTTATTGAGAAAAAACACCTAACTCAGGTCCAGTATTGCAACCACGACAGCCATTTTGAAAATTTTATTATTGCCACCTCACATGAATAAAAAGTCATATTGACATGAGGTTTCACCAGACGGCATAACAAGTCTAGTTGGTCTTATCGCATTATTGCTACTCCTTAGTAAATGATTCTATCAATGTTTATATTTATTAAAAGTCTTAGCCATCAATGAAGTGGAAATGCTCAGATGTTTGATATAGCTGACACTGATCATCTTGAAAGCCTTTGTATAACTACTTTTGAATTTCACTGAAATATTTATCCTGATAGTTGTAAACGAAAATGGTGCCATTCTGGCCTCCCAAAATCACCATCACAAAGTTGCCATCTTGAAGATCTTGTTAGATGTGGCTGGTTGTATCGACCTTGTGCTCTCACCAGAAAACTTCTAATGATGTCCACTTTGGTCATAAATGGAATTGGTGCATGTCTGAGAGAGAGAGAGAGAGAGACACACACACACACACACACACACACACACACACTGGCAGCCATCTTGAAAATTTTGTTATTGTTATTCCTCCAAAACAGATCAATTGGGACTTTATACAAGCTGATTTCTTATAATGCTGCATTGGTCCTGCATACAAAAATGATGGCCAGTATTGCTAGTGTGGATGCCATCTTGAAAATGTTTTTATTGCTACTCTGCAATAGAAGGTAATTTTGACATTATGGCCATTTTGAACATCTTGTTATTGGGTTTTCATGTAAGAAATCTTATGGTATCTAGTTGGTCCAATATGAAAATAATGCAGACTGATCCTCAGTTTTGATACCATAGTGGCCATCTTGAAAATATAATCCACACTTCTCCAAAATCGAATGGCTATAGAAACATGTTGTTTTACTAATAGACTTCTTATGGTGCCAAATTGGTTCTTAATGAAAATATTGCTAATCCTACACCCAGTATGGCTTCTTCGACGACTGTCTTGAATCTTGTTATCACTGCTCATCTAGAATGGATGCATATATTATAGTGATGTATGTTAATCAGTGCTCATTATACCAGACAGCACCATGTGTTTTGTTGATTATGAACATTGTTATTGTGTACTACAGCACATGTTGCTGATGGCCATAATCGGAATATGTTATCTTGGGCAACAGCACTGGTTCTGATATTTATCAATATTTGTTTTATCCTTGGTAGCAGCATGTATTCTGATGGTATTTATGAGTATGCTCATTATATACTGGGAAACGGCATGTATTCAGTTTTTCATGATCGGTGTTTGTTACACTGGCCAATAAATTTCATAACTTTGAACTGCATTGGCAAGGAGTTTTTTTTTTTGTATTTGGTGACAGTAATGTGTACATTTTAGTTTATTATGTTTGTTAGTTTTTTGTATGGCTTATCCTGAATTACAATATTTCTGGCCTTTACCATTGAAGATGTTCAAATAAGCTACATTTAAATTTCAACAAGACAGCAAAGTCTACTTTTTTTGTTTGACAGGGGGTATCACCTTTTCTAACTGTCCGTTGGAGCAAAAGATCATCAGTGGTAATAATCAAGCAACACTGTCATGCTCAGCTTCAGCTGGAGGTATAAATCTGACTACATACTGGAAGACGAGCAGTCAGGCATTCCAAATTCAAACAGGTAATTCTAGCTTCCACTTGCTTTTGCTTTCTTTGCAATGATAATTATGTCCTGTCTCATTTTTTGCAAGATTGTCTCTGTATCCTTGTATACATCCATCCCTATCTCCTTCACAAATTGTTTAATAAAAGCTTATTTGTGTTCAAATTGCTTGTAATTTTGATACATTCTATATAGTCCTACTGGGGTTGTAATTATGATGTATTCTATGTAGTCCTACTGGGGTTGTAATTATGATGTATTCTATATAGTCCTACTGGGGTTGTAATTATGATGTATTCTGTATAGTCCTACTGGGGTTGTGATTATGATGTTTTCTATTTAGTCCTACTGGGGTTGTAATTATGATGTATTCTATATAGTCCTACTGGGGTTGTAATTATGATGTATTCTGTTTAGTCCTACTGAGGTTGTAATTATGATGTATTTTATATAGTCCTGCTGGGGTTGTAATTATGTATTCTATTTAGTCCTACTGGGGTTGTAATTCTAATGTATTCTATTTAGTCATGCTGGGGTAATTATGATGTATTCTATTTAGTCCTCCTGGGGTTGTAATTCTGATGTATTCTATTTAGTCCTGCTGGGGTAATTATGATGTATTCTATATAGTCCTACTGGGGTTGCAAAAGTTTCATCTAGTCACTTGCGATATGTTTCTAGTGACTGTACACACTGTTTTTAATGCCTTTTCATGCTTCACTGTTTTTAATGACTTTTCATGCTTTACAGTTTTAATGCTTTTTTATGCTTAACTCTGTTTTTAATGACTTTACATGCTCTACATACTGTTTTAATGCCTTTCATGATCACCTCTGTTTTTAGTGATTTTGTGTGCTCTGCACACTGTTTAAATGCCTTTTCATGTTCTACACTATTTTTAATGCCTTTCCATGCTCAACACTTTTTCTAGTGCCTTTTTGTGCTCTACACACGGTACAAGTTTCTAATTTCTTTTCATACTCTATACCAGGAGTGGACAAACTATGGCCCATGGACCACATGCGGCCCGCCAAGGGTTTTCATGCGGCCTAGGAACAAGTCATCATTGACACTGACTCTGTTTATGTTACTCTGTTTATCAAATAAATGTGCTTCTTTTGAAGTTTAAGTTTAAGTTTTCAAATACTAACAACATATTAACAACTGAAAATGAATTAGATGTTATTTAGAAAAACCTTTGTTTTTGCTATTTCAAATATTAATTTTTTTACTTAATGAACTATGCGGCCCGCGACAAGGTGTAAATTTGTGTATGCGGCACTTGCACTGGAAAGTTTTCCCACCTCTGCTCTATACCCTGTATGTGTAATTCCTTTTCCTGCTCTACAATAATTTTCTAACTTTATCACAAATGTTCAATGTTTTTTAAATACAACTCTTCAACCAACAGCTATGGCTAAGAGTTGGACATTGATGGATATTTTTCATCCAAACTCCTCTGTTAAACTGGCTAAACATGGAAGAACCCGATTTTTGATACTTTTCTTTATCTCACTGTGAATTTAATTTCTGTCATATTAATAAAAACTTGACATTAAAATGTTTTCTTCTAAATGGTATAGTTTTTGTTTATCTTTGTTAATTATGAATTTTGTGGTTAATGTTTGTTAAATACATGTTAAGGAAAACTATTTTCCTGTGGCTAGTATTTTATTGGTTAGAAAAAAATAGTGCCCGTTTTTGCGTTGGACAGTGCTCCATACCTATCAAAGCTACATCCATGTATTATATACCAACCAATTGAGAGTTGAAAGCCGGTTTCAACAGTATAAATAACATAAATATGAGACTATATCATCACTGAAAGCCGGTTTTAACAGTGTAAATAGCATAAATATGAGACTATCCAATTTAAAGCTAAATTGAAAAAGAATTTGTAAATGCAACCTTTTTTGCACATGTCAATATTTTAAAGACAAAACCACACTGAAAAACAGATTGTTCATTTTTCTCTGTAATATGAAAGATTTTCCCTTCACAACTTCAGTCCTAAATCTACTATTGAACCGGAATCTACTTGGGTCAGTTCCTCTGCACAACTGCCTGCAAAACCAGAGCCTTGCCCATTCCATCAGAAAAAAATTGATCATTATACACTGATGATAGCCAAAATCAAACTATCAATCAACTTACACAAGAAAAATTTGCTGCCTTGAACAAAAACATTCGCTTTATGAGTGTCATATCACTGCTTTGTAGAAAGACATGGCAAAGATCAAGGAAAAAGAGCATGCAGTGGGATCTGATCTTAAGCACGCTAATATTTTTGTCAAACACTTAAAGACAAAAAAGACCTTCACTGAAGTCACCAATGGCTTTCTGCTAAAGTTGACCAGGTTCTCAAAGACAATTATAACAAAGACACTAAAATCAAACAACTTAAGGATGGAATGCATTCTCTCTCTCTCAAAAAATAAAAGGAAATTGAAAATATCTGGGAAAAAAGTAGAGAAGAGAAACACACATTTAAGCAATACAGATACTGATATAAAAGAAAAAGCTGACAGTCTTAAAAAAAGAGCTTGAAAGGTCATGTGATAATAATGATTGAAGCATTAACACGAACACAGAACATTAAAATGAGTTTACAGATGATGTTCCAGGGTTCCACGCTACTGGGAAATTGGGAAAAAGTCTGGAGAAATGGTAACTTTTTTCCTGACCAAGAAAAGTCCTTGAATTTTGCAATATTGATGAAAGTCAGGAAAACCCCGGTAAATTGTCTCCACAACTTGATGCCCGAAACAATTATGTAATTGAGTTGTAACTGAACCGATAGTAAGTCAGATTTATTGAGTTCTAACCAGAATATTAGGAGGTTGCAGTATCGATCATTTAGGTGCTTGCCATAAATATATTTGTTGAGACAATCCAAGGGCTTAGTGAATTGGATTCATCTAGTAGACTTTTTGTTTCACAGCTCAATTTCCATATTTTCTTATTTTTATGGAAGGTATGAAAACCAGTCTAGCATCACAAAAGGCCAACATGGTGGCATTAAAGCATAGCTGCTTAACAGATGACTAGCAAACTAGTCTGTCAGTGGATTAAAGACAACGATTATAATACTTGACATTTTTGAAAAAAGAAATAATTTTCCTATTGATTTCATGCAGGTATAAGTCAATATAACATAGTTTAAATTTGTTAGGCCCACTGGCAAGCTATCTTATGGTGGTGGCAGATACCAATTTTTTTAAATGTAATTGCTCCATCCTAAATGTCCAACTGTGAAAATTGGGTTGGAATATTCAGAGAAGACCCTGATTAGAAAAATGTAGAATCTCTGAGCTGATCTTTGTGGCAAAATTATTATTGCAATGACTTGTAGCTTGAAGCATTGGTTTCAGATCTTAAATGGATTGCAGGAGAAATGGGAAATTTTTGTACCTTTTATTATATATATAAAGAAATGATAAGAGCCCATGTATTAATATAGATTTGGGGACTGGTTTATTGAACTACAAGAAGACAAGTTGATTTCACAGAAAATTCAGCCCTTGTTTAAGCAACAATATATAATTTGTGAAGGTCTTTTGTCAAAATTTAAATCATCCCTTTTGTAAATGTCTTTAAATGATGGAGTATTTAAACAAATCGTCTTAAAGAGTTTAGGTTGGTTGAAAAATCTTGTTTGGCACACAAATTCAGGGTTAAACTTTTTTCGTTACAAGGTAAGGTTCTAATACTTCGCATTTATTGGCGGTTGAAATGTTTACTTTGTATAACATGCACATATATTGCTCTAGAATTCTTTAGAATTAAAGGTTTGAAAGGAAACAAAATAATTTATGCTGATTATGTTGTTTCCATTGAGCAACATAATGCAGGTCAGAAAAGTAAAGTTAGAATTTGTATTCTGTACATTGAAATGGCTTTAAATGCCAATTTATAGGAATATAGTCAAATTTGTTTTGTGTGACTCATTTTATGGTTTTGTACATGATTATCTTTTCTGACATATAAGTTTTGGAGAGTCTTGAAAGAGAAACCTCTTCAGATTTGGAAAATGCATGTTTTATAATCAAAAATGTTCTTTAATTCCATTCAGTAATGGTCATATGTTAACTTTGAAAAAATGAATTTTATCCTGGAAAAAACATGGAAAAGAGCTGGAAATTTATATTTAGAAAAGCGTGGGAACCATGATGTTTGCAAGACTGTCATTTTGTTAGAAGAAACTGCTGACATTGCACAAACAAATGCTATAAAGTAAATCAGTGTTGTTTCTTCCCATCTTTTCATAGTCCTGTTAGTTTAAAGGACCTACCCTACACCCAATCTGTTTTAAACATTTTAGATGAGGCACATTACATCAGTAAATATGAGGCTGCTGAGATAATGCATGTAAATTCTTGGATTTTGCATTGTTGCTTCAGAGGATGCCAAGAGAGTAGATGTTAGTGTAGATCTTCTGCATGAAATTTTTGATATAAATTCTCATGACAATCATCATAGGACTGTAATCAGCTTTTTAAGAACTTGATGGAAAAACTAACTTCAGCAAAGAGTGATAGGGCAGTTGTAATTAAATCATTATGACAGAAACTTTATTAAGATCGAAGGCAGATAAATGGGACTGAGTCTTGCTTGCAACATCTTTATTGCAATGCTCATTTTTACTTGGCGTCAATCGTCAGTGTGAAACCACTTTAAAGGCTTGAGAAGCTGTTGTCTCAAAAAAAGAAATAAGACCCCATCATCATGATTAAATTCTACATCAGAGAGCGCTTCCACAAGAATAATTTGCCTAGCCTGTGATCTCCTAGGACTTAGGGGAGATGACAAGATTGGTCTTTGCCAAAAATGGCTTGTGTTTCTGGAAGAGGTAGGGAGTCCCCAGTAGTTGGATTCACAGTTACAGGAGCAACAGATTTAAAAAAAAATTCTTCAAGGAGCAGCAGCTGTTTTCACAAGGATAGTATTTTGAAGCTTTTTGAAGGAGTTTTTTTAACCCACAAAAATTTGAAAATTGAGAGCCTTGAAGCTGATTTACAATACCCAGCCTTGTTAAATATTTTGCAGGCTGTTTGTTTTTTTATTAAAGTAACTGGCTCATACTGGAAGCTTGTAAACAGCAAGGAAAAATACCAGTATTTTTTAAGTTTGTTCAGAAGATGGTTAATCATTTGGATACATTTTCTGTTTATCCTACACAAATGTTTAGTTGTGATCTTTTATCCTTTTGGAAAAGAGTTTGATACCCAAGATGAGTTTTTCAAGAAGCTCTTGACTATTACTTTCCGTTCAGATGATATTTTTATGGAAGACAGTGAAAGTTGCCAAAAAAAACCAGGTCTCTGACGTTTTGCCTAATGTTTGTTTTGGAAAAGATCTCCCAGAAGAAAAAAATTACCATTGTCAGTGCTTTCAGTGATCTGGACTTGGACATCAGAAAAAGGTGCCATTCTTCTCTCCATCACCATTCTACTGTTCAAATGTTGAAATTGAATAGTAACCATTGGCTGGCTAAACACTAAAAGTGCAGTTGGTGCTGTAAAAATCATGAAACTGGTGTAAAAAATTCCTCAGGCCTAAAGACAACACCATATGAAACGAGAAAAGATTGTCATCAGCAGCTTAAAGTTATGGGAAAAAAACGTTTGAAAATGAAAGGATTAAAGAGGAGAAAGAAGCCAAGGAAGCAAAGACACCCAACCCAGTTATTTTTGCAGAGATATCCAAATATGGTCGTCCCTATATGAATTTATTCATTGTTAATAGACTCTTAGCTACCTCCTCCAATATGGACCACTCCAGTGGCCTAGTGGTTAGAGCATCTGCCTCGGATGCGGGAGGTCGTGGGTTCAATCCCCGGTCGAGTCATACCAAAGACTTAATAAAATGGAAATAACAGCTGCCTCGCTTTTCGTTCGACATTAAGAGGTTAGTGTTAGGACTGGTCGGCCTGGTGTCAGGATAATGTGACTGGTTGGGACATTATGCTACATGTCTGCAGCATGATACCCCAGTGCTAGACATCACTATAAACTGTCATACTGCAGACATTTTAGCGATATGACTGAAAATTTGTTAAAGCTACGTTACAAATCCAAATCACACACACACACACACCAGTATGGTTTTGGCAGTTAAAGCAGATATTCACCATCATAGTTATTCCTGGAATGAAACATTTAACTATAAATCAGTCTTAAGAAGAGATTGTCAACATATTAATTCGTGAACCCCAGGTCATTATTTTCATTTTCGCCTGAAATATATGAGTAGGAAAGACGTTTTGGGGGCTGCTTCTGAATACATACCCAAAAGTTTGCAGTCTGATGCCTAGTAGTGTTAGAAATGTCATTTTTCATTGGCTATGTTGCTTGCGCATGTGCAGAAGGGTAAAAGTTGGAGTTCTTTTGCAAAGGTTCGTCTGTCTGTGTACAGTTCAGACTGGTCTACTTTAGAACTGTGGCCAAAAAGTCTAAAATCTGGTCACAAAATCTGATTCTGACGATGGGCGAATATTCGGTGTAAATAAAATTGGGGTGTCACAAAATACGTTTTTCCCTCTGTATTTTGTAATGCAAGTAGAAAGCCCAGATTATTTATTATTCTTGTAGAACTACATCTGTCTACTTTCCTGTAATGCCACCCATTTTGGTGTATCTTAATGACCTTGACACATCAGAGCTCGGAAGTAAGGTATTATCTCCTGATGCACAAGCGTGGCACCAAGGGCTAATGAGTTAAGAGCACATTTTGGAGGCAAAGACAAAAATGATGAACAGCCTTGTAAAAGGCAGATTGGATGAATATTGTTCAGCGCCACATGACAGTTTCGAAAACCTTGATGATGATGATGAAGATAGTATTTTTCACTTTGTTAATCAAGGTCGATCTGTTGCTGTGTTTTATGACAACAAATTTTACTTGGGTCAGGTCATCTCTGCAATAAGAAAAAGCTTTAATGAAGGTTATGGAGAAAACAAAAGTGGCCTTTGATTGATGATATTGCAGAAATAGATGTCTCTTATATTGTTTCAAGTAGGGGTTTCATGTCTGATCAGTGTCTAGTGTTGGAAGAGTGTAGTGTGCCCCGAACATTATGGATCTTTAAAAGAGTTATGATGTAATAAATACGAAATGTGTTTCAGTATTGTTAGGTTTTGTTTCTTCGTTTAATTATTTTCTTTCCATGTTTTTTAAAACTTTTATACTTTGTTTTTGCCTGTGTTGAAATAAAGGCTAAATTTTGTCTTTTCACTCATGTCTAAGGATTAATACGTGTAGTTACATCTATTTTACATGTATGTCAGTTTATTGTTTTTTAATTCTTTACATCTTAAATTCTACCTCTGCTGGAAGGCAGGTAGTTGTTTTTGGATAATGCTAAAAAAAAAAATTGCCCATGTAGCTTTAAAATTGTAAAAGTTGTGTACATTTTCATTTTAGTCCCTTTCAAATTGAGGTGATGACATGGCACTCTGTGAAAATATGACCTTTTGTTTTAAGTTTGTAACCTCTTAAATTTTGAACCATTCACATTGTGGCCTTGAAAAATATTGAATATGATATATGTAGATATCTTCACCTTTAATTTTAAGTAGTTAAAATGACTCTTCAGAACTAATGCCACTGCATGCATTGAAATGTGGCCTTCCGAAGCATTTTCTCAAAAAATGGTTGATAAAGGATGAGGATTGTTTGGCAAAATTGAAGTTGTGCGGATTGCATGTTTAGTATTTTCCATACAAGAATTTCTATTTATTTATGTTACTAGGGTAAGTGATTGTGATTTTTTTTGCATTTTTTTTTAAGTACATGAAACACCAGCTTGATTACATTATCTTGGGGTTGGTTGTTGACCATGATTTTGTACAAGTGCACAAAAAAAGTCCAATATGTCCATTTTGTTTTGTATTACCTCTTCTAATTGACGTACATAAATAGTTTGGCATGGTTTTCAGGAAAACAAGCTGTATCTCTTTATATGTCTTATTTTTGCCTCTTAACTAATATTAAAAATGCATTGGAATACATAAAGGATGTTTGTGACATTATTGTCAAAATAGCACAGTGGACTCCTCATTTTTTAGATTATGAAATTAGCAAGTCATGCCAGTTAAACATCGCTTATGTTTTGAAAACTTATATTGTCTTTTTATTTTATAGAATTTTATTTTTTCTGCTTGTATTTTTTACTGTTTTTCTTTCTTTTTCTCCTATCTCCAGTGTCCAACATGCCTGCTATTCAGTCTTTTATAAGTGGCATCCACCAACTATATCTCTATGCAAATATATGGAAAATAAATCACTTATTGCATCTGATGGAAATAGCCACTTGCAAAAACTAATCCATATTTTCTAGTACTTTCATGTAAATTCTAAATGAAGTGCACTAAATGCAAAGTTGTGTAACCAGGAGGCAGATTTGGAAACATTCCTGCTCAAGGTGTGAGAAATGATCCCATATTACTGTATATGTAATGCCTATGTGCAAAAGATAATGTGCACTAAATGGCACAAAATGATTAAGTTTTAATGCTAGATAACACGTAACTGGATTATAGACTTGTTTCATATGGATACTCTTGTAAGCACACAGACTTGTTTCAGATGGATACTCTTGTAAGCAGACAGACTTGTTTCAGATGGATACTCTTGTAAGCACACAAACTTGTTTTATATGGATACTCTTGTAAGCACACAGACTTGTTTGAAATGGATACTCTTGTGAGCACAGACTTGTTTCAGATGGATACTCTTGTAAACACAGACGTGTTTCATATGGATACTCTTGTAAACACACAGACTTGTTTCATATGGATACTCTTGTAAACACACAGACTTGTTTCAGATGGATACTCTCATAAGCACACAGACTTGTTTCATAGTTATACTCTTGTAAGCACACAGATGTGTTTCATAGTTATACTCTTGTAAGCAAACAGATGTATTTCATAGTTATACTCTTGTAAGCACACAGACTTGTTTCATAGTTATACTCTTGTAAGCACACAGATGTGTTTCATAGTTATACTCTTGTAAGCACACAGACTTGTTTCATAGTTATACTCTTGTAAGCACACAACAACAGATGTAATTTCTGATCATTACCATATACATGTATGCTCATATATGAGCCATACAGTGTAATAAAAAATAAAATCTGCAGGACAAGGTCTAAACTGGAATATTTTAAAGTTTTCTTGTCAACTCCCATTATATATTGTTATTGTAGATCACTAAAGATGAGATCACATGTAAGGTATGATGTGTTGCTAGAGACAGCTTCATAAAAAAAATGCTGTTGATAAGAGAAAACATTTTGTTTTGTTTTCCTTTTATTTCATTATTGGTTTAAAGTGGCTGTCTTCTGGTCAGTCAGCATCTTGAAAAAGTTACTTTTGCTCATGTGTTACTTGTAAATATGAGTAGGCAAGTAGAATTCTTAGCCCTGCCTTCCCATTTCAGCTGAATCAGTTCATACTTTTCTAGGCTGTAATACCTGTCTTGTCTACAAAAAATATGAAAAATGTCATACAGTAATGTCTGTCTTGTTTAGCATGTAGGTTCCTTGCAATATTTTGATTAGCTGACATTGTGCAAAATCAAGTTCATTTTCTACCTGACCAGAATCATTGATTTTGGTTTGTAAATGACATGTTTATCTTCATCTTAGTCAAGAACATTTGAAATTACCCCACGAACTGTGGGGACTACTTGATGTTTACTGCATTCTATATTATAATTTTAGTAACAGGCCTTGTTAAATTATATAACTTGGATTGTTCTGGAAGTAAACTTTTGTCCTACATACTGGTTATTCTTTTGTATCTTGGTTTTTTTATAATCTTGTTAATCTAGAAATTATCCGTTCATGTGATAATATTTTGTGGCAGAATAATTGTTATGCTCAGTGATTGATTTGGGCTGAAATTATTTAAATCAAATTTTTCTTCTCTGGAAATACAAATATGCATGCTTTAGTAATATTCTTGGAAAGAGACATTAATTGGGAATTATAGTGAATTCAGACTAGGAAACATTGGATTATATTAATGTGATTCAAAACAAGACTTGGCACATCATTAAAATTCAAGCCATTGGCACATTAGTACATTAGACACTGCATGCCAATACAGGCACTTCAACACCTTCAGCATTGGAAAT
This sequence comes from Sinohyriopsis cumingii, assembly GCA_028554795.2. Lineage (NCBI taxonomy): Eukaryota > Metazoa > Mollusca > Bivalvia > Unionida > Unionidae > Sinohyriopsis > Sinohyriopsis cumingii. The sequence goes on along the minus strand of CM068829.1, from coordinate 67,155,460 downwards.
CATTTGAAATAGCTAAAGTTTATTTAGAACTGTATGTTTTTAGGCTTGTGTTATTAATTTTAGGATTATTTGGGATTTCATTCACAATATTATAATTTTTTTTTACTTTTTCAGTTTCTATTCTAGGGAAGTCAATTGTTTTTTTTTTACCAAGCTTGTTGCTTCTCACTCTTTTCTGTTACCTATTTTAAGATGATAGAGTCGTAATAAGCATTAGAGTTGATGTCAAGGTCATGTGGATTATGAAGAATATAAGCTTCAGTAAAGTCTCTGTTTTATCGACATATTAACTTTGGTTTGTTTGAACAGTATTTATTTAAGAAACATTTTCATTAATCATTTGAAACAATATAATCTTTATGGGGATTCAGTAGAAAGCTGGAAAATTGCTGAAAACTGTCATTGCTATATATTGATGCTGAGATTAGACTTGTTACATTTGTTTTATCAAACTTAAATTTGTTTTAAATATTGTCCAGCTACATTTATTGATTTATAAATTTTAAGTTGGTCGATACACTTGGTAAAATCGAGACCACACAATATAATTTTAGTATTCACTACCTTTTCTCTATGATTGTAGATGGGAACAAGTATGCCATCACGAGTGCGGGATTGATTATCTTTAATGTCAGCAAAACGGATGAGATGATCTATGAGTTCCATGCCAAGTATGACAAGACTTTTTCATGGGAATATCAAAGCATTAAAGTGAAAGTGCTCAGTAAGTCAGATTTGTGACTTTACTTACATGGATTGTTTTTTTTAAAGCTGTAAGGATACTAGATAAGAAGAGCTTATGGGATGGCATTTTGTGTGTCATGTGACAACCACCTGTCTATTACAACATTTGTTATTGCTAACAGTCCCAGGAAACTTTATACACATTCATCAAAGGGCCTGTTTAGTGATAAATGAAAATGGTTCCACTCAGGCACACAATAGGACTGACACAGGGACCATCTTGAAAAAAATGTCATGAATGGTTGTTATCTTGGGTAACATCACATATTCTGATGGTCACGAACAGTGTTTGTTATCCTGGACAACATGAAATATAACTTTGAACTGGATATATAGGCAACCTGTACGAAAACTTCCGCCCTGACTTTAACCAGATTCCAGGTGGAATTTTAAAGCGGATTTCACTTAAAGCCTAGATTCCACTTATTATAAATTTTAGGTGGGTTCAGGGTGGATTCAGGGCGGAATACAGCCCGAAATATGCAAATTAGTCCATCTATTACTAGGCGGAATTTGTTTATTCTGCCTACTAGACGGAATTAGTTTATTCCGCCTACTAGGTGGAATTTGTTTATTCCGTCTACTAGGCGGAATCTGTTTATTCCGCTCATTTAGCCTAGATTCCCCTTATTGTCACTTTTAGGCAGGTTCAGGGTGGAATATAGCTTGAAATACGCAAATTACTGTTACTGGGCGGAATCTTTACTTTTGCCTAATTAGATGGAAATACCTGCAGAAACCCAATCCAATAATGAAAATGTCAAGGCGGATTTCAGACAGATTTTTTAAGCACTTTCTGCCTAAACCATAAAAAATATACTTCAGATTTCTATTAAACTGCCTAATGATTTTTAGGCATTATTGGGAATCAATGATAAATATTCACAGTAATTTTTAAAATGGATCATTTTATTTTGACAGACATTATCAAATAAGATTTAGGTTTTTCTTGTCCTAAGCGGCAATGCCATTTTCTTTCTTGCATACAAAATCTAATCCAACATGGCATCACTTAAGTATTTTTCATTTCACTTTAAAGTATGGTGAGATTTCACAAATATTTTGACCAAACCTTTCTTTGAAATTATGTTGAGGTCTCACTCAAATTTCTTTGAAATATGTGTGAGGTTTCAAAAAAAAATTGACTAAAACTTTTGTAAGATTTCACTAAAAGTTTGATCATTATATAGTATTTTACTGAAGTTTTTTTAGTGTTTCAGACATTTCAGCAGGTTTCAAAGAAATAATGGATATGAATTAAACAGGACTTTATTAACCAAGGTGATATTTAAGTGTGCATGAAAACAATTATACTGATGTTGTAATTATATGACATCCAAGGCAAGAGAAATGGGAGTTAATAAAAATAAAAATAAAAATAATAATAATAATAATATATGACTTTATTTAGAGAAGGTAATTCAGTTAGTTACAGAACTAATCTACCTTGAGGCCTTCTGTGATGTACAACATATACTGTATATACAACATGATATGAAGTATCTGACACTAAATAATTAAGTGGTTTTTAAAATCCAAGTATCAAGTCTGGAACATATGCACAGGCTTCGGTGAACACATAAACATATATAAAATATTAATCTGCATTGAAAAATTCAGCCGTGAAAATAATGCAAAATTACAGAAAAGCATCCATTTGAGACAATTTGATTATGAGAAGAAGAAAAGCTAGGAGCCTGCCTTATGTCACTTGTACTGTACACTGGATTTTTGATTGCACAAACTATGATGCTGTTGTGGTCTCTCGAATTAGTCCTTGTTCCATAAGCAGCCATGACAAACGTTTATCATGATATAATTACTCTTATTTTACACTGAATTCCAACACACCAAGAATATTTTGATAATATACACAATAATGCCTCACGAGATTGAAAGTAGATTCTACTTTTCAGCCAAGAAAATTCCGCAAAGATATGACTATCTTTGATAGACATGGATATCTGGTAACAATTCCCACCAGTGATCTACACGTTGTCCCTCCTTAAAGTTAATCAGTTTGGAGTTGTATAACTTCGAAATCATCCTGATTCCTGATTCAATTCCTTGTCTTATTTAATACGTTAGCCGCAACTGTAAAGCTCTTTATGGCACAAAATGCTTGTCCTGGCGTTCATTTTTCATACAGATTCATCAATTATGTTCCCATCAAATTTGCGTTCAGGGTATTTTCATTGCCGCACATTTTTCAAATGGTTATTCAATCTCTCGTCCCGCTCGAAAATTAGAATCGCCATGTTTAGCAAACATGCTCTTTCCCATCAGTTTCTGTTACGCGACGATTCATTGGTCAATTAAATTTTTTTGACCAATCAGAAAGCTTTATATAACAATCATCTGTTCAACAATAAATGGAACAAATACTTATTTGAAAGCTCGTTGTGGAATGGGACCGGATGGAGCATTATTTAAAGAAAAGTTTTGGAGACGATATTAAAAAATGGGTCCATATCGAGGAAATTCAGGTCAGGAGAAAAGCGAAATTATGTTTTAAAACAGAAAACAAGATGAAAACTTGTTCTAGGGCAGTTAAATCCAATTGAAGTTAAACAAAAATACAACAACAACAAATTTGAACAAGAAATTTAACATGGAAAGCTGTGAAAAGAAGTTATAAATTGTGCCCAAAATAAACAATAAAATTACAGCTATCAGAAACAGGAAATATAAATGTTGCTGAAAATCATTCAAATTGTAAAAAGAAACAATAAATGTTATTATATCTTATTGATATTTTTATTGAATTGTCAGTCACAGATATTACAATCACAAAATATCACTATATTTTCAGTCATTTAACTTTACAGACACACAAAAGCCAAGTCCTAATTATGCCTTATTTAACTGATGTAAATGACTAAGTTCTTCATTCCGCTAGATGTTGGTTAGAAAATAAAGTAAGTCCAGATTCCTCCTTTCATATAATAGATGTCAGTGACTAAGTTCCTAATTCCACCTAGATGGTGGGTGGAAAATCAACTAAGTCCAATATTATGCCTAAAGATGTATTTATAGCAGGAATTTGACAAAAGTCCATCTTAGAAATAGACGGACTCTAGATGGATTCATCTTTGATTTCTCAAATTTTCCATGTCTGCCTTTGTATTAACCAGATTTTTAACATTTTAGGCAGATTCCGCCTGGAGTCTGCTTAAGTTCCAGGTGGAATCCGCCTAATTATTTCGTACGGGAAGAAATGTCTTATTGTGTTTTGGGTGTCAGCATTGTGTACGTTGATGCTTTGGTTAGTATTATATTTTTTGTCAGCATTGAAAATGTTGATTAGCTTCCATTGTGACCATGATATGCATCTCAGGATATGGTCTCCACTAAATATGGAAAATGCTTTAAATGAATTCTTAGAAATGGCTCCAAAGTAATTGCCTTAATTTGTGAGAAACCACCCTGGCAAGAAATGATTTAAAATTTTTACAAGTGATACTGAAGCTATTTGGCCATGAATTATATCTGCTTTTGCTAAAACAAAAAAAAATCATTTTAAAAAAAGCACTGCTGGATTTAGCCAAATATTGCAGAGATCATCCTGCTTAAATGTCCATTCATATTTATGCAAATTATACTTCTTTAAATTGCCATTAAATATGGCCACCGTTACTAGAAAGGCAGAAACATTTTGTTAAATGTATGTAAATACAAGCCAGCTAAACAGATTTTGACTAACTTGACACAGGGCATCCTGGCATAAAGACCTTTCAGTATTGGACAGAATGATATTGATGTATGATCAAGTTATGGATGATGATAAAATACAATGGAGAAGCCTTGATATCATTGCTTTGATACATATACATTCAACAGCATTAAAAAATATGAAGAGAAAGCATTTGCTGATCTACATTTATTGGCCAATATTAGCCAATATTAGCCAGGAGAGTAATTTCAGGCACACTTGGGCCTCTTGTTTCCATAAAGATGAATTACTTTGGATAGCAGTGTTATTGTAATCAGCGAGTATCAGACAATTTTAAAAAGATTGCGGCATAGGTTAAGTCTAAGATACATGAGCAAGCCAGATTGAATTCCAAGCACAGGGTCAAGAAGACTAAAAGAGGGTTCATAAACAGTGGTCATTAAAACAAGAAACAGTGCCACCTGATGTTATCAATGCAAATTGTGTTATCTCGCTTTTATATAATAAAAATAATAATGAAGACTTTGTATAGTGCCTAATCTTTAGAAGCTCTAAGCGCTTTACAACACCAGACAACACCTATGAGACAAGAAACACAATAATACCATTACAAAAACAAACAACATGAAATTAGAAAAACATTAAAAAACAAAAAAACATGCCAAGAACACCCCAGGCAGGAAACACCACTAGGTCCCTAAGTCTGCTCCTGCTGTCGAAACAAGCGAGCCCAATTGGGCAATCCACCCCACGCTGCCGGGCCCCAGTACGCAAAAGAACGCTGCCCATAGAACTCCACCCCCATAGTGGGAACAATGAATACACGACCGCCAGAAGAGGAGCACAAGCATCCCGCCGGTGTGCACACACGGGTGAGGCTGGATAGGCACGACGGACAAGAGTCTGACAGTGAAATGAAGCACAGAGAACAAACTCTGTGCCCGACCCTGGATCGATTGGACAGCCAGCGCAGGGTACAGAGCAGCGGGGAGGCGTGCTCCAACCGCTGCACCCCAAGCACGACCCGAGCAGCTGTGCCTTGAACTTCTCGAAGTCTCCGGGGCAGACACCGAGACGAACCAGACAGAACTGAGCCACAACAGTCTAGTCCTGAAAGCACCAATGAACACACAAGTGCCCTAGTGGCATCAACCGAAGACATTTGTGAACCGAGCCGATGAGTCTCAGCCCAAGACATGCAGCCTTGCACACGTTCACGACACGCCGATGCAATGCGAGAGCACCGTCCAGAGCAACACCCAGGTCCTGCACCGACCGTGCGAACCCAACGCCGGCGTTGCTGACACTCACTGTCTGAGGCAAAGGATGCGAATGAGAAAGTCCCCGTGCCATGACCAGAACTGCCCGAGTCCCACCACCACTCATATGTAGTGAAAGGAGGCAAATAAAGATCAGGTTGTTTAATCCCCTTGGATCTATTTTGGTATGCCTATAATAAGGCAGAACTTATTGTTATGCTGTTGCCCATCCATCTGTCCATGTCAGTCATCATTTTCATTTGTGCACAATAACTCAAGTTGTCTGCCATCTGCAGCTACCAAACTTTGTGGATAGTTTGCACTAATTGCAAGAAGGAACCATATAGATTTGGGGTCAAAGGTCAGGGTTACTGTGAAAGAAGAAAAATGGTGTCTGCACAGTAACTTTTCCACCATCTACAGTTATTAGCTTTGAGATAAGGTAGAACCCCATGTTTTTCAGGCTTCAAAGGTCAAGGTTTGTAACCTGACTGAAAGAAGGTAAATTGTTTCTGCACAATAACTTGAACTGACCATCTCTGAATATTGTGGATAGTTTGTTTTTAGGTTATTGTTTAAGGACACTGAATGAATAAAAATGGTTTATGCACAAAAACTTTAGTTGTACATGACAAACCTCAGCCAAGCTTGAGGTAAGGAAGAAGTCTACTGAATTTTGGGGTGAGAATGTCAAAGGTCAGGGTAAAATATATAAAATCTGCACCTTCTTCATAGCTGGCAAAATTAAAGCTGTAGAACATTAAGAACAACAGTGGTGATTGGCATTCCTTATAAAGAACGAAATGCCTGGATGAAGTGGCACTGTACAGTGGTGTATTGAATATATATACATGGATCTGACTTGTGCAGACCTTCAGAGGGGTGAACCTTGTCCAGAATATGTTCCCTGAAGCTGTCCACTGACAGTGGAACACAACGTTCTTGAGTGTGACGACTTTCATTCTGTGAGACAAGATTTTTGCTTGTATGTCATCCATTGTATTGTGCATTATGTTGCATGCATCACATATATTCAATCCTACACTCTGGAGTCTATTTCTAAATCAATTTAAATCAGTCAGACTTGATATATGGGTTTATATCATGTGCTTAATACATTGATGAGTTAAACTTGCATCTGATTAACTGAGTTATCCCTCTTGAGGCCTAATTTCTGATCCAATTTTGATTAAACATGGCACGTATGCTTATATTATTCAGATGTTGGATGAGTTTATTAATGAGGTTGGTCTATTGTTCTGATCAGTTGATCTTACATCTGTTTGTCTGCATATGATACACCTTTGATAGCTATATTTCTGATTTGATTTTGGTCAGACTTGGAATATATACTTGTCATAAAAGTACATACATCCAGACATGCACACAAACACACACACACACAGAATGAAAGAAGAAATACAGTTTCCATACATTATCAATAGTTCCATATCATAGACCTGGACCAGTCTTCATGGATAGTTCATACCTAGGGTATGCAAGAGGTCATCAGTTTTGGGGTCAAACAGTGATATGTCAGAATTAAAGTAACCGAAATTACAAAAAACAGTTCTGCATACAAATTTTACTTACCTGCATATTAAATATGAAGTAAATATCATGTGGTGTCAACTTACCTGTTTATTTTTTATGTGTATCTTTATTGCAATCTGTAACTTTTGGTATATGATTTTATTTAATTATTGTAATTTTTATTCATTGTCATAAACTGTTTAGAATATTGTTTGTTATAAATTGTGTGCATAATTTGACCCTGTTGAAAACACAAATCTTGTAGGATCTGTAAATAGTTCTTTACATACGTGTTGACAATTAGTAATAATAATCATAATAATATGGCTTAAAATGGTGTAGTTTCTAAGTGACTGATGGGATATGGAAGTTTCAAGAAGAATTCTGTGGATTGCCAATGGTTGCGTGAGGTCATTTGAACATATTATGTCGTGACTTAGTACATTGTAAATCAATAGTGTATGTTGTCATATGGGGTCCATTGCAAAATACAGTAGCAGTTTACAGTGTATATAAGGAGAAACTTAAGCATTCACTTTGATTCCCATTTCTGGAATCATTCCTGCTTTTTGTGTTCCTGATGTAAGTCTGCCGATATATTTTATGTTTTACTTAGATATTTTGCGAGAGGAAAAACATATGTTTTGACTGTTCAGTGGTGATAGAAAGTGTTCATTTTTTTAACAATATATTATTCTGGAACTATTATAAATTATTCGAAAGAATTCGGGACAATGCTATCTTGACTACATCATGGTTCTTGGAGAACTAGAGTACATTTCCGGTATTGAGATTATTTGGGACTTTTCATTTCAAAGACTTTTATAAGGACAAATTTGGATTCACTTTGCTATACTTTAAGTTCGTCTCACATTTTTTATTTATCACTTTAATAATTAAATTGTTTGTTGAGTTTTACAAAACTTGTTGGTTTTGTTTCTTTTCTGCTACTTAAGTTTGTGACCATAGAGTTGTTACAGTATTAAATATTATCTAGGTTATTATTTGCTGTTAACGTACCTCGGTATTAAACATGGAGTAGGTTATTATTTGCTGTTAACGTACCTCGGTATTAAACATGGAGTAGGTTATTATTTGCTGTTAACGTACCTCAGTATTAAACATGGAGTAGGTTATTATTTGCTGTTAACGTACCTCGGTATTAAACATGATGTAGATTATCACATACCATTCATTATATTTTTCTTTTAATGGAAATGGTTTAATTCAAATCAGTAGAACTTAAATAGCTTAATTAATTGCCAAGTCATTTTGATATGCTAAAGAGGTAAGTACTTTTAGAATCATAGGGACCATTTTAATTTTGTAAGCCTGATTTTATTTCTGGCTTACTTGTTCTTTTCTTGTTGTTTGTTTTTGAGGGGTGAAGGTTTGGGGGCTACAAATCATAATTTAAAGAACCAGTGAAGATTGGTCCATTTTTAATGACAGTAGAACCCCCTTTACCAGATCACAAATTGAAGTGTTAAAAAAAAGAAATTTTTGAACAATTGTGAATAATAAAAACAAATGGTTCATGGTAATTTTGTTAAGATTATTGGTGGTGTTTCTATTTTTGTATTCCAGTAAATTGGCAGGCCCTATCCTAAAGAATCTAAAAATACCATGATTGCCAACAAAAGATGTCTATATATTGTGTATTGCTGTCTAATAGCAAAAGATGTTTATATATTATTTATCACTGTCTAATAAAAAAAGATGTCTATATTTTACATATTGATGCCTAATAACAAAAGATGTCTTTACATTGTGCATGGCTTACTTATTACAGTTAAGCCTGAGATAGTTAATCCTCCCACCATCAGCACTGCAAAGGCTGGTGACAAGTTCAGCATGCTCTGTCGTGCCAGCGGAGATCCAGTCCCAATATACATTTGGTACAAGGTAATTTTAAAATTTTGATCTTTTCTTCCTCAATTCAGAGTTTCGAAAGTATCGGAGATCTGGCACTTCTACATACCAACTGTAAAAAGATTAAGTAAAACACATCCACTGTACAGATTACTTTAATACAGTAGTCCCCCTCTTATAAGGCCACCCCTATTGCAGCAGGCAAGTGGCCTTATAATGAAGGTGGCTTTTCTAGAGGGGGATGAGAAATGCAAATAGTAAATACATATGAAGAAAGTCACAAGTACATTTAATTCTAAAACATATATAATATTTTCATTAAAAATCACATGCATGTTGTGAAATAAATGTAAAACAAACTGTTTCATCATTTTCAAAAGAATGTTAAGAACAACCATTGATATAGTTTTAAAACTCTTTATAATTATGTTACAGATCACATCATCTGTCACTATGTTGGTAATAGTCTAAAAAACAAACCAGTCTCGTCACAATTAAAAATATCCTTGCTGTCATATCCCCTGCATATATCGTTTAGTATTTTGTTCAAATCTTTCATCAGCTGATTCTCCACTAATGACAATAATAAAATAAAATAGAGACAAACAGTCATACATACAATTATATTTTTATAAAGGATATACAACACATCAATTCTTTTACAAATAATATTTTATACAATTTTATATAGTGCATTGGCATTAAGTCCGTTAGGATACAAAGTATTTAACTTATGAATCCAATAAGTTTCTTTTATGAGTCTATTCATGTCATCATGCACAATATCTATTGGCATGAAAGAAAAATCGAGTAGAGAGTGATTATTGATATTAAAGTGTGTTGAAATATTAGAGGAAATCTGAGGATCTCTATAATTTTTTATATGAAGGCGATGATTATTCATTTTCTTAGAAACTTGTTGAAGTAATTGTCCAACATATTGCATGATACATTTTTTACAGGTTTCAAACAAATCACATCAGTTGATATGCAGTTAGTGTTATCATGTAGAGAAAATACCTCTTTTGTATTAGCACTACTGAAAGAAGTACTTTCTCTTATGTTTGGACATTGAGAGCACCGGTGTCTGTAACATTTAGATGACGAAAAGTGTATTTTTTTAATTTCTGTCAGTTCTAATTAAAAAATCTTGCAAATTCTTGGGTCTTCTATAGGCGAGAATTGGTTTAATTTTGTAAAGTTATTTTACACTGGTTTTATTTAATAAATTTAGGAGACTATAATATTTATTAATTGTACGACCTATATTAGGTAATAAAGGATTATATTGTATTGTGAAAGGAATTTCATCTCTCTCTATTTTACATTCTGTTGTGTTTAAAGCATCATGTTGAGTAAGATTACAGGCTTTGTTCAGCGCAGAATCAGTTATATATGTAGGATAATTTCTATTTTGGAAATGATGTCTGTAATTTATTCAAAGAATTTTGTAATTGACAATCATCTGAAATAATGCGTCAGTATCTTTTGGCCTGGCTATATGGTATACCGTTTTTACATGACATGGGATGACATGAAGAATATTCCACATATTGTTGGATATTTGTTTCCTAATGAAACACGAAACATGCGTACTAGATGCAGTATAAGTAAATTTAATTGTCAGGTGTTCACCTGACGATTAAATTTACTTATACTGCATCTAGTATGCATGTTTCATTTTTAGATGCAAATGTAATAAAAAATATTGATAACACTCACCCATGTGTACACACCAGCAAGATACTTATGCTCCTCGTCTGACAATTGTATACTCACTATTCCCACTATGAAAACAAAATCATATGGACAGCATTCTTTTGCATACCTAGGCCCAGCAACGTGGAATGAACTGCCCACTGAACTTAGACACAAAGACAGTGATCACATTCAAGAGGGCTCTCAAAACTCACTTATTTCAACTGCAAGAACAAACTTAAAGATCTAATAATGTTTCCTACCTGAAATATTCTCAGCATGTTTTTTATTTTTTAATGTTTTTTCTAATTTCATGGTGTTTGTTTTTGTAATAATATTATTATATGTTTTTTTATCTTATAGGTGTTGTCTAATGTTGTAAAGCGCTTAGAGCTTCTAAAGATTAGGCGCTATACAAAGTCCTCATTATTATTATTATTACCTCTACAAATATTCATATCAAGGAAGCTAATATCCACCAGTATGTGCACAAAGTACTGCATATGAGCAAATTCCACACAGTGTAGTGGATATCCAAGATTACATAATTATGTTGCTGTGACTTCTAACTGGGACAATAAAACCTAATCTATCTACCACAAGCCGTGACATTGGCAATTGATGATCACCACTATGTCATGGATGGACATGTGAAAGGATTAAGGTCCACTGTGGGAACATGGATTCCCAGAAATAGATGGTACATGTACTTTATGTATTTATGAACTTTTGTCATTTGAAGCAAAGTGGTGTCCATATAGTCAGAAACCTGGTGATGAACAAAAATATAGCAACTATTTTGTGTGTTATGTTGCATCTTTAAACCTCTGGCCCATTTAGAAAAGATATAGGTGATTGTGTACTTAAGTATGGCAGATTCTTTTACATCAAATGACCATTTAGACTTAGTATTTAAAATAATAGTTCTTATTTCATTGGTGAAAAAATAAAGATTGGTCTTTAGATATATAGCTGTGAAAAATTCTTTGATTTAAATAACATGCCTTTCATCCAGGAGGGAACTACTAACCAGTGGTCATTATTGACGGACTCTGACAGAATTGTCATTGATGAACGAAATGGAGAGCTGAAAATTCAGCCCCTTAAAAAGGACGACGAAGGTCAATACAAATGTCAGGCTTCAAATGAAGCAGGTTTTGCAGAAGCCCATGCAAGACTAGATGTTCAAGGTACACAGTTATTTTTCTGAACACAATAAAATTAATAATATTGTGATACAGCCAGCTTTTTAAAAAAAAATCAGATTTCAGCAATGTGCTGGCCATGAACCAGAAGATCTTATGTGATGGCTTGTCATCTCTGATCTATCTCTTTTCACAAGTTTGTTAATGCTTCTAATAAACAATTGGGTAGATTACCGTGAAGCTGAAACTATGTTGTTTGTCTGAAATGAAAAGTGTTAATCTGACAGCTGTGGTGGCCATCTAAAAAATCTTGTTAAATTTGTACTCCGTACGACTGGAATTTTGCATTGACAAGGAGATTTTCACTCAGTCTTCGTATGACACCTGTTTGGTCCTAAATGAAAATGAAACCCCTCAACAAGCCAAAATGGCTACTAGGTGGCTATCTTGAAAATCTTATCACTAGTTTAGAAAGGACAGTCAAATAGAGTTTCTTTAAGATATGCATTGTTGATCCAGAATGGAAGTGATGCCAACCTTACATTCAGTATGAACTTAGTGTTAAAGATCTTCATCATCCTGTCACTTCCCCATTGAATGGATGGTTGTCTCAACATGGGATTTTCACATAAAGATTTATTTTCATTTTACCTAAATCAAATATGACTAACAAGGTGATCATCTTGAAAACCTTATTGACACTTATTTATAACAGAACGTCATAGTGACATTGGGTTTGCACTAAAAACATCATGTAGTTGGTCCTAAGTATAATTATTCCTGATCATATTTTGAAAAAAATTTGGTTTATGGGCTTACATCATTAAGCTCTCACATGAGTAGAAGTACAAACAAACTTTATAATTTGATTTGGCATCTGATGTATTGATCTCTCAGTACTTTAGCAATTCTGTTTCTGATCATATTTTTTATTAAACTTAGTAAATAAGCTGATATCATAAACATATATAATGTGTTTTATTATGCGCAAGATCTGTGCATATTTTTTGAGATCTTGTATATATTTGTTGAGTTTACCAGTCATGGAACTGTATTTCTGACCCAATTTTAATCATAAGTAAATGGGCAGCTATTGTCAAGATAAAGGATGATTTTTAGTATGAGCTAGACCTGTTCATATCATGAGGTGATCTTGCATATGATATCTTCTACCTCTTTCTTGACTAGGTTTTTTTTAAAATTGTATTTTAATTAAAGTTAAGTTGGCAAAGTGGCCTTGGATCAAGCTTGGTAAATCAGCCTATGTCATCAAGAGCTTGGTTGAGTGTTGTAGTAGTTGTAGTAGTGTTTAACGCCATTTTTCTGCACACGATAGGCTATACATGGCGGCCAGTATTAATGGTGAAGGAAGAACCCGGGAAAACCCTGGAAAGAACCACCGACCCACGAGAAGCTACTGGCAAGCTTTCTCACATTGGCTGAATCTGAGACTCGAACCCACGCAGACAAAGGTGAGATGGCAGTGATCCGTAATGGAGAGCATGTTAGACCACTCGGCCAATTGGGTCCCCTCTTGGTTGAGTGTTATTATGAGTGAGCTCTTGCATATCAATCAGGTCACCTTGCATCCAGTTGGCCAACCTTGTGAACAATACAGCAGCTGTTTTTTTAAAAATATATAATTATTATTAGATTGTGATCAAACTTGCTAAACAGTCATACATTTATTAAATGAAGTATATTATGAGCAAGATCCATGCATATTAATGAGGTAATTTTCTATCTGATTGACTAATCTTGATGCCACCATAGAGACAAAGTTTCAGTGCCTTTAAATAAGAAATTTAAAAAAATTTAATTTCATCTTTAAACTTTTATGAATTACAGACCTTAAGCTTTTATTCATTTAATTGATTTTTGTCATGAACGAAGAAAACACCCAAGTTGAACAAATTGGAATAAAAATAGAGACAAGAAATAGCCTGAATCAAAAGTTCCAGTCTTTTCCTTGAATCGAAAATTTAGCATTACATGCCCACCCGTACAAAATTTTCAACATGGATTGGATATGGAATCCATACGTACTTTTACAGAAATATCCATATGAACATTTTTATTCAATAGTTGAAGCACTCTTATGGATTTCAGTGTATCCTTATGGAAAGGTTATGGATTTCTTACGTACTCCATACAGAAAATCTCATGGAATATGCAAATCAGTCCATGAGATCTGTAGGTTGTTCAGATGGAATAAAATTAAAATTCCTTATGGAATTTGGCAATAATCCATATGGAATTTGTGAATAATCCATATGGAATTTGGTAATAATCCATATGGAATTTGGCAGTAATCCATATGGAATTTGGCAGTAATCCATATGGAATTTGTGAATAATCCATATGGAATTTGGCAGTAATCCATATGGAATTTGTGAATAATCCATATGGAATTTGGCAATAATCCATATGGAATTTGTGAATAATCCATATGGAATTTGACAATACTCCATATGAAATTTGTGAATAGTCCATATGGAATTGGCAGATGTACCATATGGAATTTGTAAATGGTCCATATGGAATTTGTAAATAGTTCTTATGGAATTTCATAATAGTTCATCCCATATGAAATTTTCTAGGCATACTTAAGGCTGATTTCAGATGGGTTTTTAAGCGCTTTCTGTCTAAACCATAAAAAAAATCTGCTTCACATTTCTATATAACTGCCAAATGATTCTAAGACATTATTGGGAATCAATGATAAATATTCACCATAATTTTTAAAATGGATCATAAATTTAATTTTGATGGACATTATCAAATAAGATTTAGGTTTTTCTTGTCCTCATTTTCTTTCTCGCATACAAAGCCTAATCCTTGATGGCTTCACTTAAGTCTTTTTCATTTCAGTGAAAAGTCTGGTGAGATTTCACAAATATTTGACTAAAACTTTTGTGAGATTTCATTAAAATATTGATCATTATATAGTATTTTACTTAAGTTTCAGAAGTTTTTCATGCATTTCAGAAGGTTTCTTATTAATAATGAATATGAATTAAACAGGACTTTATTAACCAAGGTGATATTAAATTTGCATGAATTTATTTTACAGATGTAATTATATGACATCCAAGGCAATAGATATGGGAGTTAATAATAATAATAATAATAATAATGATGACTATTTAGAGAAGGTAACTTAATTAATTACAGAGCTAATCTACCTTGAGGCCTTTTATCTGTTATATACAATACTTACATTATGTACAACATGATGTGAAGAATCTGGATTGACACTAGATAACTGATTTTAAAAATCAAAGTATCAAGCCTGGAATGTATGCAGAGGCATCTGTGAACAAATAAACATATATAAAACATAAAGTATTAATCTGCATTGAAAAATTCAACTGTGAAAATAATGCAAAATTACAGAAAACATCCATTTGAGACATGAAAATAAGAAATGCTAGAAGCCTACCATATCACTTGTACTGCAACTTGATTTTTGATTAATGTACAAACTATGATGCTGTTGTGGTCTCTTGAATTAGTCCTTGTTCCATAAGCAGCCATGACAAACGTTTATCATGATATAAGTACTCTTATTTTGCACTGAATTCCAACACACCTAGAATATTTTGATATATACACAATAATGCCTCAGGATATTGAACGATGATTCTATGTTTGGGCCAAAACATTCCGCAAAGATATGACGATCTTTGATAGACATGGGTATTTTGCAGCGATTCCCACCAGTGATCTATACGTTGCCCTCCTTAAATTCATCCTGGAAGTTAATCAATTTTGAGTTATATAACTTCAAAATCATCCTGGTTCAATTCCTTGTCCTATTTAGCATGTTAGCTGCTACTGTAGAGCTGTTTATGGCACAAAAAGCAAAATACTAGTCCTGGCGTTCAGTTTTCATACAGACTGACCAATTACGTTCCCATCGACTTTGCATTCAAGCTGTTCTCATTGCCGCACATTTTTCAAATGGTTATTAAAACTCGTATCCCGCTCAAATTGCTATGTTTAGCATTTCCATCTGTTTCCGTTACGCAACAGTTCATTGGGCAAGTACAAAATTTTGACCAATCAGAAAGCTCTTCACAACGATCATCCTTTAAATAACAAATGGAACAAATACAAATGCAGAATGGGACCGAATAGAGCATTATTTAAAAAAGTTTTGGAGACAATATTAAAAAGAGGTTCCGTATTGAGGAAAATCAGATTCAGGTGAGGAGAAAAGCGATATTCTGATTTAAAACAGAAAACAAGAAAACTTGTTTGAGGGTAATTAAATCCATTTAAGTTAAAAAAAAATACAACAACAACAATAACAAAATTTGATAAAGAAATATAATACAAAAAGATATCGAAAGAAGTTATTGTGACAAAAATATAGAATACAATTACAGCTTTCAGAAACGGAATATAAATGCTGCTGAAAATCATTCAAATTGCACAAGAAAAAAAAATAAATTTTATTATTTCTTACTGATATTTTTTTACTAAAATGTAAGTGATATTACAATCACAAAATATCACTATATTTTTAGAATTTTTGACAAACTCTCAGTGAAATTTCAATCACAAATTTCCACTGATATTTTCAGAAATGTTAGCTGAGTCGGTGAAATTTCAATCAGAAAATTTCACTGATATTTTCAGACATTTTGGTAAAATCTCCTAAAATACCATAATTTTAGTGAAAAAGGACATTTGAGTGAATGTCGAGAAATGTTCATTGATTTTGCTGAAATTTAAGTCACATTTTCACTAGGATATGATTTGTATAGAGCATATTTTAATAGGAAGCCAACAAAATTACTTTTTAGAATAAACATCAGATCAAGCCCAAAATCCACCTTGCACCAAATTTTCCAAAGATTCATCTATGCTTGTACCACCAGCTATTAATTTTCTGATCATGTTTACATTTTCTCTACTTTTTTGGTCATATCTTTGTTTTTAAACATCTGTGGAAATAAATTAAAGAAAACTGACATACATACGTTTCTTCAAATTTATATGAGTATATATTCATCCTTCCACATCAGCTACACTGACATATACATGTACCCTAACTCCCACCAATATTTCTATTTGAATCAGATAGTTTAGGTTATTGATTCTTCAGAGAGTATTTTCCATGACGCTATTTAATACATGAGCCTGCTGTCCATATGGAAAAAAGTGCTTATGGATTAAAGTTGCAACTTTATTCCATATGGAATTTTCATTTGCTGTGAAGTACTTATGGAAGTGATATGGAATAAATTGTCTGATTCCATAAGTTTTTCAGTCCATATCTCTTCCATACAGATTCCATAAGTATTCCATACGGAATCCATGAGAAATTTCAGTACGGGAGAAATTATGACATTTAATGAATTAATTAAACATTTTGCCATTTTGTTAATTTTAATACAGATCAAAATTGAGGCACTGTAATATAGCAAACATGAGGCAGGTTGATAATTTTAACATCATTCCTTTCAGATTTGTAGAAAATTCAAGTTTAAAGAGAATTGCTTTTATTACAGTTCTTCCTGACATTATTGAGGTTCGTAATACTACTGGAGAAGAGAATGGTGGAGCAGTTATTAGTTGCAGAGCTTCTGGGGATCCAGCACCAGAAATGAAGTGGAAACCAATTGATTCAGACACTTTCTATCCAGAAGGACAAAGTGGGGTAAGGCTTTGGTTCTAACACTATTTTCTAGGCTGGACAAAAGTAGTCTCAGTACAAATTGATTACAGATCAACATTTAACTGGAAAGATTGTTAATTGATTCAAAATCTCACCCCTGCTTATCCTTCATACAATAAAGGGGCAATTCAGTATTTCTAAATATATTAAAGAGTCAGCATTATAAGTCTATATATAATACAGGTAGCAGCAGGGGGGGTGAATCCTACAAAATTTAGAAGGTTCCAAATGTCGAAATAAACCCTCCAAAAAGAAAGGGTTTCAACTGGAAATAAACCGTCGACTGCGTTTCAAGAGGAACCTTTGGAGGGAGAAACCTCCCAGGAGGTCCTCCTGAGTTAGTCTAAATACGGTTTCTGGTTGAAAAACCTATTAATGGCACTTCGATTAAAAAAAATGAACCAATTTGTTGTCGTCGCCCTCCCTGCTAATAAAATTGAAAATTGTTATAACAAATAATGGCTAATATTGGAGAAGCATATACTACTAGACTAGCTTGAGAGCAGCTAAAAGCAATTAAAAAATTTCTTCCTGTGAGGGATTCTGTCAAAGAAAAACTTCGAGCAAGACAAGAAGCGCAAGTTGAGTTTACAGAAGGTGCAGAACAATTATTTAAACCCATTACAAAAGATACCAGTAAAATTGTGACGGGTATCATGGGAGATATTGAGGCTGACAAAGAGGGTCTTCTTCAATTATCAAAGAAAACTGCAGAGGCTACGGTGGCATCGTGAGATGTTATCAAAACCTTGCCAACTCAAATTGCTGAAGCTGTAGAAGCTGCTAATCAAACACGCACCGAAATCGGTGATGTTAAAAATATTGTCGATAAACTACCTAAATCAGAAATAAAAACTAGATATTTTACTCAGGATGGTTACGTGGAAATACTAAAGGATCCTGTTAGTGTCGCGGCGGTGGGATATCAACTAAGAAGTCAGCTACTAAAGCCAGAATTTCATAATACTCCAGAACACGAGTGGAACGCAAGAGTATTTCGTGAGCTTAAAGATATTCCAAAAATCATCACTAAAAAACAAAAGCAAGAATATGAAGATTTTGTTCATCAGGTTAATAAAATAAAAGGGGTTGAAACACCGTCAGTGAAATTTCGGTCACAGAGATGACGACAAGAATTGCCCGACCCGGGTAAAAAATCCGGTGATGGGTTCTCAGGAAGTGGTTGTATTGACTGTCCTAACAATATCATCAATGTATTGCAATGGCTAGAAGTTCTCATAGGAGGGAAGCGAGCTGGGAATAACTCACCAGAAATAATTAATGAAGCAGCTGATATTTGCAGACGATTATTTCAAGGAAGTATCATGGATACTGGTATCTACCGAGAACTTATTAATGAGCTCATTGATGACTATCACAGTGACTAGTTGTTAGATAAATAAATAATTATATAAAATGATCATACACGAATCCCATCGTAGACCAGTTAGGGTCAGGGTGGTAAGTTCGCAATTGCCAGTATACAAAATAACTTACAGAGATGGATTTGGTAATGTTGTTCAAGGCTTATTTGCGGGAATGGCTCCTAAAGCAATACCGATCGCAAAACAATTATCAATGAAAGCTATTGACGTTATTCGTGATAAAGCTAGTGGTGCTGTTGGTGGCGCTGCCAGTAAAGAGATCATGGCAATCAAGGACAGACTAGCACGATTAATACGCAGGCCAAAACCACCGGTGAAATTACCAAGTACCGAAGTGATACCTGCAGATGTTAGTAAAGTAATAAAACAAGCTGCAAATCAAAAACTAGCTGAGTTGATAAATCAAGGGGCTGAACAAATAAATACAAGTCTGGTGTCAGGAAGCGGTCCTCGTTTTAGAAGATAACAAATTATAATAAAATGTTTAAATGTCAATCTGACCCAGCGTTCAACATGGATGCACCATTACTCAAGGACGAATCAGTACGTGATTTTCAGTATTATTCTTATGACGCACGAGAACCAGATAAACGAGGACAAATTGAATTGCAAGTTCAAGACACAAGTAGATATTTCTTACCCACTGAAGCGTTTATTGAAGTAGCAGGTGAAATTATAAAAACAGATGATACAGTATATGGAAATGAGGTTAAAATCAGTTTTGACAATAATAGAATTATGGCTTTGTTTGAAAGCGCTGCGTATCTCATTGACGGAAAAAAAATTGAGTCAATTGAGAACAATGTTGATGTGGCTACAACAATAATAGGTTTAGCAAGATATTCTGATGATTATACAACATCAGCTGGTCCATCAATGATGTTTGCCAAGGACACTTCTGATTTTCCTAACAGTGATCAGTACAATATTAGACAACCAAGAAACTTTGCCGACAGTGCCGACGCTGATGTGTGGCCGGTGGTTCACGGTGCTAATACAGAATTTAATTTAGGTTTTCATGCGCATAGACAAATGTTAGGCGCTGGTCGTAGAAATTTTTCGTGTGCCATTCCACTGTCCCACATCTTTGGATTTTGCAGAGATATCCGAAAGGTAATCTTCGGAGCAAAACATACGGTTGCGTTTTTTAGAAAAAATGATGATAATGATGCTTTATGGCGACCCATGGGTGATGCTGGTAAGGTAGTGTTGAAAAAACTTTCGTTGTGGATGCCGGTAATGACCTCGACAATTGCTGAAGAACAGCGACTGCTTTCTTTTATGGATCAAGGTGGTAAATCGTTATTATTATGGCTTACAGTAACCACAGATAGTGCTCAAAGTAATATTAATGGTTTATTTACATGGCATATAGCATCACAGCAGGGAGTTTCTGCACCGCAACATATTTTCATTGCTCTTCAGGTTATTACACGAATAAACTCACAGTTACGGAGTCACATGATATTTGATCCACTCGGTGTTACTGATGTTTCTTTAAGAATAAACGGGCATCAAGAACCATCTGAGAATATACAATTAAATTTTGCTTATTATCATGTTGCACGTGTATATCATCGCTTGATGAAATATCTAGCGCGTGATCTAAATATCGATACTGGTTTGCAAATATCACAATTGGATTTTATGTCATATTATCCAATCTATTACTTCTCACTGGAGCATCTTGATTTAACTAGACATTCTGTCGTTGATGTGCATTTCAGAGTTCAAGTGAATAGAAATGTGGCTGAAGTAGCTAATTACAGAGCAATTGCTGTTATACTCAGTGATAAAACAATGTTACTTGAAGGTGTTGGTGGCCGAATGAGAGTTATTGATGCACCAGTAGAAAACATGTAACATTGTTAAAACAATGTGTAGACAATTAGATCAATCGCGTTTATTATAAAATGTCATATAGTCACGTTAATGTCACTTTGACTTCTGGTCAGATAAAAAAATTACAATCGAAAAACGCAAAAGTATGTGCGGCGGTGATAACACTAAAAAACGATCAAATTGTTAATGGTGGTCCAAACAAGTTATCGCTGACTAAAACCCAACTAAAACGTTTCAATAAAGCGAAGCAAGCAAAAACCGGAGTTCAATTTGATTTCGCTCCCAAAGCTATCAAGGATATGGTTAAAACCGGTGGTATATTTCCACTTCTCGCAGCAATACCAGCACTGATAGCTGCTGCTCCCCCAGCTGTCGCAAAAGCAGCTGCATTAGGAGCTGTTGGAACAGCTGCTGGGATGGCATTAAAAAAAAGCAACTGGAAAAGGATATCAAAGAAAAGGACGGGGTCTAAGACTTCCAGGAACTCCGCCTTCATGGTACCCAAAATGGTTCTGAAAACCGCTGGTTTTCTCCCAATGTCAAATTTTTATTTGCTCGATGTTGCTAAACAATTAGATATAAAAATTTCAAAGGCGTCTTTATGCGAGATCAATTACTACAACAACTGAATAATCCAGAAACCGGAATTATTAATCTTGATAACAGTGATGGTCTAGGAAGGAGTTGCTTACACGATCGATCCACGTGGAATTATCTATTTCGATTCGTATGGGTTAGCACTGCCAGTTGAATTCCTTAAATATGTGCAAAGTGCTCCAAGAGTGCAAAGCACTCCAATCTGGTATTCAATGCTACCAACACAAACATTAACCGATCCACCGATATGTGGCCATGAGGTATTAAATGTTCTCGACGCGATATCAAAATCAACCAAACCACCTCATAAAGTCGTGCACGAGTATACGGTGGGCCGATTTCAACAATCCTTAAGAGAATAATGGTAGATATCTACGGAAGATCTCTCATCGAAGCAAAGATAAAAAAACGCGGTGATGTAGATTTATCAAAATATCCGACCAAAGATGAAATCTATAATCTTTTATCATTATCCGGGACAGACCCAGATGAAGTTGTTATTTTTCAGGACCGATATGGAAAACTAAAAACCAGTAATATCAATTTAAATGACATAATTATCAGGGTTCTCGGAGCTGTCCCGGATAACATTCCTGTGTTTATTGACAACGGAAAAATCAGGGATTCAAGTATATCGTTTACAACCATCAGAGACCAAATCGCAGCAAGTGTAACTAATCGCTTAAAAAATACCGGTGACACAATGACAGGTGAACTCAACATGAACGGGAACAAGATAACAGCGTTAGTGGATCCAACATTCGACGAAGATGCAGTGACAAAAAGATACGTAGACATTAACTACTGCACCATTGACCGTGAAGTATCCACGCTGCGGGCTGAGTATGACGTTCACGTGGGCACGTTTTCAAGATTTCGCAGAAACCATCAAAGAACCGCAGATGAATTCTTTGGCTCTCCGCTCACTGTTGATATAAAACTTTCTGATATCAAAACCAACATTGACACGATCAAACAAACACAGCAGGGTATCAAAACCGACATTGACACGATCAAACAAACACAGCAGGATATCATAAGTGGGATTGCTGATATCGTTAATAAAACCAATTTGATTAAATTCCCACCTGGAGTTGCCCCCGGGCATTTTACCAACATAGTATACACGGTATCATCTGGATTTGCAACATGGTCTAAAAAAATAATACTATCAAATACACCGCAACAGTCACTGGCGTGTATAGGTTTTCTGTGTTCAGTGCTGCAAAATTTGATATTTTCACAGAAAAATATCCCTTGTGACGACATTCCACCGATAAATTTTCTGGGGTTGCGACTATAATAATAAATAGCGGAACCGAAGAGTAATTTATGATGGAAGCAGACGATGAGACATAAAACGCAATATCTTACTGGTGGTGTTTGGAATTTGTAGCTGTAACACCTCAATTGTTTACTGCGTAAGATAATAAATGACCCCCTTGACAAAGTCACCAACGACAGCATCAACAACAACATTGGATGCGCAACAATATAAATACGATCAAGTACACGAATGGCAATCAGAGTTAAAAACCCTCATCGACAAATACAACCAAAAAGTAAAAAAATATAAACGGCGAGCAGTCATCATTGATGTGTTAGTATACTCGGTATCCGCGTTAGTTGCATCCACCGGAGTAGTATTATCAGCATTAACACCAGTAACAATCGTAGTAACAATCGTCTCTTCATCAACTGCCATCGCAGAGGTTTTTAATATAATCGCGAAAAAAATGTCCTCGTGCACGAGCACAGAATTGCACGATTATGTCATACAACTAAACACAGCCACAGCCGCATACTCAAAATTATCGTCATCGATATCATCAAGCATTGATGATACAACAATATCAGAATCCGAATTCGCGTTAATGGTGAAGATATACGAAGACTGCACCCGCCATTTGAAGACAACAAAGATAAATAATAATAGTCGAAAATACAACCCCCAAGAGAATTTCTATGATAACGGTAAGTTCGACTAACCCTGAATTTAGTATTAATTTCCCAACTGCAATTCCCGTGAAAGAAATCGCACTAGCACAATTACGAGTATACCACAGTTGGCCCAATATCAGATCAAAATCGTTTGGTGGATTACCAGCCAAAAATTTGTTTGTTTTTGCACATAAAAATAAACCCGATGGTACTCCCGACTGGAACGTCATTGGAATACCAACCCGGTCTTATCAAATCGAAGAAATCAACGAGGAATTGCAACGGAGAATAAAAATTATCACAGGAAAAGAATCCAAGATAGCAATAACTGTTCATGAACCAACCCTGTACCCCAGACTACGCTGTAGATATATATCAGAGTTCAATCAGAACAGTGTTAGGATGGCCTGAAATTCCATCCGAAGCACCACCGATACCACCAGAACCGAAAAAGTCTGACTATGTCACGGATAAGACTTCATACCACGAAATTAAACCATCATACCAACAATTTTTACTTGGAATAAAAAAAAAAACGTTGAGCAATGATTTTTCATCCGGTAAGGGTGATATAGAGTGGTCTGTTTATGAACAAAGTCCCTACAATGCGAAATTTGAATTATTAAACCAGATTATATCACTGAACATATTAAAATCATTAATCAAGAACATAAAACACAACTACAACGACTACAGCAGAATTTTCAAGAACATATTTTTGATTTATCGTTCAAAACCTCAGTTATCAAACGCATAGAAATATTAAATGAAATTGCACATGATATGGAATTGTTTAATCTGCGATTTATTCAGAGTGTATTACACTGGACAACAAATTTTTACAAAAGTCATGTTACTGAAATAAAATTAGTCAATTCTTATCAATTTTTATGTGCTGAACACGAATATGACAGTCAAATTGCAAAATTGGCTCTAGTTTTTTTGTAATCTGCAAGAAATTAATGTTTACATAACGAAATGCATTCCAATAGTAAAACTGTAATAGCCTACCTATAAAAAATCAAGTCATTGACTACATCTTAGATTTCTTCGCCTGTCTCTTGTACAGCTGTTCGGGAGCATCTCTGAGGAGTGTCCAGCAGTAGTCAGCCAGCATTGTAGTGGACCATTTTCCCTGGTATCTTTGTTCCATTGTTGCGATATCTTGATGAAAACATTCGCCGTGTTCATCACTAACAATACCACAGTTGCTAGGAAAGAAATCCAAATGGGAATGAAGGAAGTGAATCTTTAGAGACATATTGCAGCCAAGTTTCTTATACTTCATCAACATGTCTTCTACTAGTTCCTTATAGTTTTCTGCCCTAACATTTCCGAGGAAGTTTGTAGAAACTAGGCGAAAAGCATTCCATGCTTGTTTCGCGTCACCTTCCAGCAAGTTGTTGAACCGGTCATCTTTGAAAAGCTCTCGAATCTGAGGACCCACAAAAACTCCCTCTTTAATCTTTGCTTCGCTGAGTCGAGGGAATTTTTCATGCAGGTATCGGAATGCTGGCAAAGTCCGGTCAATGGCTTTCACGAAGTTCTTCATCAAACCTAGTTTGATGTGAAGGGGTGGTAGCAAGATTTTCTGAGCCTCAACCAGAGCTGGGTGTTGGATATTCTTCTCTCCAATGGCTACATTCTGCCTGTGAGTCCATTCCTTCCTCATGTAGTGCATTTCCCTTGCTCGGCTATCCCACTCGCATAAGAAACACATGTATTTTGTATATCCTTGCTGCAGTCCCATTAAAAGGGCAACTACCTTCAAATCACCACAGAGGTGCCAGCTGTACTTGTTATACTCAATGGAATTCAGTAGCTGCCTTAAGTTATCGTATGTCTCTTTCATGTGGACAGCATACGCTACTGGAATAGATGGAAGAATGTTTCCATTGTGCAAAAGCACAGCCTTGAGACTCAGTTTCGAAGAGTCCACAAATAGTCTCCATTCTTGTGGGTCATGAGTGATTTTTAAAGCATTCATGAGGCCCTCAATATCGGAACAGAATATCAGATTACTTTCCTTTCTGAAGAAAGGCTCCAATTGCTGGTGGCGCTTTCGATATGCAGTAATTGTGACATCTTCTTCTAGAAGATTCCATTGTTGGAGTCTTGATCCTAGCAATTCTGCCTTGTTCAAATCACGAATCAGGTCATTTAGTTCTTCCTGTGTTATTCTGTGTGGGGTTGATGATGCACCACAGTGAAAATCTGGATCACTGCATGCTGATGGACCAGGAGAAGAACAGGTCGACTCACCTTTGTCTTCGTCAGATGAATCAAGAGAATATTCTGCTGGAGGTTCTGGAATAGGAAGTCCCTCACCATGTGGAACTGGTCTCAATGCAGACGGAATGTTTGGGTAGACTATTCTCGACTTCTTTCGCTTCGTTATTCCGTCGGAAAGAGGAGGAACCAAGCAGAAGTAACAGTCATTTAGGTGGTTGCTTGGCTCTCTCCACACCATTGGGACTGCAAACGGCATTGATGACCTTTTGCAATTCAACCACTGTGAAAGCTGTGTTGTACATGTAGCACAGCATATATGCGGAGCCCAAGGCTTGTCTTGGTCACCAACCTTGCATCCGAAGTAAAGATGATATGCCTTCTTCACTTGAGAATTGATACTTTTCTTCTGGTTGGCAAATGTCACTTCCCCACAAATATAGCAAAAATTGTCCGCGGTATTAACACACTTTCGAGGCATTACTGTTCTTTATTGTACGTAAATGGATAAAATAATAAGTTTTATGTAACAGTAGCTTGAACTGTCTCGCACAACGTCTAAAATATTTTAAATGCTGAACCTATCTGATTGGGCTTTATATAGTACACTGCTTACGTCAGCTTCAGCAGCCGCCTGGCATTAGTATAATAGGCCTACACATGTATAGTACACTGCTGACGTCAACTTACTTCAGCAGCCGCATGGCATTAGTATTGCATTGCATCAGAAAATGATGCAATCAACTGTGGATGATGTGAGCATGATGGTATTATGCAATGTTACATCATTATTCCGGATGTTGCTGCAGTCCTACTTTAGGAATTTACACAGTGAAACATAGAAAATGAGGTATATGAATATCTTCAAAACGAGAGCCAATACAAATTTTTCACTGTTATATTCGTGTTCGGCACACCAAAATACTACAGATTAGGGCCTTTTCAAGTCAGTAATGATTTCACTGTTGACCAGTGTTAGCTGCTAAGGAGGGTTCTGCCAGAGTAGATTTTGCAAATAGGTATAAAACACGCATAGATGATATTCCAACATTTAAATTTCCAGGGTATATTTAACCAAACGAACTCAAAAAGTCAGTCAATGATGTCATTGATGAATATTTTCCTGATATACTCGCACAGTACAAAAAAACACTGCCACCAGTGACTATTCTCCGGCACAACAATGACCCCGAAGGACAGGCCGGCATGTGTCTCCTGGCATCGTAAATATAACCGAAGTGGTTGCGGTCAATCTTGTGTGTGATGTAATCGATGGCAGCTGCAGCACGGACACCACAGTATCAAATCAAGCACAGCAAGGATTTGTTCTTTATTCATTCACCCTGAAAGATATACCACCTGGATATCTGATTGTGCAAGAGCCGATCAATCAGGTTTATCTGCAGTGTTATAATCCGCTGTTATCAAGAATAAATTTCAAACTAACAGACCAGTCTGGCCACCTTCTGGATTTAAGAAATGAAACTCTACATATTAATCTACTTGTGAAATCCTAAGGATTTCCTTCCTGAAGATTTCTGTTGTAAAGATTTTCAATCTTCAAAAAAAAAATTCTGACAGTCAGGGTGTTTTACTATCGCTCAGAATTATAATCAATTTATTTTTTACTGAAAAACTGTCAAATTTCTTAATTCTGCAGGGTAATATGCCTGTCAAAATCATGAAAATCGTCCGATTTGCTAATTTGGAAGGGTAATATGCCTGTCAAAATCATGAAAATCGTCCGATTTGCTAATTCGGAAGGGTAATTTGCCTGTCAAAGTCATGAAAATCGACCGAAATTCACAAGCAAGTATAATAATTTTATTTTTTGTGCACAAGCAACAGTAAATATTTTATTTATATATATTTTGTACACATTGTCCGATTTGCTAATTCTGAAGGGTTAATATACTTTCAAAATCATGAAAATCGTCCGATTTGCTAATTCCGCAGGGTAATATGCCTGACAGAATCATGAAAATTGTCCAATTTGCTAATTCCGCAGGGTAATATGCCTGACAGAATCATGAAAATTGTCCGATTTGCTAATTCCACAGGGTAATATGCCTGACAAAATCATGAAAATCGTCCGATTTGGTAATTCCGCAGGGTAATATGCCTGTCAGAATCATGAAAAATCAGTATTTTCCGCGAAAAATAAAATTTCTTATAGTAAAAAAACTTTGATGATGTTGATTATCTGACAGGGAATTTTTACTGAAAAATTGTCCGATTTGCTAATTCTGAAGGGTAATATGCCTGACAGAATCATGAAAATTGTCCGATTTGCTAATTCTGAAGGGTAATATGCCTGACAGAATCATGAAAATCGTCCGATTTGCTAATTCGGAAGGGTTAATATGCTTTCAAAATCATGAAAGTCATCCGATTTGCTAATTCTGCACAAATTCAGTAAAAAAATATACCTGTGAAGAATTTTATTCCTGACAGACCCTGATTTCTAATTAAATCAAACAAGTATCATATATGTACCAGCACGTGAAAGTTTTTATACAAGACAAGCAAGCACTTGAAAAATACATCAAGGAGGTGTTTACGCAGTCCCCCGTCAGCACAGTTGATTTAGTTATTGATGTATTCGGTAATGAAGACTTTTTATTAATGCAGGAACAGTTAGATGAACTGCGGCAAAAACGTATCTGTGTGATCACATGTGATAGAGATCAGATTTTAAATTACGCGCACTCCTGCATTACACTTAGTCAACTTAAGGAAATACTATTTAACCCTGCAGATCCAGATGCAGATGATACAAGTGAAAATAACTTATCAGATTGATGCAGGTCAGATTGATGTGGGTAAAAAAAATGTGGGTAAAATATTTTTTTTTCTGTCAGTGCGAGACTGACTCTACGTTCGATTTCATTTCCATGTACCTGACTTCATTTCCCAGTAATTTCATCAAGGGGATCTAACTCACGATCTGATATAATTTTTCTCAGCTGTCTTGCACGCATACTAATTACCTTCCTGGCTTCGTATTCTTCGGATAACGCTAATCTGATTTTTTCGATTGCAAGGGAGAGAGGGACAAATTCATCTAGTTGCTGTTCTTGTGTTGTAGCCAGTGATACAACGCTGTCTGGATTCTCTTTATAAATTTATACTGAGCGGGCAAAATATACCGACCTTCCACTTTAGCCTCATATAGTGCTTCAAAATCAGACATGAATTTTTCAGGATTTAATTCATCAGATATATTAATTTTGTTTTCTTCTAATTTTTTAAAAGCAACAATTACTTGATTGATATTTTCGTAGTTCATATTTATATAATTATCTATTTAAAAGAAAAAATAAACAGTTGTCTTGATGAGCGGTTATCAGTCATGGGTCTTGCTCTGGCCTGTGTGTCTCCACGAAGGTCCTTTCAGACTTTAAGTCCTTGGAGACTTTTGTTTTACAGATTGTTTCTTGTCGATTCTCGGCATCCTTCGTGACCGTTTCTTTTTGGCCTCATTCCTTCTGAATGTTTTGTTTTTGTGGGACCCATGTGAGGTAGAGCTTTCTGCATCCAAGGCAACTGTTTATTTTTGGGGGGCATATTCACAAACATACCTCCAGCGAATTCTCTAAGCGAAAGCGAGGCGAAATGTTAGAGTATTCAGAAGGCTGTCTGTGTTTTCATGTACATACCCCCCCCCGAATTAAATCCCAGGGGGTGATAAAACGTCACCCCCACGATTTAACGTGGAGGATATGTACATGAAGGGCCCTTGCTGGGTCCCCCCACCATAAAAACCATAATAATTGGCACCGTCGACATATGTCCATGACGAGATTCGATCTGAAGGCAGCGATAAGTCAGGGACAAAAGTCGGCTGAGCTAACCACTACACCATGGTCGCATCTGAGAATATAAGATTTAAAAAACATCATATAGGTAACTATTGACAGAGCTGGCAGCTGAAGTTCTGTTCTGAACTAGATTTTAAGTTCTGAACTAGATTATAAGTTCTGAATTAGATTTTGTGAAAATAACATTTACCTGTACTGACAGTTGTTGATTTTATCAAACGCGGAAGTGTTAATGCGAAAATAGACTGCTGCTAGTGTTTATACAATAAGACGGTTACATTTGGCTGTGAAAAACTGTATACAGTTCTGCCCACCGCTGGATAATGTATATTACCTTTGTGTTGTGCAATCTCCTTGACAAAACATTTACCTGGACTGACAATTGTTTTATCAAAACTCAGGTGAAAATAGACTGCTGCTAGTTTGCATACAATTGGCTGTGTAAAAAAAAATGTATACAGTTCTACTCGCTGGATAATATATTTACAGGTAATGACCTTGACTCGTCAAGGGGATAACTGCATCATTGACTTTTACACAGCCACTGCAGAGTTATCTCCGTTATCTGCATCTACATAACGAAATGAGATCCAGCTATTAAATTTATATGAAAACGTTGATTTGATTCTATTTTCTGCAACAAATTTAACCGAATGCGACTGAATACCAAAATACTTGCTAGCTGCATACATTGACTTAAATATTCTTTCTTCACCGGTGCTTATGTTGAGAGATCTGACAACTCTGGGAGTTTTTACAAATTTACCAGTACCTCCTCGTGCAGAATTTTCGCTCTGTGAGATGGCTTGTAGGTTAGATAAATTATTGTTAAATTTATTATTATCTATATGATCGATCACAAAACCATCTTCGATCACTCCGTGATAAACCTCAAATACGAAACAATGACAGTGATAAGTTTTCTTGCCCCCAACACTAAATCTAAGATAACCAGCATTACTAACAAAACCAACTGTTTTTTTTCAACCTGCAATTTCTAATTTCACCATTACGATTCGCTTCATAATTCTTGATGATGGGGTGTCGGACAAATTCCTGGTTCATTTTATATAATAATGTTATTTGTCTAATTTATATTTGTCTGAGAACTTAGTTATATAATCGCGCTCACATTTCAACGCATCATTTTTATTTTTTGTTATAATATCTTTTAAGTTCACGGTATCGCTTAACCCCGCAATTTGCG
The DNA here is from genome assembly GCA_028554795.2 of Sinohyriopsis cumingii. Lineage (NCBI taxonomy): Eukaryota > Metazoa > Mollusca > Bivalvia > Unionida > Unionidae > Sinohyriopsis > Sinohyriopsis cumingii. Next base: position 67,124,828 of record CM068829.1, on the reverse strand, counting down.
CACAATTGTGTTTTACCCCTGACCCTAATACCACATTGCAGACATGGTATTGGTCCTGAACCCCCCCATTGGATGCTTTGGGAATGTTCTCCGCAGAATTCTTTTCTGCATGATTTGTTACGAACAGTCACAGATCCTACCTTGAGCCACTTGCAATGATTCATTATATATATATATATATATATATATATATATATATATATATATATATTTCTTATTTAAATGTTTGTGAGATTATCTGCAATCAAGCCCCGGAAAACTTCTAGATTTGATCTCGACAGACTAACCCATGATTCGCGAAGGCAAGCCCTGACTGATCTGTTTAATATAATCAGGGATGCCAAAAAAGAATTTCGTAATGATGGAGCATCTCATGTGTGGTCCACATTCAAAATTATACCCAACATAGACGAAGTCAATGCCGACAAAGTCATTGATGCTACAATGAGCGATACATGAGCGAAAACAATCATCGATTACCTCAATCAGAAATACCATTTCAGAATAAAGTTTATTGTGCACTCAGATGATGCTACTTGGATTATCCGTGACAAACGTGACCCTGTCCTTGCTGGTGGAAAAACCGCTCTGTTAAATAAAGATTCGAAACCAGGAATGCTGACTGGGATTGACAGAACATATTACGCTCGAGCGTATCCTGTAACAGCGGTCATTTATGGAATTTATCCGATAAAAAACCCAACATTAATAATCTTACCTCGATGAGATTTTCAAAGCTGAATTGTGTAGCCGAGCGAGTAATAGAATATTGTACAAATGCGAAGCGTGGAAACGGTTTAACTGATCTGTGACGTGAAAAAATAAACAGATGGGCTGAATCAGTTAAGGATACAGTAGCGTCAATAAACGATGTTGCCGAGTTAGAAAAAGCATTAAGATTCCCCATAACCGTAACAGCGATAACAGGGGAAGTATTATACAAATCAAAATATAATTGGAACGGAGCTCCAATAAATATCATTGATCACAACGCTCATGATTGGACCAATGCAGTCACAATATTTCCACAAAATCGTGTTGTGAGATATTACTCGTCAAGTGGAATATTTGATGTTATAAGCTGAATAAGCAAAAACAACCCTGTGTCAGTATGGTTGTTTAAAAGTTCCGAAGAAGGCGAGTATGATCAATTTGTAAAACCTAACGGCGAATTATATCGTAAAGAATCTCTCCACGAAGAAATGAGAAAACTCGCACAGAAGTATTCAGAAAATACTGAGCAGTTATTAACTAATTATTTTACAATCCTGTCAGTTGCTGCCCATGCCACGAGAGAGAAAAATTCATGGAGACTAACACATGCTGAGTTCCTTGAAGATGTCCAGGATAGTTGTATCGAATATGGACACGGCGGTTTGTGGAACACCAAGTATAATATGAACGAGATGATTTCCGTGGACATGACCGCGTGTTATCCCAGAAGTTTTTTTGGGACGGGCGAGTGTGCTGGATATTTTGCGAGGTTTGGTCATCCTTGTCATGAGATGGTAAGAGTATCGATTAATGGTCCATTACCCCATTTTTCCCTGACAGGATTTGCTCTTGTAACGTCATTTGAATTCACTATGAATATTCATCCGATTTGTTATGTTTGGTTTGGCAGACATTTTTCGGAGAAACGTTGGGGGCCAATAGTGTTATTACGATATATGCTTGACAGTAAAATATTGATATCTTTGGTTGTCAGTGAAGCAATTATATCATACTGAAAACAGACTTCGGTTTGGTTACCAACACCGGAGCATATCAGTCTCGAAGAATGCAAACAGGAATATCTGGACCTGTCCATGGATGTCATTGTTAATATTCTTAAGATTAAACTCAACAACAGTGAAAAAACCGCAAAGGAACTCGGTAGAAGAATAATCGGTAAATTTACTCAGGGTGGTGCGTATGATCATAAACGGCATCACTCACGATTAATTATGGATGATGCTGAATTTGATTTTATAATTAATGATACCACTGCGAGAAATATATTTTGTAATCGGGAAGACGCTTACTTGTCTGACAGAACAAAGTTGGGCACAGTTGTTAGTTACATCGAAGGAGAATTGCCTCAGTACACCCATTTAAGATCTTCGATGCTCGCTTATGTTTCTATAAATTTACTATCGATGATAAATAGATTTCCTGACACTGCAGTTAGAGTTGCAACGGATTCATTTTATATCGATAAAAAATATTCAGAATTACTGGCTTGTTTCACAAGCAACGATGAAGCATGGAGCTCGTGGAGAATAAAAAAAGAAATGTTACATTGTTATTGTGAATCCGCTGATGTTGCAGTTAAAGATAGTTTTTGTAAATCAGAATTATCAGAAATGTCGAATGCACCATCTGTGTACGATCCAGTATCCAGACACAAGACTGTTTATTTGAACGGGGCGGGAGGTTCTGGTAAGACAACTCGAGTAATCGAATATTTCGTGGAAAATCTTCAGATATGATTGTGCTAACACCAACACACAGACTTGCCAGGGAGATGAAACAACAAGGAGTCAATTCTAGTACTTATCACAGCTTTTTCAGATACAGCGGTGGTGTGTGGACTCCAGAACGAATGGGGAAGAAATATATTCCAAAGGTTATTATCTGGGATGAAATATGTACGGTACCGTTAGAAACATTAAAAACATTTCTCGATTGGTTATTAACAAAAAATACAGCTGTGATAATGTGCGGCGATCATGGTCAGCCACCTCCGTTTGTTGGACCATCCCCACACGATTGGTTGAAGAAATTTGTTGATTATTACAAAGTAGTGACTGATGATCATAGATCTGTCGATGCAGAATTAAAGGAATTTAAGAAATTAATCAGACTGCAACCGAATAAAATTCAGTGTGAAATTATGCGCGAGGTGATTTCAGAAACTTCCTTGAACGACTTTGGGAAAACGTGGAAACCAAACAATTTGATAGTGGCAAGTCGAAAGATAGAGACACACTTCAATGGCAGTTATTTCAATTACACAAAGAGAAATTCCCAACACTGCCAGTGCCATTATGTTATAGACCAGCTGATACGCGGTTACAGAATATCGACATTGATATACCAGGACAGACAGAGAAACAGAATTTAGTATTAAATGATGTTGTTGCAGTTGATGTCAGTGTTGTTGAAGATGAACTGTGTGCTGATAAATCCCCATGGATGCTAGGATACGCAATGACGATACATTCCTCTCAAGGACTAACTATCTCTGATACAGTTGTTTGGATCGTTGATGATCGAATCGAGTGGTCAAACTTAGTTTACTTGGCTGTGTCCAGAGTCAGAAGAATATCTCAACTATGAAGGATTGTCTTGGATGAGTCAATAGCTGTTGAAATTAATAATGAATGCAACAATGATGTAATAAGAAAAAAATTAGCTGGTTACAAACAGTGACAAAAAAAATAACAGAGAATTTGACCTTGATGTTGAATTTATTATGACACTGAAGCAACAGCAGAATAATCACTGTGCGAGCTGTAATTGTGTAATGTTATGGCAGTATTCAGGTAAGCATCCAAGACAATTCACCGTAGATAGAAAAGATAATCGTCTTGGTCATACACGCGAAAATGTGATGCTGACCTGTCTTGAGTGTAATCGAAGTCGTGTTGCTAGTTAAGTGATTTGGGTAGTTATTGTGTGTCCTCGGGAATTACTTGTAATTGTTCACGTGTAAACCCACGTTGAGGAGCAGTCGAATCCAACCTGTAGATTGCTGGTCTACCAGTAGATCTAGTTATGTTAGATATCTTGTGTGTAGTGATGCTCCAGATGGGATCAGTCGCTCTTTTTTTACCACCTTCAAGTTCACCTGGTTCATATAAATATCTTACAGTGACATCACCCAGTATTGGTTGTGCTGAAAAATCACGTTGTTGTGGTATATTTTTTTGGGTAATTGCGTTAATAGGTTTCATGTTGGTTGTTCGAGTAATTTCATTATTTAATGCAGTTATCACACCTGGCAACCTTGCGACCCATTCGCCTAATCTCTTGTCCTGAATGAATTCCTTCGCGTATTGATATCCAAATAACCGTTCAGCAAGTGTTCGATTAAATCGTTCAACAATTGCCTGATCACAATGAATTGCAGTATCCCCTTGTCTGATGGTAACGTTATGTTGTTTCATCAGCAATGATACTGCGCCCTGAAATTCTTTGCCAGGATCAACTTGTAACAACTTTGGCCATCGTAGACCACCTCGTTGATAAATTCATTCAAAAGCATTGGCTACTTCAGATGATGTTTTAGTCGTTAACAGTTCTGCATCTTTGTATCTACTTACAACATCAACTACAGTTAACGCATATTTGTATGTGTTTTGACGTCTTCGGATTTTAATGGTATCATGTGGCAGAAATGATATGTCAGCCTGATGAACTTCATTTGGCACACTAACATTGAAATGCGCAAAGTGAATTTGTTTAGGCGGTGGTTGGTAAATTTGCCATTTTTAGCAGTAACGAGTGTAACTTTTGCTGCTTCAGCGAGTTTACTAATTGCTGCACTACCCCTCCAATATCCTTTTGGGGAATAATAAATCGACTCCATTATAATTAATTACCAGCACCTAGCGCTAATTTACCTTTCATTGCGGATTTTATTAACCAACTAGCTAATTTTTCCTTGAGAGATTTATCAGTGATGGAATTTAACGCGTGAATTAATTTCACATCCGCTAGATGCCTATCTTGTAGATTTTTACTATTATAAGCTACATCATGAGCATGACATGCCTTATCAATAGCGTTTGTCGGATACTCACCTGGTTTTGGTTGATCTTGGTCATCAAGTCTGATATCAAGTCTGGTTCCAGGGCCGCAGTAATTATATCCTGGGAGGTGTTTTTGTTAATTTTGCTGCAATATCACCCCTGTGTTGCTTTTTTGTTTTACTTGACTTTGGCTTTGGTTTTGACTTTGGTTTTGATTTTGACTTTGACTTTGGCTTTGGTTTTTCACCTGACTTGCCAGTGGAAATAAATTTAAATTTCTTTGTACCGCATCGCTCACACTTGCCCGTAACCACAGATATATTATTTTTTGTTGTGATGGTTGTTAGATCACTTGTCGGTGTGCGCCCCCTACATTTCACACAATATAAATCCATATTCTTTGTATATCTTTTCTAATGGAAATCACTGACTTTTCTGCTACAAAATGACGAGAACCAGTTAAGCATCACGCAGCACTACCAAATTCTGTTCGTATGATTATTATAGGTCCATCTGGAAGTGGCAAGACACAGTTGTTACTTAATTTAATAATGAAGTGGATGAAATGGAATAAGTTGTATTTGGTAGCACCATCTGTGGACGATCAGCGTTGTTATGATGTAATAAAAGATTATAATGAAAGCGCAAAATTGTTAAATGAGGGCGGAGATGATGTTGTTGAATTTATAACTGACATTAATGAAGCACCAAGTATCAATGATATTGATGGGTCAATTAACAGTTTAGTTGTTTACGATGATGTTATACAGGATAAACAATCAAATTCTGCCAGAATATTTTCCAGAGATAGACACTTAAACACAGATATAATTTATGTAACCCAGCGGTATACACAGATTCCTAAAGTGATCAGAGATAACTGTAATATTCTTACTGTCTTTAACGGAGTTGATACACATACACTGAGAAATATTCGTCAGACCTGGTGTAGTGGTGATATGGACATAAATAAATTAAAAAATTTCTTTAGTCGTGCTAAAATAACCCCGCACGGATTTATAACCATAAACCTACTACAACAAATTGGTTCATTTTTTTTTAATCGAAGCGCCATTAATAGGTTTTTCAACCAGAAACTGTATAAGACTAACTCATGAGGACCTCCTGGGAGGTTTCTCCCTCCAAAGGTTCCTCTTGAAACGTAGTCGATGGTTTATTTCCGGTTGAAACCCTTTTTTTTTGGAGGATTTATTTCGACATTTGGAACCTTCTGAATTTTGTAGGATTCGCCCCCCCTGCTGCTCAGGTTCATTACACTCTTTCTGAATATAGTACAAGATCACTACACTCTCTCTTAATATAGAGGATCACTACACTCTTTCAAAATGTAGTACAGGATCACTGCACTCTCTAAATATAGAGGATCACTAAACTTTTTCTAAATATAGTACAGGATCACTGCACTCTCTCTAATTATAGAGGATCACTAAACGCTTTCTTAATATAGTACAGTATCACTGCACTCTTACTAAATATAGTACAGGATCACTATGCTCTTTCTAAATATAGTACAGGATCACTACTCTCTTTCTAAATATAGGACAGGGTCATTACACTTTCTTAATACCATATAATTTAGTGCCACTACAGTCTTTCTTAATATAATACAAGATCAATGTAGTGTTTTTTTAATATAATACAAGGTCAGATGCAGTCTATCTAAATATACATGTGCTATACAAATTTTCTAAGTGTATAATACAGGTGTAATACAATTTGTGTTAATACAATACAGGGAAAATATAGTCTTTCTAGTAATAACATACAAGCCATACAATCTTTCTGAGTGTAATCCAGGGGGAGTACTTTCTTTCAGATTTTAATACAGCTGCCAATAATCTATTTAATTGTAATACAAGGATTATATATATATATATATATATATATATATATATATATATATATATATATAAGGGTAGTTTTCAAGACTGTTAGACTATAGGATGATTAGACTGGAGAAGAGGTTTCAAGATTGTTAGAAATTCGATGAATCGACGGGAGTGGCGGTCTCAAGACTGTTAGACTATGGGATGATTCTGGAGGGGAGTTTTCAAGACTGTTAGACTTATAGGTGATTAGACTGGAGGGGAGGTCTCAAGACTGTTAGACTATGGGATGATTCTAAAGGGGAGTTTTCGAGACTGTTAGACTATTAGATGATTAGACTGGAGGGGAGGTCTCAAGACTGTTAGACTATGGGATGATTCTGGAGGGGAGTTTTCGAGACCGTTAGACTATTAGATGATTAGACTGGAGAGGAGGTCTCAAGACTGTTAGACTATGGGATGATTCTGGAGGGTAGTTTTCAAGACTGTTAGACTATGGGATGATTAGACTGGAAGGGAGGTTTCAAGACTGTTAGATTATGGTATGATTAGACTTGAGATGTTTCAAAATAAACACTGGTTTTATATTAGGATTCCCAAACTATATGCATCACACCTTGTTAATGAAAATGCATTGCACCTAAATCTAAATTTTGCACATTGTTTCCATTAAAAGAAATGTTAAAAGGTCATACTAAGTTTTTTGTCATCACTGGCTCTAGACATACCTCTCGAGTTTCTTTTTTTTACTTTAGATGCATTGATGAGTAGAAGTTGCTTGTTCCATGCACTGATTGGATTCACCATCAGAACATGTTTTTCTCACTCATCTTGATGAAACATTTACTTTTTCGTAGACTGACTTATTTTTCAGTTCTAAACTCCAAACCCATCATTGGACGAAATTAGTTTCTCCTAAAGAAGGTGTTGAAATAAAATTTTTAATGGTTAAGTTATTTATTGCCTGAAAGTAACAGCAACATTATTAGTCACTAGTATTTATATGTGGATCGTCTATGCTATTAAGCTAGTGGCAGCTGACTTTGCCTCTCTATACAAGAATGCAGAAAAATATTCTAGAATCTTCATTTTTCAGCTTAAACTGGTATTAGGTAAGACCCATTCATTGACATGCTTTTTGTTTTTCTGCTTTTTAAGGATATTACAGTAACCCTTACCAAGGATCAAGTCAACCATGAGTCCACTGTGCAGCTGAAGTTTGAGAACTTGAAGCCTTCTCACATGGGTGATTACATGTGCCAAGCCCATAATAATGATGGGGATGATACTGGCTATGGTCATCTGAGTGTCCGTTGTAAGTTAGATTTCCTTTCAGTACATCCATGTTTAGGACTTAAAGAGATGTTTCTCAAGTGTAATACTGAAAATGATCTTTTACATTTGATTGGTTGTATCAGTATTTTTACATTTGATTGGTTGTATCAGTATTTTTACATTTGATTGGTTGTATCAGTATTTTTACAAGATTTGTGTGCTACTGGGAATGGGAAGAGGTGGGGGGGGGCAGAGAGAGAAAAATCAGGGTTGATTCTGACCATGAAAAGCCTCTTCATTTTTACAAATATTAATCCATGTTTTGGGAAAAATTGAGACTTTTAAGCTGCCACATGATCACAGAGTATACATATTTTAGCTATAAATAATTTAAGTTAAATTTATAAAGATCCTAATGAAAGTTCAGAGGTTGTGCTTTAGTCATTTGAGGTATAGTTGCTGTATGAATCATTTGGGTACTCTCCCTAAAAGTATTGTTATAGTTAATCCAAGCATTCATCCAGTTGGTTTGGTTAAGTAGGCTGGTTACTTCATAGTCAGCTCCATATTGGTATCATTTCTTGTGCAGAAGGGATGAAGACCAGTCGAGTGCCACACTGTGTTTTCTTTGGGTGACTCATTGGAGATTTGTGCCGAAACACTAAGAAGATGTTCTCGTATCTTCTCAGATATTATTGAGCTTGTTCACCCCAACAACTCTGAACAAAAGAAATGGTGGATCAGCGTTCAACATGTTCTGCCATCTTTACGAAAATTCTTGACATTGGAGCAAGGAGAGCCACAAGAATATTGTAATTGGGTCAAGAACCTTGTGGTATTTTTAAGAAAAAATAATATGCTTATTCCCCAGTTCCCCTTCTCTGTAAGCATATTAGCACAAATCTATCATGATCAATCTCTGCTTATTCTTTGGTAGTTCACAATGAGAACATAGTGTTAAGCATGATATTCAGTAGTAACCTTTGCCACCACTCCTACACCCATCTCATCTTTACAGTGAATTGTACAATCAGACCTTGCTAAATTCATAGAAATCTACTGAGTGCAGAATCCCACACACTGGCATTCTTGACAAGGAATATGTGTGTGTGTGTGTGTGTGTGATTTGGATTTTTAACGTAACTTTAAAAAAAATTCAGTCATATCGCTACGGTGTCTGCAGTGTGACAGTTTTATAGTGAGGTCTAGCACTGGGGCATCATGCTGCAGACATGTAGCATGATGTCCCACCAAGTCACATTATCCTGACACCAGGCCGACCAGTTCTAACACTAACATCTTAATACAGAGCACCAAGCAAGGCAGCTGTTAGTACCGTTTTTTGCAAGTCTTTGGTATGACTTGGCCGGGTATCGAACCCATGACCTTCTGCATCCGAGGTGGACACTCTAACCACTAGGCCATCGTAGCGGTTAAACATGCAGTTGATAGTTTGATTCCATTGAAAGAAGATGTTTAGGTACCAACCAGAAACAAATATATCTTTTTTAAAAAACAATGAAAAAAGATAGTGTTTCATTTTGTACAATGGTATATTATTAACTACTGCAGATTCCTAAATGAAAATGAAATAAGCATAATTTGCCTAGAATATGCCCTTTGCAAGCTTGTGGAAAACTTGTAATTTATATAAAATACAGTTCCTGCAGGTATCATCCATAACCTCGACTCGTCTCCAAAGGGGGATAATTGTAGATGCTTGGACAGTCAAATAAGGCAGTGTTTATCAGGACTTCAGCAGAAAAAGTGCCATTGAAAGATCAAGGTTTCCTTTTGAATATGCTTCCTGATCTCATTAATGTTGGGAACAAAAGCCCCACTGGCTCCCGAATCCAGCCTTCCCAAATAACCAAGATTTGTCTTTTTCTGTCTATATGATATAGACAAAGAGGGAAAAAATCTTGCCCATTACCTCCCTTTTCCACAGTCATGTGGTGCTAGTTGTACATTTCTGCTGTGAGCTGACAATACATTGTTCACGTCGCCTCCTGAAATCTGTTATAAATTTGTGCTTAATTTCATCATGTCCTTTGAGGATATTGTTTTTTTCAGATATATTAAGTATTATTTGACAAATGGTATAGGGGGCCCCAAGTGGCTGAGTGGTCTAAAGCGCTCTCCGTTACAGATCACTGCCATTTCACCTCTGTCTGCGTAGGTTCGTGTCTCGGATTCAACCAATGTGGGTATGTGACAAAGCTTGCCAGTAGCTTCTTGTGGGTCGGTGGTTCTTTTCAGGGTTCTTCCTCCACCATTAATACTGGCCGCCATGTATAGCCTCTCTTGTGCTGAAAAATGGCGTTAAACCCTACAACAACAACAACAAATGGTATACATTATTACATTTTAATTTTGACCATAATTGTTTGCATTTTTTAACCTATGCAGGCATAGTTTCTACATTCTTGGACTGCATGGTTCTACATTGGAACGTTGTATTAGAATGTGTTATGGTTTGTGTTTGCACACACTATCAATTTATCTACCCTGTTATTGTGGGTTTATTGTCATTGTTAATGCAGTTGAACTATTAATTTCTTGTTTCTTTTCTTTCTTTGTCATTTAACAGTGATGACAAAGTGTGTTAAATGCATGAAATTAAAAAAACAATAAGGATTCTCATGACTTTTCTCACCAGTACAAAGGAACTTGCAGCATGTGTGCAGTTGGACAGAGAATACATGGTGGATAGTGATAAGGAAAACTGCAAAAATTGGAGAGATATGGAAAATCAAACACATGCAAGAGTACTGATGCTTTGGCCAGCCTTAAGTAGGGGATGCCATTGGGTCCCCTACCCCATCAAAGATATGATGTGCCTAACCTAGTGATACTGTTACACCTAGGAAAATGGAGGAAATGCAACTACTCCACCATCCACACCATTTTTTGATCCTTTACCTCATAGAGTGTATGTTTTTTTAGGCAGTCTATATGATATACTAAAGTTACATAGCGCAGTTTGCTATAAATAGAATATCTGCTACTAGTTGACTCCATACACATAGGCCTGCCTGTTGACTGTTATAGCAGTGTATGTTACACTCAATATCAATTTTAAACATATTAATTTTTTTCAACACTTTTATCATGTGCAAAATTTTGCTGGTATAGGACCAATTCCGACACCTTCTCTTCAGAGAGGTCTCCGGGCATTAGACAAGATCTATGCTGCAGACAATCAGACACCAGCATACTATAAGATGGATGAATTCATTCTGCATACCACTTCAAGGCATGTTCGCAACATCGTTGCCACATCTTTGTTGATAGACTTTGTGTCTCAGGCAATTTTCAAGCTTGCAGTAAAGGTCAGCTATGAACACACCTGGGAGTCAGTGGCTATAATATCAAAGGTAATTAACAGGGTGAATGTTTTGGTGGCTTCCACTAATCTTGATCTTGCCTGATCGATGCATGTTTATGCTTAACCACACTCAATCCACATCAAGTGCTGACCCTGTGCACCACCACCTTCAGATCACCTCTGCTGTTCAGTGCCAAGATAGGGGATGTGCAGAGGCAGGCAGTCCAAGAATTGCCCGCTCACCTCTCTGCACAGCCACCATCACCTTTTAAATGTTTACCATACATTTCACCCACAAAGACATGATGAAAGGAGATGAAGTGATGCCTGATCATTTGCTGCTCATTCAAAATCCAGCCATCATCACAATCCTATACATGAAGACAACATGTTAATCAGTCTCATAGGCAGTCATATTGAGGGGGTAGAAAACAAAGTTTATTTACTCTAAATCCTCTGATTTTCACTGTTGACTTTTGTCCTTGAGCTCCTGAAGACATCAATTCTTTAGCCACAAGAATTGTGCTTTTCACACATCATTGGATTCATCTCTTTCCAATCCAAATTGTCTACGAGGGGCTTCAGATCTTGTTTTGCCATCCCTCTCCCCATTTGTCCTCTAAATTCCTGACGGAATTATTGTCTGACTCGGTAAAATTACACACTTTACAGCAAAATATCAGGCACTCATTGAGAAGTGAGCAGTGAAGGTTGTTTGTAATCCCCAATCTCCAGGGTTTCGTTTGAAGTTTTTTTGGTCATGAAGGCCATTAACAAATTTAGATCCATCCTCCACCTCAGTCATCTAAATCAGTTCATACTTCCACCAAAATTCAAGATGGTGACAGCAAGATCAGCTGGCCTCTCCAACCATCCAAATGAATTTGCCATCAGTCTCAATCTGACAAGCATATTTTCATGTTCCCATCCATCCATCCTCACTGAAATTTCTGTGTTTGCATACTGAGGAAATTGTTATCAGTTTTGCACTCTCCCTTTCGGCTTGAACATGAGTTCTTTGGACTTCATGAAACTACTCATTGGTGTTGTGTCCCTGTTCCATTTAACTTCATTTTATTTCTGCAGTGGTGTATTTTGATGTGATCCACCAGAAACATTGGTAAATTCAAATCTAGTCCATGGAAAGAATGATCACTTATCCATTCGAAATCATCAAGGCTTTTTAATTAATTGAGTGAAGTCTGATCTGTCCAACAGTTTGTCCATATGGGTATGGAATTTCTCATACATCTCAACCTGTTACGCCTTACCCACCTTCATTTGGTTCATACCATTGAACTCTTAGTTCATTTCCAACAAAAAAAATGGACAACAGCCAGGGAGTTTATGCAAGTCCTTGGATTTTCTATGTAGTAGCAATAGTTGCAGGTTGCTACAGTGCATAATTAAGAATCGAAACAAAATGTTCTGAAAATCAGTATACATAGTAGTTCTGTGTATATATCGATTGGGGAAAGCTACCAATTCCATTAAGTTATTCCTTATATTTATGGATGATCACAACAATTTTTATGAAATTAGGATATTTTTTGAGTGTGCACAAATTTGTTGCAGTGTGCATGACACTGTGACAGGGAAACATTTCATCAATGTAAATAAATGAATGTGTCATAAAAATTATGATTTCAGAGAATTGAAACTTACAAGCTATTATTAGCTTTTTCCTAAACTGGTGAAAGACATTTGTTGGCCGGCAGATATTGGCAAGGAATGTTTTCTGTACATACTCCATATGATGTTTACTAAAAGTGTGTAGTTTAAAGCTCTCTAAATAGACAATACTAATAGTTTTGGTTAAATAAAATTTCCTTCAATAAGCACATGCAACCTTCATTTTACCTTCAATTTTTGACACATTTCAGGTGCCATTTTGGTGTGTCAATTAAAAAATTATGGTAAATTATTAATTACTGACAAAATCTTGAATGATATCCAAGCTCTAACTGCTGCTTTAATAGGTTCTTGCCATGCATCTGCAACATTTGCCAGAAAATATTAAACTTTCTCTTTTAAAAATACATTTTCACAACCACCACTAAATGTGACAGCACTGTAGAAGAGCTCATCAGCAAGGAAAGAAATAGAAGAGCACAAAGTATTTAATTAGTAATATTGTTGATTATTAAATGATAATTTAATGATCTAGAAAAAATAGATACTATGTTTATTTATATAGCTCTTTAATGGAGATGAAACTGCTGTTGAAAATATGGAAAGTTGTACTTTATTCTCTGCACTTCTGAGAGATTTCAGTTTTAATCCTAGTTTTATGTAATCCAACTGAATGGATAATTTACATAAAGCATAATTAATGAAAACATTTATTCTTCTAATTATGGGTTGGAAAATTTCATGTTAAAATTGAAATACACCTGATAGTGTTTGAGCTTGAACTGGTTTTTAACCATTCAGGCAACCATTGTTGGTATTTTTTCTTCTTCAGTATTTAGGTACTTATAGAGACTAAACTTCCAAATGAAATTCCTGTAATTATCCAAACCTTCACAGAGGCAACTCCGTGAATGTAAGTACAAAAGCTCCCATCCCCCTCATTGATTCTCATGATGATAGTTGAAACCACAGTAATTGTGGCCCATCAGACCATTTATTTCTGTATTGCAGATTCTGCTAAATTCAATAACCAGCCTCAGGGTCCATTTTACAACTGGTATGGAAATGACCAGGGGAATGTCACCTGTGTTGTGAATGGGAATCCTCTGCCTGTAGTGCAGTGGTTCAAGGGAGGTAATCAAATTGCAGGACATGCTTCATACACAATGAAAACCATTGAAGAGAAAGACAAGTTCCAGGTCACCAGCATCTTACTTGTAAGTACCTTTGCTTCTGATCTGGCTCTGAGTATGGGTGGCTGCAATTTGAGGAAGAAATCCATGCACATTTTCTTGTTTATTTACTTTTTTCAAAAATGTTCGAAGAAATAGTATCAACATTGTAATTTGTATGATAGTCACACTTTCGTTTTAACTTGATGACAATAAAATAATTTTGGGATTAAAAGATCAAAACAAAATGGTATTCTTGTACATCATCATCAGAAGGTATGTCACATAACACATGGGGCCAGTATCCTCAAGGTCAAGGTCATATTTATGTAGTATAGGTTTTCCATTACACTTAATGTTCAGCTCCTTTTGAGAGTAAGGAATGAAACTTGGTATACTAGTACATCATTATTAGAAGATGTGTCATGTATCACATTGGGGTACTTTCATTTAGGTGAATGACACAGCTGCCACTTTTAAATATATTCTTGCTTTTCTTCTGCTCAGTAACTTTCAGACCATTTGAAATTATGAGATGAAAGTCTATATACTTGTATGTTATCATTAGACAGTATATTTTGAACCACATTGGGGGTCCAGTCTTTTCAAGTCAAGGTCATAGGTCAGTATTTGAGAATAGCAATGAAACTTGGTATCATAATGTACATACATCATTCTTGGCAGGTGTGTTGCATAGACCGTTGAGGGTAAAATATTTGATCATACTTTCCATGGTGCTTTTTAGAATTGTTTTAGATTAATGGAAGAAACCTTATATATTCTTACATCATTATTAGACGCTGTATTGCTTGCCACATTGGGTATCTTCAAGGCAAAGGTCACACCTTAGTAGAAGTAGTTGAGAACTGTATCACATTAACTATATTGACTAGGTTTCAAAAACATGTTCCCATTGCTCTGAAACTTCCAAACTATTTGTTGCTGAAAGAAATTTAATATACATGTATTATGTTACAAGATGATGTCTTCCATTTCACATTTGACTTCCTATCATCAAGGTCAAGGTTACATGTATAGATATATATATATTTCATAGTTGCTTTACCTCCGTTTTACATCTTAATGCTGTTTTGAGGTTCAGGGATGGGCCAAAGTATGCTTAGGATGCTCTGTTTGATGGTGTCTCATGTATCAGTCATTGATCTTTAAGGTCATTGACAATGATCAATTTCTTCCCTTTTGCACTTTAGTGACATGAAGACATTAAACTCAATTACCATGTCAAAAAGAGCTGAAGCCACAGTTGGGGTCAAAATCACACAAAATGTGTGTGGTTCTTTCTGTTTTATTTGCCTACACTGCCATTTTGTTATCTCCTCCTGCACCACTCAATTCTTATCTGACTTCATATGTGAGATAGTGCAGTTTTTGTGATGTTTGTACATGTTTTTATTTTCCTCATTTAGCAAAATCAGGACTTCTCCTCAATCAAGAATGTTAAAAGCCTTAATGTTGCCATGATATGCAAAAAGTTAGATATCTGCCAAATCGTCTGAATAATATGAATCTTGAAAGGTACTAAACATTATTAGGTGCCATTAAAAAAACTAGATAGTATGAACATTTCATCACATTGAGCCACATAATTTCCCCCTTGAACTGAGAAGCCCCATTCATTTTTCCCATGCATACAAATTAATGTTGATTGGCGACATCCATCCATGGGTTAACTGATTTCAGTCGAAAGCTGGAACACAACATTTGATGATATTACCATTGTAAACATGAGAAGCAAACACCACTCAGTGTTGGATACGGTGGTTGATCCTTATATGACATATTTTTTTCAATTTGGATTTTATACTCTGCCTAGCATTTATGAGTATTCGTTTCTTTAAAGGCATAACTGACATGCATTATTTTTAACAAGTCTCTGTTATATGCTTACCAGTTAATATAGATATCTGCAATAGCTTGGTTGTCTTCAGCTCAAGTTCGCCATTTCAAGTATTCCAACATCCCAGCTGATCAACAGTATTCACATGAGTCTCATTTTTATCAAATTAATGCTCTTCTCTGGCCTGCTCAAAAATGCAGTCCCGTCTCCTCATTCCCTCTTGAATCAAACTGTCTGCCATCTGCGAAAGTTGTTCTTATTAGTCACTGTTGGAATTTGTTGATTGTACCACATCACTACTTTTGAAGCACTCCCAAAAGAGAATGGAATTATGAGTTACTTTAGTGACTGAAATGATAGATGGCACCTCTTAATTGTAAAAGGAATATTTTAACATTTAAACCACTCATCTTGATTATTTCATAAAACGATTCATGTCAGATGGCTTTAAAAAAAAGAATCATATTCTTCTTTCCAAACAAACTAGTTCGGAAGAATGGTGAAATTTATGAAAAAATGGCAGCATTGTGGCTTTAAAGTCTCTGATTTTACTTTTATAGAATCTATATCATTGTTATTATAGTAAGTTTGTGTAACTTGAGGTACAAAAAGAGCTTCAGTTTTCAAAATGGTATGGTACAATCATGTCCTGCCATATTTATTTTTTAATAAAATCTCAACTTTCTCCTTTTTTCCACAGGTATAATAGAAAGTAATGCATGCATAATGTCTTTACCTGTTTTTGTTGCTCATGATGTTATCATAAATCTTGAATCCTATTTAGTGTTTTCAATGTATTTTATTATATAGGCCAAACTTGACCATTCAAGTGAGCAGCAAATTTTGGGAGATTATATTTGCAAGGGGCTCAATGCTGTTGGAACAAACAATATCACTATTCGAATGGTTCAAGCAGGTATGCAATGTTGTGTTCTAACTTTATTCTGGCATCATGACTTTGGTTTTATGCCAACACTTAATTAGCTTAATTAGCAGTAGGTTGTATATTATTTTGTTTTCCTTCAGTCCATTCATGCAGAGGGAACTCAGGAAGCCACTTTGGTAGAATGGGGGATTCTTAATCCAATTGTTGAGCATTCAGTAAACATCCAGGTCAGTCTGGGTCAATTGCCTCGGTGTGGCCTTGGCAAAGGCACTTTGCTTCAACTTGCTCAATATGATATGGCAATTAATTTGTTAAAAGTGCTATTAAAGCCAACCAGCAACCAAGCTAACATTTCCCATCATATATATGATATGGCTGAGCACCATACCAGGTCAAGTTCTCAATAGCCATGTAGGGAGATTCAATAAAAACAAGAAGACTGTTACATAAAATCAGGCAGATATTTTACAGAATTTTTTAAGTGTCATTTTCACTAAATATTGCACATTTTGACAAAATGTGACAAAAAACATCTAACTTCAAATAGTTTTTTAATTAGTAAAATTATGATTATGATAAAAAAACAGTTTAGATACACATTCAATATTAATAATCAAAAATGCAATTTCAGAGTCCATAAACATCGTTTTGATAAATTCAGTAAGATGATCTGCTACCCCAAATGGGATATTGTGTTGTATTATGAAGTTGATACATTTCACCCTTGCTTCAAGGGCTAGTTTTTTGGAGCGAGTTGCGGGTCCCATCCCGTACAGAAATTTCTCATGGATTCCGTATGGAATACTTACGGAATCCATATGGAATAGATATGGACTGAAAAACTTATGGAATCAGACAATTTATTCCATATCAATTCCATAAGTACTTCACAGCGAGTGAAAATTCCATATGGAATAAAGTTGCAACTTTAATCCATAAGCACTTTTTTCCATATGGAAAGCCGGCTCATGTATTATAGCGTCATGGAAAATACTCTCTGAAGAATTAATAACCAAAACTATCTGATTCAAATAGAAATATTGGTGGGAGTTTGAGTACATGTATATGTCAGCATAGCTGATGTGGAAGGATGAATATATACTCATATAAATTTGAAGAAACACATGTATGTCAGTTTTCTTTAATTTATTTCCACAGATGTTTAAAAACAAAGACATGACCAAAAAAGTAGGGAAAATGTAAACATGATCAGAAAATTAATATTAAAATACAAGCATATAAGCTGAATCTTTGGTGCAAGGTGGATTATGGGTTTGATCTAATGTTTATTCTGACAAGTAATTTTGTTGGCTTCCTATTAAAATATACTCTAAAAAAAATCATACCCTAGTGAAAATGTGACTTAAATTTCAGCAAAATCAATGAACATTTCTTGACATTCACTCAAATGTCCTTTTTCACTAAAATTATGGTATTTTAGGAGATTTTACCAAAATTTAAGAAAATGTCATTGAAATTTTATGATTGAAATTTCACTGACTCTGCCAACATTTCTGAAAATATCAGTGGGAATTTTTTATTGAAATTTCACTGAGAGTTTGTCAAAAATGCTAAAAATATAGTGATATTTTGTGATTGTAATATCACTGACATTTTAGTTAAAAAAAATATAAATAAGATATAATAAAATTTATTTTTGTTTCTCGTACAATTTGATTGATTTTCAGCAGCATTTATATTCCCTGTTTCTGATAGCTGTAATTGTATTGTTTATTTTGGGAACAATAACTTCTTTCCACATCTTTCTGTATTATATTTCTTTATCAAATTTTTTTATTGTTGTTGTATTTTTTAAAACTTAAACTGGATTTAAGTGCCCTTAAACAAGTTTTCTTGTTTTCTGTTTTGAATCAGAATTTCGCTTTTCTCCTGACCTGAATCTGATTTTCCTCGATACGGTCCCTTTTTTTTAGTATTGTCTCCGAAACTTTTTTTTTTAAATAATGCTCTATCCGGTCCCATTCCGCAACGGGCTTTCTAATAAGTATTTGTTTTGTTTATTATTTAAAGGATGACCGTAGTAAAGAGCTTTCTGATTGGTTAAAATTTTGTACTTGTCCAATGAATCGTTGCGTAAAGGAAACTGATGGGAATGCTAAACATGGTGATTCGAGTGGGATACGAGTTTGAATAACCATTTGAAAAATGTGTGGCAAAGAGAATAGCTCAGAGTCGATGGAAGCGTAATTGGTCAGTGTATGAAAACTGAACGCCAGAACTAGCATTTTGCTTTTTGTGCCATAGACAGCTCTACAGTAGCGGTGAACATGCTAAATAGGACAAGGAATTGAACCAAGATGATTTCGAAGTTATATAACTCAAAACTCATTAACTTCCAGGATGAATTTAAGGAGGACAATGTATAGATCACTGGTGGGAATTCTTGCGAAATACCCATGTCTATCAAAGATGGTCATATCTTTGCAGAATTGTCTTGGCCCACATGTAGAATCATTGTTCAATATCGTGGGGCATTGTTGTGTATATTATCAAAATATTCTAGGTGTGTTGGAATTCAGTGTAAAATAAGAATACTTCTATCATGATAAACTGTTGTCACGGCTGCTTGTGGAAAAAGGACTCATTCAAGAGTCCACAACAACATCGAAGTTTGTGCATTAATCAAAAATCAGTTTGCAGTACAAGTGACATGGCAGGATTTTAGCATTTCTTTGCATGTCTCAAATGGATGCTTTTATGTAATTTTGCATTATTTTCACAGTTGAATTTTTCAATGCAGATTAATATTTTATATATGTTTATGTATTCACAGATGCCTGTGCATATATTCCAGGCTTGATACTTTGATTTTTAAAATCGCTTAATTATTTAGTGTCAAGCCAGATTCTTCACATGTTGTATATACTATAAATATTGTACATAAGAGATAGAAGGCCTCAAGGTAGATTAGTTCTGTAATTAAGTTACCTACTCTAAATAAAGTCATTATTATTATTAATTTTATTATTATTATTAACTCACATATCTCTTGCCTTGGATGTCATATAATTACAACATCTGCAAAAAAAAAATCATGCAAACTTAATATCACCTTGGTTAATAAAGTCCTGTTTAAGTCATATTCATTATTAATCTGAAACTTCAGTAAAATACTATATAATGATCAAAATTGTAGTGAAATCTCACAAAAGTTTTAATCAAATATTTGTGAAATCTCACCAAACTTTTCAGTGAAATGAAAAAGACTTGAGTGATGCCATCATGGATTAGGCTTTGTATGCGAGAAAGAAAATGATGTCTAAGAATCATTAGGCAGTTTAATAGAAATCTGAAGCAGATTTGTTTATGGTTTAGACAGAAGTGCTTTAAAAAAAACCCGTCTGAAATTCGCCTTAAGTATGCCTGGAAATTTTTGTACGGAATGAACTGTTACCAAATTCCATATGGACCATTTACAAATTCCATATGGTATATTTGCCAACTCCATATGGACTATTCACAAATTCCATATGGAGTATTGCCAAATTCCATATGGAATTTTAATTTTATTCCATACGGACAACCTACAGATCTCATGGACTAATTAGGATATTCCATGAGATTTTCCATACGGAGTATGTACGGAGTCCATAACATTTCCATATGGATACAATGAAATCCATAAGAATGCTTTAACTGTAGAATAGAAATGTCCATATGGATATTTCTGTAAACGTACGTATAGATTCCATAACCATTCCATGTGGAAAATTTTGTATGGGATGATATGAAGTCAGTAATACATGAACTGCAGTGAACTGATGCCACATGGTGTTGACCCTGCTAAGACGTGTGAATCCAACTGATACTACCAAACCATTAGTTTACATAGCTATTTCATCTCTTTTTTGATTGCTTTGGTCATTCTTGTCATGTGAGCTTTTATCTAGCTTGCATTTGGGATTTTGAAAATATTTAACATGTTGATCAGTGCCATAAATATACTTTTCCATATGCTAATTACTCTTTCTCATTAACACACACTTTATAATACCCATGCCCACTAATGATTAATTATTTCACATGTAACCCTGATTGACTCTTTGCCACTTGCTGGTGTTGCACCTCTACACCATAATGTTTAGTTTTTATGCCATTATGTAATATTGTATACTATTTGCCATAGTCACTGTTTCTTCTCAGTTTACAGAGTTCATATATCATATATATTATAAATCAAACCAATCAGCAGGAAATTATAATTCAACTTGAAACAAAGTTTTCCAGAAAATGAACAATCACAACATCAGTAAACAAGTGAAAAATATGTTAAAAGAGACCTGCTGAACTTAATTATTCTGTTTTAGATACAAACATAAAATTAAATTTTATAGCCCATTTCAAACACAACTGGTTCATTTCTTACGATGTACTGCAAGGAAGCTCACATGACATGTATTGATATTGCACACACAGCAACCACAGAGTGTTTCATGATGAACTTTTTTCAGAAAACAGGGTTTACACCTCTTCTTTACTCTAATTAAGCATGTATATGTATGCTGTTTTGCTGATTAGACAGCGCAAGAATCTCCCTGGAACCACCATCTTCCCTCACAGTAAACTGTTTCCTTCCACTAAAGTTGCCAATCAGATCTCTTCCAAGTTTCAGTATAAAATTAGCATATGTGTATTGGGTACTGCTTACCTGCTGGTATTATGACTCCATGGTCTTAAAATATGTAACAAAAAAGAGCGAGAAGCAACTAGCTTTGTAAAATTCAACAGATAATTTATTTCCCAAGAATACAAAGTGAACAGTGTAAAAGAACTTATGGTATTGCAAAATAAATTCCAAATAATCTTAAAATTTCCAACACGGGTCCCAATGATTTAAAGTTCTGAATAATTTTTGTGTTATTCCAAAATAAATCCAACCTTGGAAGTGTTGATGTGCCTGTTGTGGCCTGCTTTGTGGTGATGTACCCAGTCTTTTGTTGAATCAAAAATCTAAGTCTCTATTTCCAAGAATGATTTTTTTGTGCACTTTATATTTCAAGAGAAGAATAACTTGAATTAGATAATTTGAATACCATGTACAGACATTATAAATGATAGATTCTTCAGTAAATTCAATCATTATGCTGTTGTTTTGTCAGTTTTATTTTGCTGGAAGAAAAAAGAAAAACACCTTTTTGAAAATTTTTGTTTTACTTGCAATATACTTGAATGAAAATTTAACAGGCTTATATGCATGAAATACCTGAAAGAAAGACTTGTGTTTTTTGGGAACATTCCAAGTTTTCTCAGAGATAAATAAATAATTACATGTACTTTACCTTATATGTTACATGTTTGTACAAGTTTATTAACAGTTGTAATAGGCATGCAGATCTTAGTGAATTAGTCATAGCATATAATTTTTAACCTTTTTTCTGACACCTACTCAAGCCAGATATCTTTAAAATTTTCAGAGATATGTTATTTGAGAACCCACAAGCCATTATGCTTTAAAACTTCAAAGTTACTTACCTGCAGAATTACTTAGTGATGAAAGGGTTAAATATATTGTACTTACCCATTTGTTGTAACATTTTTGTCATGTGAAAAGTGTTCTGTGCATGTATGCCACAACAGTATGCACCGGTGATAAAATAGATCATGGCATCTGTGAACTTCATTCGGTATAGCTAGTGTATGATTTTTACTGGAAAAATCAAAATCAAAAGGCATAATGTAATAATCAGGATCTTTCTGCAAAATATTGGGACATACTGTGAGATTGGGAGGTAGGCATGGAACAACCCCAGCAATTGGGAGGTTTTTTTTTCTTTCTGCTGGTGTGATAGTTGACAAGTATGCTGAACATGTATCCTAAATCAGTCTTAGCATAATAGTGCAAACATTATTAAAAATTATTGGCTATACCATACCATGGAAATTGGAGCAAAGTGCCTTCCCCAAGGACACCATGGGAACAGATATTGTTTATGAAGTTTATCTTTTATCTTTTTTTTAGCTCTACTGGTTATAGAATTGGTTATGGGAACAAACTTCTTAGCTCAATAAAAATTGTATTGGCTTATTTGTTCTTATATGCCATCATCTAAATAGATTTTCAGGCCAACACAGCTCCATCAGCCATCAACATACACTACTTTCAGCCTCAGAAAGCCCAGAATTTTAAAAAATGGAAGAACAAAAACTTTGAAACAACAGCTTCTCATTAGTGTGATAAAGTTAGATGGTATCCTGGCATAATGGCCTTTCAGTATGGTATAAGTGTAAAATATGAAATACGGATGACAATACTATAGTATACAGAAACCATGAAATGGTCGTTTTCATAAAATATTCAGTGTACATCATTTCAAGAAAACTTAAAGAGCATTGTACTGTCCAAATGACTGTTAGGTGAATGTCAGAGGAGCAATCTCTGGCACAATTGGGCCTCTTGCTTACACATTTTTAAAATACTTTTTTTTTAATGACACAAGACTTGCTAGCACACTTAAGCAATAAACCACTTGAGATAGTCAAATGAAATTTGGTGGGAAACTTTTTTTATGTTTATATAGATGATCTGAGCAGCTTTAAAGATTTTTTTCAGCAATTTTTAAAATGTTTTTTCTTACATATTTTAATCTTTTTGGCTTTGTTAGAAGGACCATGCAAATGCCACATCAGGTAGATGAATGAAATCTGGTATAGTTATTTGTATGCTAATATAGATATACTGATTGAATTTTCATTTCAAATTGTATTAGAATTTGATTGTTGACTGGGTTATGTATGTATGCAGATACATGTCTAATTTATATTTTTTTGTGCCTAGAGACTTTTATTTTCATTATGTTTCTTTTTGTCAGATAAAGCCTTAATGACCTTGGGATTAAGGTCATGGCCAGAACCATTACATGTCAGCCAAACTCAAATTTCTCATTTCCATGTCCCAAAAGTTTCATTGTTTACTAATGCCTCCCTTTATTTATAGAGAAACCTCCTTCACCTGGTGTGTCAGTTGATTCCTATACTACTCGTACCATTCGGCTTGCTATCAATGTTCCAAGTGTTCAGGGACCTCCTGTCACTAAATTTAACATCAGATACAAGGTCCATAGGTCAAACGAAAATCCAATGACTGCTGAGGCTCCATTTGGTAAGTTTGTCACAAACAAGGTCACGATCACCATGCAGTCATAACTGTTGATAACTAACACTTAACTGATAATAAAAGAGGATCCTTCATTGTAGGTAAATCACTGGTGTTTCATGTGGAGTGGTAACTCAATTTGCATTTGTGCATTGATCTATGACCACTGTTTCTGACTTCCAAAAACTTGAATGTAAAACTTATCTTTTTTTAATGCCTAATAGCATAATTGTAGTACAAGTAAAACAAATATTCTGCAACTAATTTGAGGACAATAAGATTCCAATTTAAATTTGCATCACTGTAAAACTAAATAAAACATTCTGTACTGTTAAAACTGTCTGGTAAGAAGAGCAAGTAAAGTTATATGCAGAAATTTAATATGATTGAATTTGTAATGAATAAATTTTATGTGATTGTCTTAAGTAGGCAGGCTTTAATATAATAATCAGTGAAATGGCTTAGCAACTGTGAAAAGGTACATGTTTCATAATAGGTACTGGACGGCTTGCAGATGAGGTATATTCTATGATATGCTATTGCATGATCCAGTGTAATTTCTCAAGAATTATCAGGAAAAACCATGTATGTGTAGTACTACCTTTGTTTGCTACATTGTCTCTAATTTAGAAATTATTTCAGTTTATTTTATCATCAACTTCTATATATTCAGGTCTAGAAATTACTTGCACAGCAGAAGGATATATTCTTATAGCTTTCAGTGGCAGTTTGTGTCCCATGACTTTCTATCACAGCTCATGTACTTTCCTGGTATCATGGTTTTATACTGTCTTGAGTGAAATAGTTATTTTCAGGTGAAAGGAGTATCCAGATGGTTGGGGTTTTATTTGTTTTCATTTGGCTTTAATTATTTTCTTTTGTCTGAGTGAAATTTATCTTGAACTGCCTCATATAGTTCATCCCTTGGTTGACTCGTTGGATTCTTTATACTGTATTCATGATTTGCACTGCTTTCCTTGACTTTAAGTGACATTTTTTAAATGATCAATTTTTATCTACAGAGTGGAGAAACTATGTAGATGACCAGCCTATGCCCAGGATATACATCACATTGGATAACCTTGCTGTAAAGACCCTGTATATCATCACTGTCACAGCTGTAAATGATGTTGGTGAAAGTGCTCCATCTGAGTTCACCCAAGCAACTGGGCCTTATAGTTAGTAAAAACAAACTTTCCTTAAAAATCACATTTATTGAACAGCTAACCTGTCTTGAATATATTTATATCCATGCAACTGAATTTTTAAAGGAATTAGCCTGAATTAAGTTTCCACTAATCTTAAGATATGATATGTAGCTGTAGTTTTAAAAAATAAACAGCCTGTGAAAATTTACATCATGAATATGGACGATACATTATCTTTAGGTTGCTTTATGGCACATCAACACAAGTATGATATTTCATGCTGAGGCAATTGGAGTCAAGTGCATTGTCAGTGGACGCAACATGGTAGCTGTCCAAGGCTGGTCCAGCAGTAGCCTTCAAATCCACACCATTTGTTCTGGCATACTAACCACTGAACCACCTTGGCTTCTGTAATTACTAGGGCTAGGTATCAGCAGCTGTCTTCGAATACGATACATATCGTGATAGCAACTCATGCATTTAATTATGCATTTAATTCTATGCAGGCAAGCTTACCCATAAATTATTATTTTTGACTAACCTAAGCCATATTGTACTGAATTGAAGATAATGTCATGAAAGTGCGGATTTCTGTGACTTGCTTTCTTAAATGTGTGTACATGTTTTCTGCTGAATGTATCTATTTCATTTCTATACAATTTGCACTTGATCACCTTCCTACCAATCTGTATGAAGTGTAACAAAACATGTTAATAATTTTTGGTAAGACATTCTGAAGAGTTAATTGGCAATATTAGAAATTGAGACACCTTTTTCTTTTACCACATATGTTTAGTATAATAGATGGGATTCTAAACTAATAGGGAAAATGTTCAGCCATTTTCATCAAAACAACTAAATAACTTTAACCTTACTTAGTGTTAAAGAAAGAATGGACAAGAATGTGCTTATTTTCATGGCTGCAACATTTGTAGTAGAGACAGGTGTGATGGACCGAATTTTAGCTCACCTGGTTATAAGGACATGTGTGAGCCTTGTGGTGTGGTTTTTCGTCATTAATGCATCATGTGTCATCAGCCTTTTGTTCAGTTACTATTTACACCTTCTCAAAAGTCTAAAAATAAAATTTGAATTTTTTGAAAAGTTGCAGGAGTTCTTTTAAATTGTTCAGATAATGACAATCCACAATCAGATATGTCCAACAGTACTAAAAATAGACAAACCTTTAAATGATGTCTTCTTGAAAACTGCTCAACATTATTCACCAGTCAGATTTCAAATTGATAGAAAGTGTCCTTTTGTAAAACTTGAGTATTGACAACAAAATATTGAAAGGACTCCAGAAATTCTCCTTTTGCAAAACTAGTATTGACATCAAAATATTGAAAGGACTCCAGAACCTCTCAATAGAATGAGATGGAAAGGATCTTGGCTTAAAGGATTTCTTTTTGACAGAAAGAATCTTGTCTTGAAGGTGTTTCAAATTTGACAGAAAGGATCTTGGCTTGAAGGGTTTGTTTTTTTGACTGAAAGAATCTTGACAAGAAGGTGATTCAAGTTTACAGACAGGATCTTGGCAATAAGGTGCTTTCTACTTGATAGAAATTATCTTTGCATGAATGCAGGGTTCGTAGGGAGCCTAAAAAACCTAAGATTTTATTTTAACCTAAAAAACCTTTTAAAAAAGCCTAAATTTTTTATAAGAAACCTTATCAATTAAAAGAACACCTTGCAAATTCTTCAACCTGAATCAGCAGTTAAAAGGTAAATTCAAGTTTTTAAAAGAAAAAGTCGGCACTGCACGATCAAGAAAAAAATGTAAGCTGCACAGGAAATCAACTACAACTGCTGTACATCCGGGTAAACAGTAACTTGCACATCTGGTTTATCCTGGCTTGCAGTAATGGCAAGTAAGCACAAGCACTTGATTCTGGGGTAAACTAACGTGTACACTTGCCAATTAACACAAGGTAACTAACTCTTGCCAGTCGAAGTCTGACTCCACGATGACTCCGATCTAATTTTCCGATACTATCTAAGCATTCAGTCACTCATAACATACACTACTGTAAACAAGACACTCCACACCTTTCATCCATTACCATTTAAGCAGCCTTACTGATTCTGAAGGGCCAATTTTGCAAAAAGTTTATCTGTTGCTTCATGTCTTCCACACACAAGCAACCATTCCAAAGATCTACTTACAGTCTACTTCAAAGTGAATGCGATTTGATTGTGAATGCTTCAGTGATTGGTTCCTTTATTGAATGATTCTTTTCAAACATCGCTACATCTCGGCTTAACCCGACAAATTTGCAATCGGAATATCTACAGTATTTTCTGTCAAGTCGTTTAGCTGTTCTGATCATTACATGTGCTCAAGACTATGTGACATTTACCAGGAAATAATTTAACAACATTTCTTGATATGTTAATTACATTTAACTTTTTTCTTAGCGCTTTCTGAATAGCTATGTAGGTGATCTCTGGATGTGCATGAAGAAAGATTTGTTTAAAAATTGTAGACTTATTTAGTTAACTCGTTAACCCCTAGAGGTTTTTGTAATTTTTGCTGAAATGCATGAAGGAAACGTGTTGTGGGCTATTTCTGAATACAGCCTAATACATCAACTTCCAGGTGATTTTCCAATTACATAGTGCCTAGTTGTGTTAGAAACATCGATTTTTATTGTCTATTTCACTTGCACATGAGCAGACAGGTAAACGTTGGAGTTCTTTTTTTTTTTTTTGCTTAATGGACCCAGTTTGCAGTTCATACCAGTCTGCCTTAGATCTAAGACCAAAAAGTCTAAAATCCAGACACAAAATTGGATTCCGACCATGGGCAAAGTTTGGGTGAGAAAAAGAAAACGGGTCCAAAAAATGAGGTTTTTCTCTCTGTATTTTTTAGTGCAGCTAGAACTTCCAGATTATTTGGTATCATTGTAGAGCTATGTCTGTCTACCTTTCTATGATACCGCCCACTTTAGTGTATCATACATGACCTTGACGCTACTGAGCTCGGCAGTAGGCTAGTACCTCCTGCCACATAAACTCGTTGCCAGGCGTTAATGAGTTAATAGTTAAGTAATTACCCAAATTTCAAATGATGTTATCTACATAATGTTATAGATTGCTTTGTAAACATTTCTCTGTATGTTAAATACTATCAATCTTATATAGGATTTACCCTATCAAGAAAACTCAAGGAATAACTTGGTTAGTTCTTGTGAGTTATTTGTCACTAATTTGCATACCCAAACACAAAACTGAATCTTATATAGGATTTACACTGTCAAGAAAACAAAAGGATTAACTCGGTTAATTCTTGTGTAATTACCTGTCACTACTTTGCTTACCCAAACACAACATTGAATCATGTAATATAAACAAGATTGATTCATTGCCATTGAGGTTTTAATTGGTGAGTGTACACATTAGTGTATCTCAGAATCAAGTGCATGTGCAAGCAAGACATGTTTTCAGATGAGTTGGCTGTCCAAACCACAGTACACTCTTTGGTTGGAAAAAGATGAAGATGTCCTTGGTTGGAAAAAGATGAAGATGTATTTTCTGCTGGATGTAAATTGTGTAAAGAATCGTTCAGTATTATGAGATTGGGTGAAGTGGCTTACGAATACATGCAAAAGGAATAAAACATAAAGCAAACGAGAACAGCATATCCTCCACATTCAACTTGAAGAAAGTATTGACTGTGAGTATAAACATAAATATACATTATCTGTCTATCTAGCTTTGAATTATAGTGTCAAGAATAATTTTGCAGAAATCACATTGAATTTGAAGCTGGTCAAACTATTGACCGGAACAAAGGAAAACACTGGGAGCAAAAATAAAAACTAGTGAAAGGGTTTAATTTTCTGAAATACTCAATATTTTAGTATTTTTTAGGATATATATATATATATATATATACTAATTATTCTTTACTTTTGCATAATTTTGCTTTATCATCATTATTGTTTGTGACTTTGGTATTTATAAGGGTATTAAAATGGAAGCAACTGTGTCATAACTGTAACAGTAAGCTTACCTCCCCTGATTTCAAATTTACAATTTATATATAATTTTTCAAGGTGTTTACCTTTTATTACTTTTATGGTGGGCTTCATTTACATGAATAATGCTAAAACTAAATCAAGTTAGAATAGTAAATGGAAGCTGTGTTCAAACTTTTCCGACAAGCTATACATTGCGTTACATTGAATGCATAGAAAGTACCAGCAGTAATAAAATTATAGCATGAGAAAGGCAGAATTAAATTACAATAAAATAATATTTAATATATTCTTAATGATATATAAATGTAAAACTTCAGTTGTTTCTTTTCTTTTTGTAGTGTCAGCAGCCTGATTCAGGAAAAGTAATGTTACCACAAAATCTGAATTCTCAATCATCCTGTTCAATAGTGTCTACTACCTCAGCATCTATGCAAGATCATGAAGCAAAAGAAGGCATATTAAAAGCAGAAATTATTTGCATACAATAGATAAACACTGCAGCTTTTCATCAAATTCCGGAAAAACAAAAGTATTCCAGTACTTGTTTCCGGATAGTGCAGTTGCCAAAAAGTTCAGTCTTTCAGACAGGAAAATATCATATTTGGCTTCATTTGCATTGGCTCCATATTTTACGTCTCTTTTGGAGGATAAAATGTGAAGAGTTTGTTTTGCTCTTTGATGAGAGCGTGAATGATATCCATCAAACTTAACAAATGGATTTCCATGTTCAGTTTTGGGATCAGGGCACAGTCAAGACTAGGTATGTAACATCAAACTTCCTTGGTCATTGTACTGCCTCATATATGGTCTCAGCATTTGAATCTGCAACAGCAAACCTAAATGTGAACAATTTGATTCATTTATCTATGGATGGGCCAAATATTGATTGGGGTTTGTATAAGAAGATTGATTCTACTCTGGCCACTGAACATAGTGTCACATTGTTAAATGCAGGAAGTTGTTCACTTCACAAGGTCCATGGTGCATGCAAGACAGCAATGGATGCTGTTAATTGGAAATTAGATAAAATTCTGAGGTCCCTTTTCCAGCTTTATCATGACACACCTGCAACAAGAGAAGATTTTGTAAATGTTACTGGTACTTCCACCTTTCCTCTTCAGTTCTGCAAACACAGGTGGTTAGAGAATACCCCTGTTGCTCAGAGTGCTTTAAATCTGGTGGAACCTTTAAGAAAATATATTGGTGTCAGGTAATGAAATCAAGTGTTTCTGACCTGATGACTGAGTCCTTTTAGATTGTGAAAGAAGCCCTTTTGAAGGATGAATTTTTGGCACCTAAGTTGGCATTCTTTATTTTACTTTCCAAGCATGTTGAGCCCTACCTTACAGAATACCAAACTGATGTACCGATGCTGGTTTGCTCATCATGATCTGAAGGATATTGCCATAGGTCTTCTAAAGAGGTTTGTTATCCCAGAAAAGATTGAGGAAATCAAAACAACAAAATTCATAGTTACATTTCAAGTGACTTACCCATT
Source organism: Sinohyriopsis cumingii (assembly GCA_028554795.2). Lineage (NCBI taxonomy): Eukaryota > Metazoa > Mollusca > Bivalvia > Unionida > Unionidae > Sinohyriopsis > Sinohyriopsis cumingii. The sequence continues at coordinate 67,094,351 of CM068829.1, read as the reverse complement.
AAATCATGTAACCAGACACAAGGTTGCTGTTGGCTTTGTAGCTGAGTCTATGATTAATGAACTAAAAAAGGGCCAAAAAAGTGAGTGAACTAAAAATCTTAGAATTTAAGGATGCATGCCAAAGGATTCTTGTTTGTTTTGCTGACAAATTCCTCACAAAATCACCACATCACTATGGTATAGTGAAAGACATGGTATGCCTTGACCCTGCAGCCATTTTAGAAAATAAGTCACAAGCAGAGGCTGCCAATTTCGAAAGAAAAGCACAAGCAGAGGCTGCCAATTTAGAAAGAAAAGCACAAGCAGAGGCTGCCATTTTAGAAAGAAAAGCACAAGCAGAGGCTGCCAATTTAGAAAGAAAAGCACAAGCAGAGGCTGCCAATTTAGAAAGTAAAGCACAAGCAGAGGCTGCCATTTTAGAAAGAAAAGCACAAGCAGAGGCTGCCAATTTAGAAAGAAAAGCACAAGCAGAGGCTGCCATTTTAGAAAGGAAAGCACAAGCAGAGGCTGCCATTTTAGAAAGAAAAGCACAAGCAGAGGCTGCCATTTTAGAAAGAAAAGCACAAGCAGAGGCTGCCATTTTAAAAAGGAAAGCACAAGCAGAGGCTGCCAATTTAGAAAGAAATGCACAAGCAGAGGCTGCCATTTTAGAAAGAAAAGCATAAGCAGAGGCTGCCATTTTAGAAAGGAAAGCACAAGCAGAGGCTGCCAATTTAGAAAGAAAAGCACAAGCAGAGGCTAAATTGAAGAGAATCATGCACTCATTAGTCAGCAAGAGAAAGTTCAATAGATTTTGTTGTGATGCTCTTATTAATGAGTTTTCCACATTTGTTGACTGCCGTTAGCAATGGATCACTTGGATCTTTTTTAAGAAAGAAATAACGTATTGACGCTTTTCTTTATGACAGGCTTACTCATCAGCAGCAATATTCCAACCTTTGGCAAATTATGAAGACCTCGCTTCTCTTGTCACATTTCAAGCCACTGTTGAGAGGGGGTTCTCTGAGTAAATAAAGAAGTTGAAGAGATAAATGTAGCATAAAGAACTTTAAAGGTTTATTATTGACACCATTAGAGCTGCTTGTTGAATCAATAAAGTTGAAATCATCCCAAGGCTGCTTATCAGTGCCAGCATTGCATACAGCAGGTTCGAAGCGTTTCTTCAAGATGAGAAGAATAAAAAGGAGACTGAGACAACAATTAGGAAAAGAAAAGCATTGGATGAGGAAATCATGGATTTGAAAAAGAAAAAATGAGCACTAACTTATGATATAGAAGCAGTGAACAGTTTAGCTGATGACTATGCATTAAATGCTGAACATCAGAGGAATCTTATTTTCATCAGCACATCACATAGCTTAAGGATATCTATGGAAAAAACCTGGAAGAACAGCTGGATCTGGACAAGCAAATCGGTGATAAACTAGAAGCATTGAAATATGTCTGAATTTTGCATGACACTGTGTATATTGCTCTCCTTTCGTGTATATTGCTCTCTGCTTTTATATATATATATATATATATATATATATATATATATATATATATATATATATATATATATATATATATATATATATGAATATAAATGACTTAACTAACTTTTCAATGCTTTGTTCATTAAGTTAATTTAGATCTTACCTTGCTAAGGATGTGGAAAAGAAGTTCAAATCATATTATTAAAATTAATGTATAATTGATGAGTATGCTATTAATTGTGTGCATGAAAGTCTGAAAACTGTGCAATTCTTTAAACCTTAAATTTTTCCACGAACTTTAAGACCTTAAAAAAAACTAAGAAAAACCTAAAAGTTTTATATCAGAAATTGCTACTATTTGTGTTTCAAATTTGACAGAAAGGATCTTGGCATGAAGGTTTTCCAAAATTTGACAGAAATGATCTTCTCATGAAGGTGTTTCATACTTGACAGAAATGATCTTCTCATGAAGGTGTTTCATACTTGACAGAAATGGTCATCTTATGAAGGTGTTTCATACTTGACAGAAATGATCTTCTTATGAAGGTGTTTCAGATATATTCAGATGATGATGATGTTCAATTGTATATGATTACCATTACTAAAAATAAATAACAAACCAACTGAAAATGACTTCTCTGTTCAATAGAATTTGACTACAATATGATTGACAGTCTCTTGGCACAAAGGACTGTCAATTTGATTACTAAATATTACTATCCACCATCTGACATGACTGCCATTGCTCAAAGTAGAGAAAACTTGAAATGAATTTTTCAAACAAACTGCATAGCTAAAATCAAACCAAACTAGACAGAAAGCTTCCTGATACTATCATCAAGCTCTTCACTGTCATTAAAGGTCATTGAAAGTCATTGAGAAATAAACACCTAAATTCAAGGCCTTGAAAGTCATTGATATTCCACCTGGGTCATTGAACGCCATTGAATTTTAGTGATTGTGCTTAATAAATAAAATATGATGGACAATTTTACTATTCAGGTCATTTATATTACGTTGTGTGATAATCAGAAGTACAGTTTGATTTTTGGTTATGCTAATTCCACCATTAGCATAATCCACAGGAAGTAATTAGATGTCATGCAAAGAGCCCCTTTTACATGATGTCATTAACTTGTGCACACTCTTTCACTTAACTTAGTATAATTGGCAGTTGGGTTCTGGACAAAGCATTCTGTCACAGTTTGAACCATGCATCAAGGGAGCTTTACTTTAGCAAGTTTAACATACAAGCTGCCTAGAAAATCCAAAATGCTGAATTCCAGCGTGGTTCATTTTTAGATGACAATTTTGTTAGGCTAATACTGGCTGATGATCATGGCAATTTATTTGTAAAGCTACAAAGTGTGTCAGATTTTTGTTTTGGGGAAAGTGATGAAAGTGAGAATTTTAGCAGATACACCTTGCCTGGAATTGGGTTTTAGCTAACTGGATTAGGCATATAATCAGAACTGAACTGTTGTAATACAGAAAGCTCAGAAATATATTATATTGCAAATGTATGTCAAATTTTTTACCAAATTTGGCACACTATGTAACATTCATAACTTTTTGAACACTAGATATGTAACAATACAGTGCAACCCCACCATAACCTGCTTCACTATAACGCAAATTCAGATATAATGTGGTTGTGGCATGGCTCTTAAAATTTCATATATTCATTTGCACATGAAAAAATTTATTTTGTTCAAAGTACATGCAATAGTGTATAAAAAATGTATTATCATTATGGGGAATAGATTGCATATGAATACGAATTTAATATGATCGTGGCATGGTTCCTGAAATTTTAAATACATGTATGTTTATTTTTCTCCTACTGGGAATGAATATTTTTTTTTAAGTACGAGGAATAGTGTATAAAATGTTTATTATAAGTTTGGGGAAGAGTTCGCGTATGAATTTTTATATAATACGATCATGGCTTAGCTTGTGAAATTTAACAATGTCACCAGGTTCTTGAAGTGTTATTCAGTATTAGGCATGCGATTTTAATGTGCCATTCAATATTAGGCAAATGATGGTAATGTGCCATTCAATATTAGGCATGTGATGTTAATGTATCATTCAATATTAGGCAAATGATGGTAATGTGCCATTCAATATTAGGCATGTGATGTTAATGTATCATTCAATATTAGGCAAATGATGGTAATGTGCCATTCAGTATTAGGCATGTGATTTTAATGTGCCATTCAATATTAGGCAAATGATGGTAATGTGCCATTCAATATTAGGCATGTGATGTTAATGTATCATTCAATATTAGGCAAATGATGGTAATGTGCCATTCAGTATTAGGCATGCAATTTTAATGTGCCATTCAATATTAGGCAAATTATGGTAATGTGCCATTCAATATTAGGCAGATGATGGTAATGTGCCATTCAGTATTAGGCATGCAATTTTAATGTGCCATTCAGTATTAGGCAAATGATGGTAATGTGCCATTCAATATTAGGCATGTGATGTTAATATATCATTCAATATGAGGCAAATGATGGTAATGTGCCATTCAGTATTAAGCATGTGATATTAATGTGGCATTCAATATTAGGCATGTGATGTTAATGTGCCATTCAATATTTGGCATGTGATGTTAGTGTATCATTCAGTATTAGGCAAATGATGGTAATGTGCCATTCAGTATTAGGCATGCGATTTTAATGTGCCATTCAATATTAGGCAAATGATGGTAATGTGCCATTCAATATTAGGCATGTGATGTTAATGTATCATTCAATATTAGGCAAATGATGGTAATGTGCCATTCAATATTAGGCATGTGATGTTAATGTATCATTCAATATTAGGCAAATGATGGTAATGTGCCATTCAGTATTAGCCATGCGATTTTAATGTGCCATTCAATATTAGGCAAATGATGGTAATGTGCCATTCAATATTAGGCATGTGATGTTAATGTATCATTCAATATTAGGCAAATGATTGTAATGTGCCATTCAGTATTAGGCATGCAATTTTAATGTGCCATTCAATATTAGGCAAATTATGGTAATGTGCCATTCAATATTAGGCAGATGATGGTAATGTGCCATTCAGTATTAGGCATGCAATTTTAATGTGCCATTCAATATTAGGCAAATGATGGTAATGTGCCATTCAATATTAGGCATGTGATGTTAATATATCATTCAATATGAGGCAAATGATGGTAATGTGCCATTCAGTATTAAGCATGTGATATTAATGTGGCATTCAATATTAGGCATGTGATGTTAATGTGCCATTCAATATTTGGCATGTGATGTTAATGTATCATTCAGTATTAGGCAAATGATGGTAATGTGCCATTCAGTATTAGACATGCGATTTTAATGTGCCATTCAATATTAGGCAAATGATGGTAATGTGCCATGCAATATTAGGCAGATGATGGTAATGTGCCATTCAATATTAGGCATGTGATGTTAATGTATCATTCAATATTAGGCAAATGATGGTAATGTGCCATTCAATATTAGGCATGTGATATTAATGTGCCATTCAATATTAGGCAAATGATGGTAATGTGCCATTCAATATTAGGCATGTGATATTAATGTGGCATTCAATATTAGGCCTGTGATGTTAATGTATCATTCAATGTTAGGCAAGTGATGTTAATGTTCCATTCAATATTGGGCATGTGATATTAATGTGGCATTCAATATTGGGCAAATGGTGGTAATGTGCCATTCAGTAGAATTTGGTCAAATGTGTTAATGTGCCATCAGAATGAAAATAAAAAGCAAGTCAAAGCTTGAACAATCATTGTCATTACCTATCTAAACAAAATCATCTAACTTATGGTCTTATATACAGTCAAGTCTGTTACTAGTGGCCATCCACAAAAACTGGCCTTTTGTACAAAAGTTCACCTTTTAAATCAAATTTTTGAACCAAATTCCATGCACTGAACATTATTATTATTATTATTATTATTATTATTATTGTCAGCATTGTTTATGTGCACTATTCAACAAAATCATAAAATACATGACTTGTTCTCATCCTGATTTATGTTTCACACAAGATTATGGTATCCTGCTCACTGTAATCAGTCCTATTAGTTAAATCATAACTGACTTAAAATAATCTGTGATAATATTTTAATAATGCTTTAAAAGCAATATTTGGATTAGCAAGTTGCTCAATTTGCCAAAATCACAAGACAGTCAGTTTGTGCGAGAAGCCTGTGATGAATTTAATAATCCAGTGTGTGTGTGTGTGTGTGTGTGTGTGTTTTATATATATATATATATATATATATATATATATATATATATTAGGACAGGTTGATTGTATGTAATCTAGGGAATATAAAAAATCATTTTAACATTAAAAGGCATTTTTAGCAACATTATGTCCTCCAAGCATTTCTTTACCTTCTACAGCTTAGTTGATGAGTGAATTTGAATTCACAACACAAGCTCATGTGTCACCTGATGGGGAAGTTATATCAGTTACACATGTGTCTCTTGTTTATCAGTTATTCTATACATTTAATCAATGGCATTTTGTAATTGAACAAGTTTGAAATTTTGTTTCCAGTGATTTTATCTTTTTTGGTGTGTATCAAGTTTTTAATGGTTCAGTGAAAAACATTTTTGAGGGCTCTTAGTTTTGTGGAATCTGATATGGGTTCTATTGTATTCATTAAAAATTCACTGGATATTGGGTATTTTTAATTTTGTGTTTGTTGAACTTCACAAAATTCATGAAAAATGATGCCCACTTAAAAAATAAAAGATATTTTACGCTGTTAATTTTATATTCTTATGTTCCTTGCAGATGTTCCTAAGCCAGTGGTGATCACATCTCCTTTTCCTGACAGTACTAGTCCAGCATCATTCCTGCTGATGTGGAATAAACCAGATGATGGAGGATCTGAGATACAGAAATACATTCTCAGTTATCGAGAGGTAAGAATAATAATGCTGTTGAACAAGACTTACAAGTTCAAAAGTAGGAACTTGTGTTATGGGATGAGAAGTGGATCCCATTTTTTTGCTAGAAAATACCAGCAGATTTGCCCCTTGTGTTTTTTTACTGTGAAGAAAATTATAATTTTGTCATTTTTGCCTGAAATGTAAGTAGGAAACACATTTTGGGGGCTATTTCTAAATACATCCTAATACATCAACTTTCAAGAGATTTCCTATTAACCTAATGCATAGTTGTGTTAGAAACATTGTTTTTCATTGGCTATTTCACTCGCGCATGAGCAGAAGGGTGAAAGTTGGGGTTCTTTTTTTTTTTTTGCCTAACGGACCCATCACTTTCGTATCGAGACCACACTTTATTCCAAATGCCCATCTTATCCTACTTTTTATAAAGGTTTACCTGTCTGTGTGCAGTTGAGACTTGTCTGCCTTAGATATGAGCCAAAAAGTCTAAAATCCAGACAAAATCGAATTCAAATTCCAACCATATGCACATTTTGGGTGGAAAAATATTGATTCCAAAAAATTAAGTTTTTCCCTCTGTATTTTGTAGTGCAACCAGAACATCCAGATTATTTGGTATCATTGTTAAGATACATCTGTCTACCTTTCTATAATACCACTCATTTTAGTGTATCAAACATGATATTGACGTTACAGAGCTTGGCAGTAGGCTACTACCTCCTGCCATGTAAACATGGCGCCAGGGGATAACGAGTTAACAAGGATTTTCAAAATAAATTTACAAATTGTCAAGGAATGGCTAAATTTGTAATTTATGTGCAATGTCAATGACAAGTGATAAAATATGCAAGGAATAAATTTGATTACATCATCAAAATTCATCCATTAACTTATTAACCCCTGGAGGTTTCTGTCATTTTTGCCTGAAATGCGAGTAGGAAACATTTGGGGGGATATTTTTGAATACATACTAATAAATCAACTTCCAAGAGATTTCCCATTAATGTAATGCCTGGTTGTGTTAGAAACATCGTTTTTAATTTTTTATTTTTTTTGCTTAACACACCCATCATTTTTATATTGAGACCACTCTTTATTCTAAATGCCCATCTTATCCTACTTTTTGCAAAGGTTCACCTGTCTGTGTGCAGTTGAGGCTAGTCTGCCTTAGATCTGAGGCCAAAAAGTCTAAAATCCGGACACAAGATCAGATTCCTACAATTGTCAAATTTAGGGTGGAAAAAGATCCAGTCCACAAAAATAGGTTTTTTCGTTTTTTGTAGTGCAACTAGAACGTCCAGATTATTTGGTATAATTGTAGAGCTACATCTATCTTTTTATAATGCCACCCACTTTAGTGTATCATACATGACCTTGACACTACAGAGCTCGATGTTAGGCTACTACCTTCTGCCATTTAAGCTCGTTGGCAGGGGTTAATGTGTCAAAGCATTCACCTAAGCTTAAACTGGTTGGGATACTGATTGCCACTTTGTGATAACAAGGGGAGTAACATGTAAGAGTTACTTCCCTTTGTCTACATGACAAAGATGCCAGGACAATTTTTTCATTTTTCATTGAGGGATGGTTTTGAAGGTAGCAGAGACTACTCCTGATGTTAATGTAACTGAATTCTTTGAGAAACATAATTTAAAGTAAATGTGCCTTCTATAGCTTTACTTAATCCAGGATTTTTGGATTTCAGCCTAATTGGATTTGATCCTAATTTGGGATGCAGCTTTATACAGATGAGGTCTTGAATTAGATTAATTTAAATGAGTTTTTGATTTTCAGCAGTCCTTAGTATCATTTACATGAGTTATTGCCATTTATTGTCCCATTATAACATCATCAGTGTAATGTGATTCAGGATATAACAAGGTACTATCATGGACCCCATGACCAAAAGCATTCCCTTGTAAAACAGTAATGGTTGAAAGAAAACAAGGTGTAACTTTCTCTTATTGCTTCCTTTCCTTTTCAAAATGCTATTATTTAAAAAATTTGGACATTTCCTTTATACCACAGTTCCAAATATTATGCTGCTTTTGCATTTCTGTATGTATTACGTTAATTTGTTGTTGTTGTAGGGTTTAATGCCATTTTTCAGCACACGATAGGCTATACATGGCGGCCAGTATTAATGGTGTAGGAAGACCCCAGGAATGCCCCGGAAAGAACCACTGACCCATGAGAAGCTACTGGCAAGCTTTCTCACATACCCACATTAGCCGAATCCAAGACTCGAACTCACACAGACAGAGGTGAGATGGCAGTGATCCGTAACGGAGAATCCTTTAGGCCACTCAGGGCCTCTTACGTTCATTTGTATAATTAATTTGAGTACATAATGCAGTTGGCAGTTACGGACCACGACTAACATGTTTTAAGAAGGGAAAGCTGTAGATAACTTCTGGAGCATAACTTTGTTCAAGATCAACCAGATCTTTATATTGATGAGATATTCAGTATTCCATGACCTCATTTAGATAGATTGATTGCCTATTCTTCGATCTTTTGTTTCTTAGTAAAAGCTAACTCTGTTTAAAAGTCCTCCTAATACAATTATAGTAAGCAGGGTACTTTTTGATGCGTACATCACTAGCAGCTCTGGTTTTATATGTATATATTGTTGTTGTTGTAGGGTTTAACGCCATTTTTCAGCACACGATAGGCTATACATGGCGGCCAGTATTATTGGTGGAGGAAGAACCCGGGAAAAGCCCAGAAAGAACCACCGACCCTCGAGAAGCATATATATATATATATATATATATATATATATATATATATATATTGTTTTTATTATTATTATAAATATTATTATTATAAAGGACATACACCCTGCAGACAAATATTAGTGATTCCTTGAACATCCATTATGAGAGTTTTTTTGTGGTTTATTACAGTAACTATTTTTAGTCAAAATTATGCTGCAATGATCTGTTCATATCTTCAAATGGATATTTCTCATAGGTGGAAATCATTCCAAATAGAACACAGTATGAGCTGTCCAAGCCATTAAGTGGCTTTATCTTTGTGGATGACATTCCACCTACAGCTGTAAGATATCAACTGTCATCACTTATACCTGGAACATACTACCAGGTAGAAGTACAGGCTGTAAACAACCAGGGAACATCTGCCACACAAAGTTACATCTTCAAGACCAAAGAAAGTAAGTCAGAATTTTTTGTCTCCTGTTTTTATTGAGTGCAGGCTGAATAGTAATTTTGATACAAAGTCTGTTCATGTGTATTTTTCTACATAATTTAGTAGTTAGTAAGATATGTTGGTATCATATTTGGAGGTAAGGAGGGGTGGAGCTGTAACAATCTTGTCATTGTTAATTTCTTACCAGTTGCATGAACCTCTCAGACTTTCATGTTAGCTTTTAATGTATTAAACATCTTGTTTTTTGTGCCAAATTTCACTGCATGATACAGATCCAAATGGCTATTTTGCCAGAAAATGGTGTGAATGGATGCTGATTCATATAGAAAACAGATCCATGTCCACACAGTATTATCTGAACAATTTCAATCAAAGAAAGTCTAAATACTTAGAAACATAAATTGAGAATGTTTCTGTGAAGACAAACATAATCTCATTTGATAATTAACTCATTAACCCCTGGAGGTTTTCGTCATTTTGCCTGAAAATCATGTAGGAAACATATTTTGAAAGCTATTTCTGAATAGATCCAAAAACACCAAATCCTTGGTGATCTTTCAGTAACATAATGCCTAGTCATTTTTCATTGGCTTTTTGACTCGTGCATGAGCAGGAGGGTAAAAGTTGGAGTTCTTTATTTTTTTATATTTTTTTTTGCTAAACAGAGCCATTATTTTTGTATCGAGACCACTCTTTATTCCAAATGCCCATCTTATCCTACTTTTTGCAAAGGCTCATCTGTCTGTTTGCAGTTCATACCAGTTTGCCTTAGATCTGAGACCAAAAAGTCTAAAATCTGGACACAAAATAAGATTCTGACCATGGGCGAATTTTGGGTAGAAAAAATCGGTTCCCAAAAATGAGTTTTTTTATCTGTATTTTGTAGTGCAGCTAGATATTCCAGATTATTTGGTATCATTGTAGAGCTACATCTGTCTACCTTTCTATAATACCACCAGTGTATCATGCATGACCATGATGCTACAGAGCTCGGCAGTAGGCTACTACCTCCTGCCCCATTAAGTCGTCGCTAGGGGTTAATGTGTTAACAGTGTCTTGGAGTGTGAGGTGTACATGACATCATTAGGCAAATGGTACATTTGGATGCATTGGTGGTTACCGTAGCATATTTCTATGGCATTTTCCAGATCATTGGCAGGAAGTCATGATTGTGTTATGAGTGGTTAATGTATATAATGTACACCCAAGTGTGAACAGTGTGAATTTGGTTACTGTATATCATGTAAACCTAAGTGTGAACAGTGTGGATTTGGTTACTGTATATTATGTACACCCAAGTGTGAACAGTGGATTTGGTTACTGTGTATCATGTAAATCTAAGTGTGAACAATGTGGATAGCTGTTCATTATGATTGCTGATAAGAGTTGGATGAATTCATCTGTTACAGAGAGACTCAGGTAATTGAAGTGATACTTTCCAAATTGATAAGTTTCGTCAGACCAATATCCAGCTAGATGTACAAAGTAAAGAAAAGATCATAAAAAATGGGAATTAAAAATGGCATTGGATGACAATTCAACTGTCAGTAAAATACTTGCACATTTGATTTTTATGTTGTTACTGCAAATTTTGAATAAAAATTACTAAGTAGCTTCAATTATTGCCTTTGTTGCTATTAGTGATGAGATATCAACAAGTCTGAATGATATCATTAAAAATTATTGTGATGTTAAAGCAACACAGGCTTAAGCTTGAGATGTTCTAATACTTGCTTATAAGTTTGGTCCAGCTGCTGTTGCATAATGTACTGGCAGATCCAAGTCTATACAGTTTATTAGAAAAAACCAGTGGGACAAAATAATAGAGACCTTGATCTGCATTATGTGCTGTCAGATCCAAGTCTGTTGTTTGCAATTGCTCCCATCTTGTGAGTATATATGGTAGCCTAGACTTTCATGAGTTGTTTTGTTAAGCAAATACATACAGTGGCCTACACCATCATCAGTTCATTGGTTCATTAAGCTGGTACATGCTGTAGTCCAGACTTTCATTATTTGGTTTATTAAGCTGGTACATATGGTAGCCTTTAAAACAGACCACTTAAAGGCATGCCAGTGTCTTATATTCTATAGTCGTTCATTGCACACTGTTTTTTGCTCTATTGGTCATAGATCAGAAGAGTATGTGATGATTATTTCCGTTGTTTGTCATCTGTCATCTATCATCCATCTGTCTGTCTGTAAGAACAGGTTTGTTATTGCTGTTCTTCTAAACTCTTTGGAGAATTATCATGAAACTTTGCTCACATGTTCATCCCTATGGTCTAGTTGGTCCTAAATGAAAATGGTGCTTTGTGGACATCCATTATGGCTTCCACTGTGGCCATCTTGAAAATCGTGTTATCATTACTCTTTCTGAATGGATGATCATATCATGATGGGGTTTCATTAAAAATTCTGATATGATGTCAGGTTGGTCCTAAATGAAAATGATATAAATATGACCACAGTGGTCATCATAGAGATATCTTTATGACTACTCCTTCAACAGAGCTGGCTATTAACAAGCATTTGTCTGGTTTGTGATAAATGAAAATCTTACCCATCTGAAAGACTCCTGATGATGTAAATGGTGCCCGTCTGAAGTCCAGCATGGCTGCCAATTTGGCCATCTTGAAAATTTTGTTTCTGCTACTCATCGTGAAAAGAAAGTCATATTGACATGGAGTTTACACCAAAAGATTTCTTAAGACATCTATTTGATCCTAAACAGAGATGGCGCCAGTATGATTTTCAATATGGTTGCAGTGGTGAACATCTGGAAAATCTTGCCACAGCTCCACCTGAACAAAAAGTTTTGAAATTAGTTTTTCACTAAAAGACTTCTTGCTGTTTTATTGATCCTAAATTAAAATGGTATTGATCAGATGTCCACTATGTTTCCATCTTAAAAATCTTGTTTCCGCTGATCATCTTAAATAGAAAGTCATTTTGACATGGGATTTTCATCTGGAGAGCTGTGATATCAATTTGGTCCTAATGAAAATTCTATCTCCCAATATGTCCACCATGATGGTGGCTATCTTGAAAATAGTGTCATCTCATTAAACTCTTATCAAACGGATGGCTATATAAATGTGGTGTTTTCACTAGTATGCTTCTTACTATACCCAGTTGGTCCAAAATGAAAATTGTGCCAGTAATATGACTACCTTGATTGCTGTCTTGAAAATCTTGTCATTATTTCCACTCAAGGGATGATTATTATGACATATGGTGTTCACCAAACAACTTGTGACCATGTCTACACTGTCCTTTTTTATATGGTGCCATTCCGACATCCAGTATGTGCATGACCACAGCAGTTAATTTGACAATCTTTTCATTGATGAAGAATATCAGAAACCGTTCAACCCTTAATAGATAAAAGGAAGAAATGGTCTTAACTGGAATTCCAGGAAATTTGTTTCTTGAAAGAGACAATCTAATAAAGTTGTACGTCTCAGACACAGCGATGTCTGCCATTATTTCCCCAAGACAGGATCACTTACAGTTTCAAACTGATTTTTATGAAGTAAATAATGTACACACTGATAAGCGATATTCTTTGTTTTTGTAACTCTTAGCAACACTTTTTGTATGTTTTGTAATTTTTCTTTGAAATGTTTTCAAGAGATATTGGGGCAGTTGTGTTCAATCAACTGTTGAAGCATATTTCATTATCAATGGTCTGTCTTTCAACTGGGGTTTCTCCTGACTTGATCAACTTTTTTTCCAGAGACTGACCTGTCAGATAACTCTTTTGTGAAGATGTTCATGGCCTATAATTTCATAAAATCATGCTCTTTGTCACTACTGAATGTCTCCATCTGCAGCAGTCACAATTTAATGTCTCTTCCATCTTGACCATAGGATCCTCCAGTTTTCAATATTTCCTTCTTAACCTACTAACTTCATCCTCTAATAATTTTACTTTTCTGCTGTCTGATCTGAAAGAAAGGTAAAGTTAGTTAATTACAGATAACCTCTGATCAACATTGTCTTCAGCTTTTTGCGCATTATTATTGTACCCCACTTTATTTACTAGAATAATTATGATCCAACTCAAAATTATTTAACCCTTACACTTAATACACAACTTAATGAGCATTTATATTACTGGAGAATTTTGTCACTAGTTTTATTTAGCTGAAGTGGCTGCCATAGGTATAGTCACAGGAGTCAGATGTTTTATCACTAAAATGTGACAATTTCTTGACAACATCATTACGCTAAATAACCTTATCTCTGTGTGTGTGTGTGTGTGTGTATATATATAATTTATATATATATACACACACACACACACATATATAGTGAAGATAACGGTTATTTCACTCTTTAATTTTTTTTGCTATTTTGTTATGATAAAACGTCAGATTTGTGTGGTACAGGTATGCATGTATCAGAAAATAATATATACTTAACATGAAGATTTGAACACATTGAGATTTGACATGGTATAAGTGATAGATCCCTTTTATAAAATTAAACACAGGAAAATGATACTCTTTATCTGTTTTTCGGTTACAGTTTGTGATTATATACCACAGATATGATATGCAAATACACTTCCACATAAGCAGGTAATCAGCCCATTCCAGAATGATGTCACCCCTTATTGCAAACTGAACTTGAATCAAGGGAGGTTAAGCAGTCAATAAACTTGGCCAGTCAAATTCTTTATTAAATTTGGCAGTAAACTTTGGCAGTTAAGTTGAAGTAAATTTGACCAGAGAAACAGATTTATAATCTACACATAATACTCTCCATAAAGGATATACATATATTGCTGTCAATAAAGGAAATACACATAATGATCTCCATAAAGGATATATATATACACATATATATATAATGCTGTCTATAAAGGGTATACAGTATGTGCTTTTGAGAGAGTGACATATGTAATAAGGTGAAGCTGTGTGCATTTTGAAACATGCAGAGAATGTTGACATACCTCTATGCTACTTTGATGGAATGTGGCTGACATTTCTTTGGATATTGTACTTAATGGAAGTTGTACATGATCTAAGCTTACTGCTAACTAAAATGACTGCTCCCTTGTGCTAAAATAAAAATCAGCCTGAATTAGTCTAAAGCACACTATCGTTAAAAGCACCTATTAAAATAGGGGAAATGAATTTTGTCCAACTAGACAATACCAGCTTCTGAAAGTGCAATGGATGAATTACTACATATATAAAATGTAAAAAAAGTTATTGGCTCTTTTTTTAAATATAATTTACATCTAAGTCCAGGAAGTAAAACTGACCAAGTGGAGCCAGCAGTTTTTGAAAGGTGCAAATCTGGAGTAAGGCCAAGCTGTATACTCTATAACCCATATTATACCCATCAATCATGCACCAAAATAAAGGGAATTAATGGTTCTTTAAACAATACCTAAAATATACAAGGTCTTTTTTAAATAGCCAGTATAACTAGTGAGGAAATATGGGGAAATTCTTTTTCTTTAAAAGTCTAACCATATGCAAAACTGTAGAGTGCCACCTAAAGGATATGCACATAATACTCTCCATAAAGGATAAACACATAATGCTCTCCATAAAGGATAATAATGCTGTCAATAAATTATATACACATAATGCTGTAAATAAATGATATGCATATAATTCTCTTCATTATTCATCTTAGGGACCAGATACAGTGATTATCATAAACGTTCACTGTTGTTACAGTACAGCAGATCTTTCCTTTTTGGATTCAGTTATCCAAATTTTTTATTGTAAAAACAAAACATTTTCATTTATTATATGAAATTAATTTTATTTTATGAGGATTCAACACTTTATTTATTCTATAAGAAGATAGAGACAGATGTGTCTAGAAGACTATGCAATGGATTTGGTGTAGTTGGGTAACCCCAAAAAGAGAATTCCATGAGAAATTTGTAAGATGCTCTAATCGGAGCATTTAATAATAGCTTTAAAAAAGTGGGGGGAAAAAAGTTTTCTCCATCAATATGAAGCTTTGGTGTGCCTCATTTAGTGCATGGCTACAAATGGTCCAGGTATGCTTACTTATTAGATGAGCATGAATCAGTTTTATTTCTTATGTTTTTACCTTTTTGAATGTGTATTGTGAATCATTTTGTGTTGAAGCTTTTTATTTTGCATATTAACTTGCTCCTATCTTGCATTGTAACTAACTTCCTGATTCACTGACTATAGTATTTGAGTCCACAAATCCTATTCCATTTAAAACTGATTTTTGTTTTGGTTTTCTTTACATATTTGATGCATTGGACAGTAATAAATGTATCTACAAAACACTGACAACTGGAATGTTCCTCTTCTTTTGTGAATTGATTTGACTTCACTGATTGCTTTGTAGAAAACTACTTGTTTCTTTTTAGGATTGCTCAGTGTGATAAATTCTGGTGTTATAAAATATAAGTAGGGTGTGGCTCATTTAAACATAATTTTCACACGTCTCAGCATTAACATGACAGTGCAGGAGATTCTCCCCGCAATAAGGGATCAAGTGGTAGTGTGCCCAAATGGAAGATCGTGATATCCCAGATCCCAGAGGGAGTGGCAATGATCAGATGAACTCAAAGGGCTTATCTTCCTACTGGTGAAGTTTATGAACATAGCACTTCTTTTCTACTGGACCCGACTTATATGATATGACTGGAAACTGGCACAAGCACCCTCCAGACAAACTGTGAACACTGCAGTACAGTGTGACATCATTCAGTTAAGCTATCATAACAAAATATATATTTAAATTCGTGAAAGAACTCGTTTTTTTAAAGCGGGGTATTGTGATAAATTCTGGTGTTATTAAATATTAGTAGGGTGTGGCTCATTTAAACATAATTTTCACACATCTCGGTATTAAATATTAAATTTCAGTGATTCATGGCTATATCAATGGTCTACAAAATGAGATATATTTTAATACATACATGAAGACATAAAAGACTTGTAGGGTTGCTAGGCACAGTAAATAACTGTAAAAATGTTTTAATAACATGTTGAGTGATTTTGGATTATTAATATATTGGTAATTTGGGTGATTGTGTCTGGCACTTACTTTGTATGGGTTTGTCTCCCATTATCAATGTTGACTGCTCCGGTGGCCTACTGGTTAGACCGTTTGCCTTGGATACAGGAGGTTGTGGGCTCGATCCCTGGCTGAGTCATACCAAAGACTTACAAAAATGGTACTAACAGCTGCCTTGCTAGGCAATCAACATTAGGAGGTAGTGTTAGGACTGGTCAGCCTGGTGTCAGGATAATGTGACTGGGTGGGACATCATCTGACTGGCATGATGCCCCAGAGCTAGACATCACTATAAACTGCCATGCTGCAGACATTGTAGTGATATAACTGAATTTCTTTTAAAGCTACATTAAAAATCCAAATGACACACACAGATACACACACACACCTGTTGTCAACAATGGTCCAAATTAGCCTTTTCGGTCATTGTGTTTTGGCCTCTTTTAAATTCTCTCACACTATTTAGCATAGTATATTTGTTTTCTGAGATTAAAAGTTAAGTTCTGATGTGAATGTCTTCACATCAAATGTCCAGATATAGAGTATTGCCAAATTACTTGCATAAGTGTGAAACACAATTCACCTGCCATCATTCTTTTGAGCATTTCTTAGGTGTTGTTACTACTCATGTGTTTCCCTCACACACTTATGACCAAGATTTTTACCATCGATCTCTGTGTAGGACCAATTGTTCTCATGGGTATTAACACCTATCATGTGCCATAATTTGGCAGATGCATTCTGACTGGCAGAGACTTTATATGTGCAAATTGGAGAACAGTGTATATGAGAAATAAGAGAGCTAATATGACCATGGTATGCTTACAATAGAGATCACCTTATAACAGTATAAACCATTACAGACGATATAATATTCTAAATGTTATGAAATAAACCTGCAATTATTCTTTATTGTTGAAGATTGATGCCCCCTTAGAAATATCTGTGCTATATACTACAGTAGCATTTATTTATCTGATTGCCTACATATAAATTGACTCGAGTGATAAAGCAATAATCTGTGCTGCTATTATATAAATACTGCATATGGAAATTCATATAGATACATATATTAAAATATTGATACTGTTGCTATAGTAAATAATTAAATGGGTATAGAAGGGAGCATTCATTGTAATATTTCTACAGGGAGTATTCATTATTTCCATATTACAGTAACATGACATTTAGTTGGCTAGAAAGAAGAAAAACAATTCTAAATTTATATTTCAAAATATTAGTGCATTCTGGACCATAACAATACTAAACTCAATGGGAAACACGATTGAGTGGTATCGTTTTTCATGTCTGATATAAATCAGTTTGTTTTGGGTTGTACTCTTTCCTGAGAAATACATTAATCATTCTCAGTGATTATTTTATTATGTAATCCTTAACTTTACATTGAGTCACACATTTTTGTAAAGAAAGAATTTTAGGTGTCATTGACGCATTTAGACCTATTTGAGAGTTTTGACTGAAACATTAGGATTTAATTATTGATCCATTAATGGATATTGCACAGTTAATATTTACCATTACTAGCATTTATTAAATTGTTGAAACTTAAATAGCTTTCCTGTCTTGTGAATAAAATCCCAAGTTGACATCTAGTAAAAGCTGAACTTGTGCTAAAGTAAAGCTCAAGACATTACACTCAGCATTTCAAATTAGGTTTAGCTCCTCTGGTCATAGACCTGAAGAGCTTATGGGATGATCTGTTGTACATCATCCATGCACCAGTTTGTTTTTGCTTATGGGATGATCTGTTATCCATGATCCATGCGCCAGTTATTGCTTATGGGATGATCTGTTGCCCATCATCCATGCACCAGTTTGTTATTGCTTAAGGGATGATCTGTTGTCCATCATCCATGCACCAGTTTGTTATTGCTTATGGGATGATCTGTTGTCCATCATCCATGCACCAGTTTGTTATTGCTACTTTTCCTAAACTACATGAAGTGTTGCCATGAAACTTCACACACACATTCATCCCATGGTCTTGCTGGTCCTACATGAAATGATGACTCTTGGTCATTCAGTATGGTCAACACAGTTGCCATCTTGAAAATCTTGTTATGGCTACTCTTCATGAATTATAGGTCATATAAACTAACTTGGGGTTTCCCAAAAAGACTTTTCATGATGTCTGGTGCATTGAAGAAATGAAAATGGTTTCAAAACTCTTGTTTTTGTAGCTATTCCTCCTGATTGGGGTCCTGGGTGGTCAACTAGTCTAAGCGCTTGCATTTACCAATCACAGCCATCTTACCTCTGTCCTTGTGGATTTGAGTCTTATGTTCTGCAATTATGGGGTTGTGATAAAGATTGCCAGTAGCTATCTTGTGATTTTGGTTTTTACCAAGGTTTCTCTCAGTTCTTCCTGCACCAATTGTACTAACCACGACATATAGTGGATTGTGTGCTTTAAAATCACATTAAACCTACAGGAACAGGAACAAAAATTTCTCCTGATGTAAGAGTCATATTGATGTGGGGTTTCCACTAGTAAGTATCAGTCCATTTGAGGGACTATTGTTTATTTACCTCTACACCCACACAAATTTTGTGCAGCTCATGGAAAATTAGATGCTGCAATTTAAATAAAAATAAATTCCAAAACATAAATTCCATGTATATGCCTGTTTTGCCAAAGGTAAAGTAATAGAGATTAGAGCTGGTTTAAAGCCTTTTCTTTGTTTTCACTCATTGTGCTTTCCCTCCCTTTTGTCTTTGCAGGTCCCTCTGTAATCAGTGGAAGTCCTTTGCTGTTCACCACATCAACCATTGTGATCGTTACTATGACAGCCATAATTACATGTATGCAAGTGTTCTTGTGATATGCTTGGTTTGTCTGTACATGCACACTACATGTAATCTATCCAAGCTCTTCCATTGATCTTTATTTTTGTCTATGCTTTTCATTATGGGCAGTGCCTTGTTTTTGCAATTCTTTTTAATAACAAGAAGATTGTCATTTGTCATTTAGAAGTGAGTATTAGATGTGTAACTTTTAAGGCAGTCCTATGAAATCCTTCTGTTGGAGATTATAACATTTTTTTTTTGGTACAGTGTTCATTGTCGTTTACCAAATACAATCTAGTTTGTACTACTAACAATAGTAACAAACTTTAAGGTCTTGCTAAAATGATTAACAAAGTATGGAGCCAGTCAACTTTCAGGTCCATTTGGTAGTTTGATGGAAGCAAATCTAATTTAGGTAAAGAATTAGAACTAATTAGTAATTATCTCCCTTGAAAATGTTCCATTAATGGTAGTACTTGAAATGGTTTTAAAAGGATTTGACAACAATAGATGTTTTATGAAATTTATAAAAAAAAAGTAAATACTGTATATACTCGCATATAAGCCTGTTCGCATATAAGCCAACCCCCCCCAAACTGAATTGGTAAAACTGTTTTAAAGGGCATGACCCACGTATAAGCCGACCCATAATTTCTAGACTACCGGTACATCACAAGATGCACAAAGTGAGTTCTGAATACGTTTATTTAGGCAAATCACATTATTAAATAAAATGAAAGTAAGAAAGCTAATTTATATGTTGAAATAAAAACAATTCTAAAGTGTTAAGTCTTAATGGAAATTTAATTAATCCTCATTCTAAGATCATGAATTATAAAAGTTCTTACACTTTTAGAATCCTTTAAAATCTGGCTCTGTATCAGACTCGCCAAACAGTTCACGAAACTCGGCTTCTGTTACGGGCGTGCTTTCATCATATACGTTGTCATTGTCATCATGGTCATCCAATAGTGTGTCGTAGACCTTCTCACTCTCCTCGTCATTGTCGGATTGAAATATAGCATCATCCTCTGTTCCATCCATGGCATTTTCTTTTACTTCCAACACTATTCATTTTATCTGATTGAATTGAATATAAACTTTTAGAGAGATTAAACTGAAATAATTTCTTATAGTGGTAGTTTACTATTTATATACCTTATTATTTATCATTGTTGTTTATTTGTGTTTTTTTTTTAAAACTACCGGTAGTATGATTCAATTGATCAAAATATGATTGGTTTCAGCGTGGGCATTATTCAAGTATTGTGACAGTTTATAACTTTGAGCAGAAACCATGTCCACTACCATATCTCATTAAACAATAAATCTGAAAGTCAACATGTATTAGTAAAGTCACTGGCATTGTGCAACAAAACAAACCTATTATCCCCGAGGCATTTATCACAGATTAAGCATATGGTAGCTATTGTACAACACTCTACCGCTAACAAACCACTTTGCTTTACAAACAACTAAATAACAGTAGTATATAAACTGTGGCTGCTGATTACTTCTAAAACACCTGTCAAAGAAATCCCACAAATTATATTGTTTTACAATTATTCATGCTGACTCGTATATTGCCCTGTTATTTACCCTTCCTAAGCGTGCGCGCAACAAACCCCTATGGAGCCTCTTGCTGTTGTTCCTTTAAGACTATTGTACATGTATTTCTACTCTCGATCAAAATGTTTGTCGTATATACCTTCATTATTGTAATTCTTTTATTTTTTTACATAGATTCTTTTCATATTTACACTGAAATAAGCTAGCGTGCATTTGTACAATACCGTAGAGTTTAATGATTACTGATTAGCTGAGGGTTAAATACTTGACTGGAGATTACTAATATGGCAGTTCTTTTGGAAAATACATGTACCACCATGGCTCAAATAACACGTATGGCTGCATTTTCATGTGGATGGACATCTGTCAAATAGACGTCAAGTACGTTAAAACATGTTTTTCATTCATTATCCTACCACTTAAGTTAGAAAAAAAATATTTGTTTCACTTCACAACAACACAAATCTTATGAGCCATGTGGCATCATTAGGCATGTGATCTCATCTTTGGTGATCGACACAAACAATATATACTGGAAATAGATGAAAAAAACCTTAAAAGTTTCAGACTTGGACCTTGGCCCGCAGATAAGCTGACGCCCCCCTCTTCCAGGCCTTTTTTTTTCCGAAACTTTTCGGCTTATATGCGAGTATATATGATATACATTTTACCCAATGAGTGACCAAGCACAATAAATGTGTGTTGCAAAGAGGCATGTGATGATATATATAAACTGTCCATGCATATTGATTTACCATGTGTTGAACTAAACTGTATTGCAGTGTCTTAGAGCTCTTTGTGTATATTGATTTACGATGTGTTTGAACTAAACCACATTGCAGTGTCCTAGAGCTCTCTGTGTATATTGATTTACCAAGTGTTTGAACTACACTGCATTACAGTGTCTTGCAGCTCTCTGTGTATATTGATTTACCATGTGTTTGAACTACACCACATTGCAGTGTCTTAGAGCTCTCTATGTATATTGATTTACCACATGTTCCAACCACTGAGTGCACTGTCTTAGAGTATCTCTATGCATATTGATTTATGATGTGTTTGGACTACACTGCATTGCAGTGTCTTAGAGCTGTCTATGTATATTGATTTACCATGTGTTTGAACTACACCGCATTGCAGTGTCTTAGAGCTCTCTATGCATATTGATTTACCACATGTTCCAACCACTGAGTGCACTGTCTTAGAGTATCTCTATGCATATTGATTTATGATGTGTTTGGACTACACTGCATTGCAGTGTCTTAGAGCTGTCTATGTATATTGATTTACCATGAGTTCCAGCCACACATTGCTGTGTCTTAGAGCTCTCTATGCATATTGATTTACCATGTATTTGAACCACACCACATTGCAGTGTCTTAGAGTTCCTAATATATATTGATTTACCATGTGTTCCAGTCACTCATTACTATGTCTTAGAGCTCTCTATGTATACTGATTTACCTCTTGTCCTAACCAATCAGTGCAGTGTCTTAGGGTTGTCCTTACATATTGATTTATCACTTGTCCAAACTACTCATTGCTGTGTCTTAGAGCTCTCTATAGATAATGATTTACCATGTGTTCCAACCACTCATTGGTCTGTCTTAGAGCTCTCTGTGTATATTGATTTACACCTTGTCCTAAGCAACCAATGCAGTGTCTTAGGGTTGTCCATACATGCTGATTTATCACTTGTCCTAACCACTCATTGCTGTGTCTTGGAGCTCTCCATATATATTGATTTACCATGTGTTCCCACCACTCATTATTGTATCTTAGTATCAAACATTTCCAGTTTATGCCAAATACCAGTGCTTTTGCCTAGGACCACTTCATTAAATCAGTGTTGCTTTTCTGTTAATTCCTTAAAAACAATTTTACAAGTGTTATTTAATGTCAGTGTGAATCTGCTTTTGTGAGTTTTGCCATTGAAAAAATGTAATATCCTGAATTGTTTGGAATTACAGTGTTTCCATTGGTCATAGATGGTTCTTTGTTACAAACATAGCTGTCACATTTTCTAAACAGTACACCAATTGCATCCTCCCTTTAAAATATTCCAGCTTGAACAAAGTAGAAATCCACCAGTAACTCATCGATGTGTGACTTGTATATAATGTATTCCTAGCAATGGTACTTGTAAAACATTTTTTCTTCATTTTGTTCTTTCCAGTTTTTTGTTTTTTTCATATATATGAGACTACTTGTGTGTACATGTAACAAAAGACTTGCTTAAGATGGTATATATATCTCCAATACCAATTTTGTGTACATGATACCCGCAAAATAATTGTAATTTATAGATTGATTATTACCACACTTACATATTCCATCTTTCATTTGTATCATATTGATTGGCTTACTGTCTGGCATAGTAGAGAATGTATGTATTTATTTTCATTACCGTATATTACAAACTATGGTCAATACAACTGTTATAAAACAAGATCAGTACAGGGGTTACAAGACAAGATCAGTACAGGGGTTACAAAGCTGGATCTGATTTTTCATGATTATCCCAATTAGTGCCCGTATCTTTAACCCCTTACTTTTGAATCATAATGCAGGAATAATGTTGTACAGGTATTGGCATCCATCCTGCAGGATTTTGGCATCTGCAGTGAAACCCCTCAGAACCAAAAACCCTTGGATCCCAAACAAGTTGATGTATAAAAACCTATAAAATTAATAAGCCATTTTTTTTTACTTTTTTGGACCCATTCTATAATTTCATAGGAGTAGTGGTGTTAATTTTATTTGTATTACCCTGGTTTATAATACAGATGGGATGTATCTTTTGGTTTGTCCATTTGTCTGTAATCTGTAAACATGTATGTTTCTGGAGCATAACTCTCACACCATTGAAGATATCTCAGTGTAATTTAGTACATATAATAATTTACGAGTCCATCAATCTATCCATTATCCACACTTTAATTTTGGGGCTAAACTCAGAAACAGTATCTTTGAAATTTGGTACATATATTACTAACTGGTCCTTTTGATAATTATAATGTTTCACTTTCAATATTTGGAACACTTCCATCCATCCATCCATCCATCACTAATTTCCATGGGTAGAACTCCCAAACCATTCTAAATATCTGTGGATCTTGTATTCATATTGGACTTTTTCACATTGCTATTCAGTTCCTTTGTTTCAGTACATTTTTAATCTTTTATTTTCAATTTGTCTTTCCATCCATTACCCCCATTTTTTGGCAAAACTCCAAACCTATGGTGCTTTTAATAGACCAGTTGTTTGGATGTTACATTTGCTATGCAAAACGTTTCAGTTTCAAGATTAGTAATTGTTTTGTCTGTTTGTCTTTTGACTTTAATTTTCAAACGTAAACTTCAAAATCATGTAAAATATTTCAAAGGAGCTTCATTCAAATATTGGTCTAATGGTCATTCATTGGAACTTGATGCATCTATTAGACAAATGGTTATTTAGTTGAACTTGATGCACATATTGGATGAATGGTCATTAAGTGGAATTTTATGCACATATTGGATGAATGGTCATTTAGTGGAATTTTTTATGCACATATTGGATGAATGGTCATTTAGTGGAATTTTATGCACATATTGGATGAATGGTCATTTAGTGAAATTTTTTATGCACATATTGGATGAATGTCATTTAGTGGAATTTTATGCACATATTGGATGAATGGTCATTTAGTGGAATTTTATGCATATATTGGATTAATTGTCAAGATGTATTTTACTTGTATGAATAGTGGGTTTCAGTATTTTTAAAAGTGTTTTCTCCTTTTGATCAGTCCCTCATGATGTACACTTTTGTTTCTGGAACAAAATTCCATTAAGTGTTTCTCAATATGTAATGTATGGGGGACCCAATGTAATTTAAGTTTTGACAAGTGTGTGTATGTGTGTTTGTTTGTGTGTGTGTATACACAATGTACATATACAATTACAGTATGTAATGTACGGGGACCCAAGGAACTTAAGTTTTGACAAGTGTGTGTGTGTGAATATATATATTGTAGTGAAACCCCTCAAAACCGAAGACCCTTGCTTGGGACCTTCCAAAAATTTCTGCTTGAGATTCACTTTACCTAATGGGTTATTATAGATGCAATATAATGTATATTCTTCCTAACTGCTTTTGTGAAGAGAGAGGGAGAGAGAGAGCCACATAATCTAGCTAGTAATTCTCATTTTCTTTGTTTTTATACCCTAGAATTAAACCTTTTTGTTCTTTCTTCATTCCAATACATACTTGAGAAAAATAAAAATTGTATGTGATCCGTCATGTTGAACATTGATTTCACTTTTTAATATAACATTTGCAAATCATTTGCTGCAATTGACTATCATTATTAATGCTTGACTACTGTGTAAGGAGTGATTCAGCTGTATAAAAACAGTCCTAAGTTTGCATGTATTAATTGTTGCTTGGTTAGGACTCAGCTTCAAATCAGAATCCACTGGCTTCAAGTTTAGCATAATCCTGAAGTATACTCCTTGAGGCAAATAATATATCTTTTTGATTATGTCTTCATTTTTGTACATCCCATATTTATTGCTATATATTCAAACAACTTCTGATTTTATATACTTGTATTTACACATGCAGACAAGTTGTTATTCCTGTTATGAA
This sequence comes from Sinohyriopsis cumingii, assembly GCA_028554795.2. NCBI lineage: Eukaryota > Metazoa > Mollusca > Bivalvia > Unionida > Unionidae > Sinohyriopsis > Sinohyriopsis cumingii. Next base: position 67,068,726 of record CM068829.1, on the reverse strand, counting down.
CATTACAAAATGCTGACTAGTTGATGCAAAAACCAAGCTTGACTCCATGAGACATGTGCTTTCCTATTACTTATAATTAGTTTCATGTGATATGTAACCCAACAAGATATTTCATTTTGAATATGCAAAGATTCTAAGTTGATAGAGATATGTATATTTCATTTTGTGAACAAGTCATCATTTCTGTAGGAGAACATCTCTGTTGTGCTAACTAGTTTTAAAGAAAATTTCTAGAGAAACATGAGAATATGGATGTCATCTTTGTCATACAGTTAGTACTTTACTGCACAAGTTCTTAAACTATAGGTTGTGGCACACTCATGGGCTGTGGACTTGTTGCAGGTAATATAATAGTCATGTCATTAGACCTGATGATAACATTCTACAGTCCTCCCTGGTATCCCATGACCTTGCATCAGATCACCTTTGCATTATATGCCATCTTGACATATCAGTCCCTAACCCTCCACCTTTATCTGCTACTAAGAGAAACCTGCGTATGTTAAATAGAACCAAAATAATGCACGACATCCAAGCTAACTTAACAACTTGCTTACCTCCTACCGCAGAACAACTCGATAACTGCCTGCATTCATTGCTTGACAAACATGTACCAGCTACCAAGTGCAGAGTATCAATTCAGAAATGTTCTCCATGGTATAGCAGTGTTAGGGACCAGCTTCGCACTGCTAAAAGAGACCGCCATAAAGCTGAGAGGCTTTGGCTTTCCGTCAGACTCACTATTCATAAGCAAATCTATGAAGCCTCTAAGAAGAATGTCACAAATATAGTGCATGCAGCGAAATCAGCCCGCTACACTACTAAGATCATGGAAAGTTCCAGCTGCAAAGAGCTCTTTGAGATTACTAACAAGCTAATGTCAAGGAACAAATCTACACCACTTCCAACTACCTTCTCTCCAGTCGACCTTCCAGACATGTTTGCAAATTTCTTCTGTGACAAAGTACAAACCATTAGAGATAAGCTTGACACCACAGTTTCAATTGACTCGTCATCACCATACAGTTGGGATACAGAATTTGAGTGGCAACCATTAGCAGCATTTGAACCTGTCTCTATGAATTTCGTACATACAATCCTGATGAAGAGTGCACCAAAGTCATGTGAACTTGATCCAATTCAAACATCACTGCTGTTTGAGTGCTTAGATCCAGTATTGCCTTCACTAACTGATGTTATTAATACCTGTCTCTCATCGGGAATTCCTATCATTTTTCAAAACTGCCAATGTAAAGCCTCTGCTGAAGAAACCAACACTAGACCATAACGATTTAAAGAACTACCGCCCAGTTTCTAATCTCCCATTCATATAAAAAATCTTAAACAAAGTTGTTCTATCCCAGCTTGTATCTAATCTAAATTCAAACAGTCTTTTTAGCAATGTACAATCTGCATATCGTCCTTGCCACAGTACTGAAACTACTCTTCTAAAAGTAGTTAATGACTTTCTCTCTGCATTGGATAGCAGAAAGATTACAGTCCTCACCCCTCTTGATTTGTCTGCAGCATTTGACACAATAGACCATGATATATTACTTCACCGTCTCCAGCATGTATTTGGCATTCATGATACAGCCTTACTGTGGTTCAAGTCCTACTTGGTCAACAGGACACAAATTGTATCTGCAAATGGAATACACTCCAGCCCAGTTGATCTATGTTCTGGTGTTCCACAGGGGTCTGTTCTTGGGCCTGTTCTCTTCATTCTGTACACTCAGTCGCTCTCAAGTGTCATAGATCATCATCCAGTGTCTCACCAATTGTACGCTGATGACAACCAAATATACTAATCTAGCCACCTAACTGAAGTTGATGCTACCATCCAAGGTGTAGAGAGGTGCATTTCTGATGTGAAATCATGGATGACATGTAACAAGCTGCAGGTGAATGATGATACAACTGAGGCCATTCTGATCACAACACAAAGACTTTCTCATTCACATCATTTACCTCAAACAATAAATATTAGCAGCACCAACATTAAATTCACACAATCAGTATGAAACCTAGGTGTTACTCTGGACAGTACTGTCACATTGCACCAACATGTCATGAACATATGCAAGGCTGCATATCTTGAGTTGAGACGCATCAGCTCCATTCGCAAATATCTTTCAGTTGATGCCACTAAAACACTTGTGTGTTCATTAGTACTTGCAAGACTGGACTATTGTAATTCAATTCTGTCTGGTTCATCTCAATATCTGCTCCAGAAACTTCAAAAAGTTCAAAACACAGCTGCTCGGATCATAATTAGAGTACCACGATCAGAGCACACCTCCCCGCTGCTCTGTACCCTACACTGGCTATCCATTTGATCCAGAATGAAACACAAAATTTGTTCTCTGTGCTACGTTTCACTGTCAGACTCTAGTCCAACATACCTATCTGACCTCACCCATGTGTACACACCAGCAAGATACTTGTGCTCCTCTTCTGACAATCACATACTCATTATTCCCACTATGAAAACAAAGTCATATGGACAGCGTTCTTTTGCATACCAGGGCCCAGCAACGTGGAATGAATTGCCTACTGAACTTAGGCACAAAGACACAGTGATCACATTCAAGAGGGCTCTCAAAACTCACTTATTTCGACTGCAAGAACAAACCAAAAGACGTAATAATGTTTCCTACCTTAAATATTCTCAGCATGTTTTTTAATGTTTTCTAATTTCATAGTGTTTGTTTTTGTATTCATGTCATTATATGTTTTTTATCTTATACTTGTTGTTTAATGTTATAAAGCACTTAGAGCTTCTAAAGATTAGGCACTATACAAAGTCCTCATTATTATTATTATTATACATAGAATACCTAAAAGTGGACAGCAGGTGCAAAATGTTTGAACACCAATGTTCTATTACATTGGAAAAGCATTTTATTAGAAATAAAAAAGCTGTTAATGTAACATGATATAAATAATATCACTCAGTTTACCCCTTTTAAAACAAAGGATATTCAAGCATTTTTCTTCCCTTTGCCTCTCAGAATGGCTATTAACCTTACACAAAATTAACTTATGAACAACTATCAATGTACCTATTGGACCCCTGACACTGAGTTGATTCTGGGTTCATGAACACTGAGCCAACTTGGTTGTTTTGTCTGATCTACTTGTTTGACAAAAACCGTCACTGACAGTACGCTGAAACCTGGAAATCTCTGCTATGTAAAATGTCCAAATACATGTTTCTATAGCTTTGTCCAAAGTTGAGACATTTTTCATGAAAAGCTCAGAGTGCTGTTAAAGTATGTTTGCAAATTTTCACAGCCAAATCTTGAAGTAAAATGTGGGTAAGTTTAGGAGATGATGGAGCGTAGCCAGTAGGTCAGCTATGGTAACCTGGTAGAGTTACAATGATCGTGTTCTTTCTCTCGTAATATAGCTTTTGAATGGTTCTTCAATAATTAGCTCTGGTCTGTTCTTCACAAAATACACTGTCAAGTCAATGTCACATATAATACTTGATGGATAAATAAGAGCTGTGCTCACACCAGTGTTGGCATCCACATCCCATCTTGTTTGAAATTTTTTGACAAGTTGTTGTTTTTGTCTTTATCTCCTTCATTGATCATTCTGGGTTGATGATTTTTAGTATATCAGTGTGTTACCCATGAATGTATCACCTTTTACTTTTGGTGGGGTTTTAGGGTATTTGAAAGACACTGACTTCTGATTCAAGTTTCAGGGTCAAGTTCTTTATACGTATATGATCTTTAATTTCATTAGACCACTGTGAAACAGCATTTCAGTTATATTGGTGCATAACTGTAAATCAGAATATAAATTCATTATTTATATTTGTGTTTGATTGTATCTGTCAGATACAAAGTGAGCTAAGATTGTTATAGCAGGAATAATTCTTTTCTGTTTTGAGGACAGGTTTTGTTTATGTAGTCTTCATACTGCCAGTGATGAAGATCCACAATTATTTTCCTGAAATAATTTACTCGTTTATTTCATTGATGCATCACAAAAATTTACATCCAAACATTTTTAGAAGCCAGTACTTTGAAATTCCATTACGCATAAGAATAAAATATCTTTATGCTTGTATATTATAAGTACTTTCCTCTGCTACCTAATTTTTTCTTATTAGTTTTCAAAGATTTATATATTTAAAATCTTTATACTCATTTAATCTTATTTTTCTTTTTCATGACATTTTTTAAATAATTGTACTTGAAATATATACTTGTAAAAATATTTAATAAAATGTATTTTTTAAAATTTTTATTTATTTATTTAAGAATTAATATTATTTCTTTGTATTATATTTGTAATAAAGTTGATTTTTTTGTTGCTGGATAAGACTGAATATAAACATTTTTGTTTAAGAATGTTGCCCATAACTATTTGCAAAATGGATTATCAATGAGGAAGCTTTTTATCTGATGGTAGAGAAATATTTTACAGTAATGTTACACCTGTCAGTTCAGTGATGTCTTAAGGAAATTTTCAGACTTAAGTCCTAAAAGAATACCTTGAATATAGGAAAGATAATTGGTCCATTGAAAATTTTTACCAACATGAAACCTACTATAAACTGTTGCCTGATGTCTTAAAGAGAGTTATTTCATGAAAAGCATATGGGAAATGTATTAAAGATCTAAAGAGATCGTTACTGTCCCCAAAATTTTTCCAAGTTGTTACATAATGCCTGCATACCATGTTTGGAAATTTAATCATTTAAAGACCATTTAAAAAGTAAGAAAGGTATTCAAGGGATTTGATGCAAAGAAAGAATATATGGAAGACATCAAAAGTTCTAAAGGGATTTTCACTTAGGCCATATAGAGTTTTATTTCACTGTCATATGGACAATGTTCTTTTGCATACCAGGGCCTAGCAACGTGGAATGGTGGAATGAATTGCCTGTTGAACTTAGACACAAAGACATACTGATCCCATTCAAGAGTGCTCTTAAAACTCAATTATTTTGACTGCAAGAATAAACTTAAAGACCTCATAATGTTTCCTTCCTTAAATATTTTCAGCATGTTTTTTATGTTTTCAAATTTCATGGTATTTGTTTATTGTAATCGTATCATTATATATGTTTATTATGTTATAGGTGTTGTCTAATGCTGTAAAGCGCTTAGAGCTTCTAAAGATTAGGTGCTATACAAAGTCCTCATTATTATTATTATTCCAAGTTGTTGCATTATGCTTTCCAGTCAGAATGGAATTTAGTCTTAAAAAAGACTGTTTTAAAGGTAAGACAGGTCTTGAGGAGAGGTCTTGAATAAAATTAATATTTGGAAGATATTAAACTTCTAAAGGTATTTATACTATTGCCCCACAGACTTATATTTCACAGTTATGAGGGTTATTCTAAATTGCTGCAGAATGCCTGCATACCATGTTTGGAAATAGAATAATGGTAAAGCCATTGTAAAGGTAGGAAAGGTCTTCAAGGGAGTTATTGCAGAGCAACAATATTTGAAAGATATTAAAGGTCTAAGGGTCTTGTCACTATTGCCCACAGAACTTATTGCGGTTATTCCAAGTTGCATGATGCTTGCATGCAGCATTTTGGAATTTAGCCCTGGAAAGATTGATTTAAAGGTAGGAAAGGTCTTGAGGGGAGATATAGCACAAAATGAATATTTAGAACATATTAAAAATATCAAGAGGCTGTTACTGTTGTCCCACAACAGCCTAGGGTGTTTATTCCAAGTTCGTGCATTATGCTGAATTACCTTTTTTTTATAAAAAAAATTTGTTCTATAAAGACTCTTTGCAAGGTAGGAGAGACAGAGAAGGAAGATGTTGCCTAACACAAATAGTAGAAAGACATTAAATGTCTACAGTGAATTTTACCATTGCCCCATAGACTTGTATTTTACAGTTATGGGGGCTTATTCCAGTGGATGTTGTATGATAAAAACATGTAATTTTTACAAACTTAATCATAAATACTATTGTAAAGCTAGGAAAAGTCTTCATGGTAGTTGTTGCAAAAGAAGAATATCGTTAAGAAGTTAAGATCCATAGGTGTTGTTGCTATTACCCTATAGTTATATTTCTCTTTGGAGATTATTCCAAGTGTTTGTATGCCATATTTTGGAATTTAGTCCTAGACAGACTGACTTAAAGGTAGGAAAGGTCCTGAAGGGAGTTTTTGCATAAAATGAATATTTGGAAGATATTAAACATCTCAAGGGAGTTTTTGTATAAAATGAATATTTGGAAGATATTAAACATCTCAAGGGACTACTACTATAGTTATATTTCACAGTTATGGGGTTTACATTTATTTCAGATTGTTGCATGATGCTTTCATTCCATTTTTGGGAATTTAGCCTTCAAAAGACTGATTTAGATGGAGGAAAGGTCTTGAATGAAGTCTAGGATCAGTAGAGCCAATAAAGTATGCATGTAGATATACCAAGAAATTGACATAGATATTTATGTTATTTAGATATCTTCCTTGCATGATTTTACAAGAAATGAGTATAACATCTTCATAGTAGTAAAAGGTATGGCACCTATTCTTACAAAAGGGTTACAGCTGAGAAATGTCAAAAAGAAAGCATATGCTGGCTTAAAGATATTGTCATTTCATATGTGGTACAAATGATAAAGCAGCCTACCATGTGATGATTTTAAGAATTTCATTTGTGTTCTTATTTACAGATTTATAAATACCAGTCAAACAAGATATCCACATATTAAAAACTAATTCTGTGTTGACAACTGTCCTGGCTGATGACCTCAGCCTCAAGATGGGGATGCCATCAACATTTGCTATCATACATATCGGTACCTTGAAGATGATGAAGAAATACAAGCTGCTTTAAAATATTTTATCAATCATGAGAAGGTGGTCTAATGTGTCCAAGTACTTCATTCAGAGTATATCCATAAGTCAGCAACAGAAGAGAGCAAAAATTAAAAAAATAATATATTTTTCCTTGAATACAAATTTAAAATTTAAAAAGAACTTACAGTATTGTGATTTAAATCCCTAGTTGTCCAAAAAGTTATATCATAAGTCTAAATATATAGAGCATTCCAAACGAATTCCCTTGGTATTTCAAATGATTTCCAATTTTGAAAGTGCTGATTACCAACTGCCTGCAATAGCCTAGAATTGTGTTGATGTGCAGACAGTCTTGACAATGATATAATCCAAAATGTCTCTACATGAGTTCACAATAATCCCAAAATAGTAATTTATTTCTACAGTATTATTAAGCACTATGTAATTCCAATTAATAATTCAAACAAATAAATGCTCTCAAATTAAAATGAAGATAACTTATGTTATACAGATAAATGTATTTATCAATTAGTATTAGTAATGTAACACATACATACATTCAATCAGAAATGCGGAAAGGTTATTAACCATTGTTGAACACACCTGAAAACGGGAGAATGAGCCTTGGCTGATTATAACTCTGGGTGGGGCTTATATAACTTAAGCCTTATTTCTGCTGCATGTCATGCATATACTGATGTACTTTTGAACAGCACTTTTTGGCAGGCCTTCATACTGATCAGCAACTGGGGTAAAAAATATTACATAGTTTATCTATCAAACGTAGTTCAAAAATATGTAACAAAGGTATGTATAGCAGTATTATGAGCCAGTTTTCTATTTTCAATATGATATCAAATTTCAGAACTATAAACAAACTATTTTAGTAATAATAATAATAACAACAACAATTATGCCAGTCACCAATATGGTTGAAAATATTATGGGTGTTGTAATATACCTTGTATAGCATTACTCATTCCTTCCCATGGAGAGTGTTCTGATGGAGTGCCTTAGATGTTGTATTGGCCTTTAGTGTTGGATGAAAGTCCTCAGTGGGTACTACAATCAGTCGGAATAAATATTCCAGGACTTGTTATAGCTATTACTCACTTGATCAGTGCAGGCCTCAGTACAGTGATTACTGACTTTATTAGTCCATGCCTTGTTACAATACTTCAGGTGTTGTTGCAATGATTATTAACATGATCATTCAGGGCCTTGTCACAGTGATTTCTGACTTGATAACTGCAGGCCTTGTTACAATGATTACTGACATGATCATTCAAGTCCTTATCACAGAGATTACTGACTTGATTACCCCAGGCCTTGTTACAGTGATTACCGATTATTCCCAGCTTTGCCATAGTTAATACTGACTCAATTACTCCAGATCTCGTCATAGTGATTTTTGACTTTATTACTTTGAGTCTTGTTATAGCGAATGAAAGTTGTAAATTATTCTCCTTAACTTTTATGAGCTGAAGTTGCTCCCGAGATTTTCTGACTTCGGATTCTCCTGGGCACAGTCCAGATACGTGTATGGACCCCATCTTCTCTTGATAAAAACATCCGTCCACAACCTTTCCGCTCAACCTGTTAGTATCAGCAAAAACAAGTAATGATTGCCAAGTTTTTTCATCTTGTTTTGCTGGTATTGTATTGTTATCAACCTTATTTATCTTCTTTTTAACTTAATAGAACTCCCTTTGCTTTAACAGATAAGACTTCTTAAAGAGATAGTTTTGTTTGCTATATTTAAGTACTTGGAAAAAAGTATATTATTATCATTGTTATTTTTGCCACCTACATTGCAGTATAAATTATACTGTAATTCATATGCACATACCTTATATATTATCAAGTTTGTTAGAATTGTTTCTGATTTGTATTGGTAATTAAAGCAATTGGGTCTGTTTGTTTCCCATTGACTATTCTGCCTCTGAGATTGTGTAGGTGGTAATTTCTACTGATCCATAGTCTTTAATTATATGTACCAGTAACTTTAATTCTTTTTTCCCACTTTCATACAAGTTTAATTTACATTCCAGAATTAAACTTTCATTTGTAAAGCAAAATACTGTGACAATTAAAATATATTGATATAAATGAGTATGTTGATATAAATGAAATTCTATTTAATTAACTTTACCATTTCTCATTAGCAACCCCATGTGTGGATACATTAATCAAATTTATACACATACATACATACATATGATATGTTGTTGACCAATTATTTCCCATTTCCCTCCTCCCTAAATCATGATAAATTCTTTATACATCATATATTTTTTGGTTATAAATTATAGATTTGTTTTAAATTATGCATCATTCTTGTAAAAGTAATAAAGTTGTGAAGGGAGACTTGCAAATTGGTTGACTTAAATTTAAAAAAACAATGTCATTTGTTCACTCAAAATTACAAAAGAAAAGACTTGTGTAGAAAAAGAATTGGTAGGTAGTTCGCATGTTGTCTCCCAGACAAATGGCTACCAATGTAGATAAATTCAAAAAAAAAAGATTTGCAATAAGACAGTGATTTTGGCGGTTGCTACAGCTGCCATCAGTTGTCAATACAAGTATTACAGTTCAACTGTTGCCATAATTTCTCTAGGTCGTTTTTATTCTCTTCAACTGTTTTACAAAAATAGATTTGCCTCGAATTCCTCTGCACTTGTTTTCTAACTTAAAAATGTATCTTGAAGGAACAGCATGGTTCATACTGTATTTTCACTGCAAACCCAGTACAATGCATTTATTAGATAAATTGATTGGTGTTACCTAAACATATTTATTATTTAAGCAAATCAAAATGAATCTGATAGACCTATACATTTTGATTTGAAGTTTCAACAAGATAACAAGTTTCAAAGTTTTAATCATTGCTCAGCAAATGCTTTTGTGATAAGGAAATATGGAAAATTAATATTAATAGTCATTAATACAATTTATACTAGATGTACTTTGATGACATTGTTCAAAATTTAATGTCAAATGGAAACTGATGAAAGTGAGAGAAAAAAACTACTTACTTTTATGCTTCAATTTTGTTAACTTCGCCGACGAATTGTTGCAGAAACCTACAACATCTTGAAGTCTTCCAACCAGCAGATTAAATACATTATTGACAAAAGCTTTTGTCATGGATTTTTTGTTGTTTTTTATTCACATAATTTTTCTCGCAAAAAGTCAAACGTGTCCCTGTCAACATCCGCCATTGTTAGCACTCTAATGAAATTTATGCTAAACCAGCCGCTCTTTCTATTTATGTCGATTCACATGATAACGAAGGCATATACCTTACGAACAATGGGAAAATACATTACAGACCCCCTTGGGAATGTGTACGGACAAGATTTTTCAGACCCGTTCCCTCGGGGAACGTTTACAGACAATGGGAATTTAACATGGGGAATATTGAGTCTGTATACGGACCAGGTAAAGTGGGGTTGTTGCATAGGGTGAATAGGAATGGAACTGGTGGGGTAACATCACGGTACTGGACTTTGGCAACAATGTGGCTGGCAACAATGTAGCAAGGGTCTGACCTTAATACGTGCTATTCTAGGTAAAGACCTATGTAACACATGCATAGATTGATGTTCAAACCTAAATTATAAAATCGACGAAACAAAATGTTTGGGGCAAGAGTCTAAATATTTTTGAGGCTAACATGAAATATAAAATGGACTAAAAACATTTTGGGCAAGAAAATAAATATCTTTTCGAGACATATGACTGTCCCTGAAAAGGGCCGTTGGTTTTTGGGTTAACACCATTTCATTAGCATAGAGGGCATGAGAGAGATCTTCTCTGCCTCAAACTTTGTTTGTCTTCTGGACCGTAGATGAGGGCTCTCTTCAAACAGCCTTGTCTCTTCACATAGATCCTTCTTTTTCAAATGCTCATATCGGGGATCCGAATGATTGTCCATTATATTTGACATGCATGGGTAAGTCCGTACGGAACATCATTAACAGTATGAAAGTAGATGATTCAGCATTAGTCCATGTCTTGTGACGAGAACAGGTGAAGGGAATGAAGTGAACCACTGTTATTTATAAGTGGAAGAGTGGATCTAAACAGATTTGAGTTTTTTCACCAATTACAATACACGTTACAAATAAAGCCACAGTACGGAGTCTGTCTTCAGATCCGAAGAGAGCTGCATGTGACATCACTTTCCTTATAGAGACGCGCTAGGGTTTGTGCGCAGTGAATCAATGCGACAAGAGTTTTCAAACTTGACAGAAACTAAGAAGACAGTGAATTGGGGTGCAACGGCCATGGAGACAAGAAGCAATGGCATAGCAGAGGCTACCAAAGTCAACACAGTCTTGCTTCCAGAAGAGACCAATTTTAATTGGGATTTAGTGGATTTTCTCCCTTCGCAAGAATTTGTTCTGGTACCAGCACATTTTGCCACTCTCTCCTTCTTTACCACACATTGAGGATTTTAAACAGAGGCAGAAAGAAGAATTGGGGAAATTTTTACAGCAGCAGAAAGAAGCATAACAAGCTTTTCTCCTTCAACAGCAACAGCAAGAAGAAGTGGCATGAAGGAAACTAATGTAAGAAGAAGCATCAACTGAGAAGAAAAAAGGTCTAGGAGAGAAGGAGGACAGTGGAAATTAACCAGTGATGGTACTCTTAGACATCTTGATAGAAATAAGGAGTCTGAAACAAATGTAACAGACTTCTTTAATATGACTCAGAAAAAAAGATCTTTTCGAGCCAAACAACCCAACCCTGTTAGTACATCTGAGATAGCAGCCCTAGTGATTTTTACCAAATCATCGACAGGAGCATGTCCAGAAGTAGACATTGGTTGTGGCAAAGGCTTAAGACAGGTAAAGCCCATTGCCTCCCATTCCTGCGTTTTTTTGGCTTTTTTCAGGGCCACTCGCCTCACTCGAAAAGAGATAGCATTCAACAACGAAGACGTAAAGTCTGCCATCCACTGTGCGAAATCTTCAGGAGTGTCTGCATTGGGCTTGACCTGTAAAGCCTTATAGGCCCCAGCAATGTTTTGAACTTCTTCCGTGAACTCCATATCTACATCGAACAAACCTCGCGATCAAAAAGACGAAATGCACGAACGTCTGCGTAATATATATATATATATATATATATATATATATATATATATATATATATATATATATATATATATGTATATGTATATTTATTTATATATATATATATATATATATATATATATATATGTATATTTATTTATATATATATATATATCATCATCATTGGCGACTCGGTCTCGAAAGACCATGCGAATAGCGCCCTTGGGGTGTTGCCTGTCTCTGTTGGCAACGTCTGCTGTGGCTGTGCAGGCCTATACGTGAGTGACAGTCCCTACTGCAGTTGGTGAAGACATACTGGGAAGTCTGCATTACTGTGGTTGCTGTTGCGTTCTTCTTTCTCTTACGTTTCTCTGCCACCAACTGGCCTCTCCTCGCATCAGCGACTGATATGCCATTGTTTACCACCAGTCTCCAGGTGCCTCGGTCCTCAGCCAGCTCTTCCCAGCCATCGGGTGAAATGTTGCATGCCTTCATGTCCCTCTTGCACACATCTTTGAAACGGAGTGAGGGGCGTCCGACTCTTCTCATGCCAGTGGCCAGCTGTCCATATAAGATGTCCTTTGGCAGCCTTCCATCCTCCATGCGTCGGACGTGACCCAGCCATCGAAGGCGGCGTTTAATTAGCAGGGAGTACATGCTGGGGGTACTTGCACGCTGCAGGATCTCGCTGTGTGGAACACGGTCTTGCCAGCTGATTTTCAGGATACGTTTTAGGCACCGTATATGGAAGGAGTTGAGCCAGCGTTCTTGCCTCATGTAGGTACTCCACGTCTCACTTCCATATAGAAGGGTGCTGAGAACGCAGGCCTGGTAGACTCGGACCTTGGTGTGCTCTGTCAGCGCGTTGTTTTCCCAAACCCTCTTTGTTAATCGAGCCATGATGGTGTTTGCCTTTCCAAGCCTTCTGTCCAGCTCCATATCAATCGAGAGAGTGTTGCTGATGGTTGACCCTAGGTAGGTAAAGTTGTTGACTGCTTCCAGGGTGACACCGTTGATTTTGATTGAAGGGGCAATGGTGGTATCTTGCACGCTGACATTTGTTTTTTCCAAGCTGATTGTGAGACCAAAGTGCGTGCAGGCAACAGCAAAACGGTCTCCCAGTCTCTGGAGGGCTTCCTCGGTGTGGGCCACAAGAGCTGCGTCATCTGCCAAAAGCATCTCCCTGATGAGCACAGCTCTCACTTTGGTCTTTGAGCGCAGTCGTGCCAGGTTGAACAGGCTCCCATCAGACCTGGTGTGTAGATATATGCCATCCGTGGACGTGTCGAAGGCGTAGGACAGGAGCAGGGAGAAGAAGATCCCAAAAAGTGTTGGTGCCAGCACGCAGCCCTGCTTCACACCACTGTTAATTGGGAAGGAAGTTGAGGATGATCCATCATACAGGACTGTTCCCTTCATATCTGCATGGAAAGAGATTATCATGCTGAGGAGTTTTGGGGGGCAACCGATCTTACTCAGAAGTTCAAAAAGACCCTTCCTGCTGACCAAGTCAAAGGCCTTGGTGAGGTCGATGAACATCATGTAGAGTGGTTGACCTTGCTCTCTGCTCTTCTCTTGGAGTTGTCGTAGGGAGAAGATCATGTCTGTCGTCGACCTGCCTGCTCTGAAGCCGCACTGTGATTCCGGGTACACACGGTCTGCCAGCAACTGCAGCCTGTTGAGTATGATGCGGGCGTACACTTTACCAACAATACTCAAGAGCGAGATCCCTCTGTAATTATTACAGTCACTGCGGTCGCCCTTGTTTTTGTAAAGGGTCACAATTGTGGCATCACGCATGTCTTGGGGGACTACTCCTTCCTCCCAGCAGCGGCAAAGTAGCTCGTGCAGTGGTTTAATCAATGCTGGTTTTCCACGTTTGATAGCTTCGGGCGGGATGCTGTCACTACCTGGTGCTTTGTCGTTTGGAAGGCAGTCGATTGCTTTGCTGAGCTCCTCTAAGGTTGGCACTTTGTCGAGCTCTTCCATGGTGGGCAGATTCTTTATGTTGCTGAGGGCTGCATCAGTGACTGACGTTTCTCTGGAGTATAGTTCTGAGTAGTGCTCCACCCATCTGGCCATCTGTTGCCCACGGTCTGTGATCTTCTCTCCCGTCAGGGATTTCAGGGGAGCGACCCCTTTCACTGTAGGGCCTAGAGCCTTCTTGATGCCACTGTACATGCCTTGGATGTGTCCGGACTCGGCACTGCGCTGGATCCCTTCACACAGTTGTTGCCAGTACTCGTTCGTACACTGTCTAGCAATGCGTTGGGTGTTACTTCGGGCACTTCTGAGAGCAGCAAGCGTCCGTTCATTATGGCATTTTTTGTAAGCTATGAAGGCTTTTCGTTTCTCCTCGATTTGTGGTTCCATCCTTGATAGGTGTGCATTGAACCAGTCCTGGCTGGGTCGTTCCTTCTTGCCAAACGTTGACATAGCTGTACTGTAGATGGCACCCTTCATGGCGTTCCACTTGGCTGTAGCGTCATACTCAGGCAGGTCCTGGAGAGCCTTGTTCAGGGCAGACACATACTCCTCCACCTTGGCAGGGACTGACATCTGTGCAGTGTTTATGCGAGGACATCCTTTTGGTTTTGTGCGGTGTAGCACGTGTGGCTGTAGTCGCACTCTGCTGCTCACAAGGGCATGGTCGGAGTCACAGTCTGCACTGTGGTAGGTTCTGGTGGAGAGGACGCTGTTAAGGGCAGAGCGCCTGGTGATGACCAAGTTGAGTTGGTGCCAGTGATGAGATCTGGGGTGTTTCCATGACACTTTGTGTTGTGGCTTACACTTGAAGAAGGTGTTTGTGATGCACAGGCCATGGTAGGTGCATAGCTTCAGCAGTCTCTGGCCGTTTTCGTTGGTCTTTCCAGTGCCATGATATCCGAGGCAGGTAGGCCAGGACTCATGGTCCGCACCTACTCTGACATTAAAGTCGCCGAGGAGGAATAGTGGTTCATTTTTGGGGCATCCTTTGATCTGTTCGTCCAGCTGCCCATAGAACTGATCCTTCACGTCTTCTGATGACGTGAGGGTTGGGGCGTAGACACTGATGATGTTGACAGGACCTGAAGTAGTGGTGAGGCGGATGGACAAGAGACGCTCAGTGCCCCCTGTTGGAGGTTCAACCGAGGTCAGGAGATTGTTTTTGATGGCAAAGCCCACTCCGTGCTGACGGGGCTCCTTAGGTTCTCGACCCTTCCAGAAGAAGGTGTAGTTTTCCTCTCTGAGGGAGCCACTAGAGGCGAGCCTGGTTTCCTGGAGGGCAGCTATGCTGATATTTAGTCTGGTGAGTTCTCTATCGATGATGGCCGTCTTTCTGGTGTCGTCCACTTCTCTGAGGTCGTCGGAGATGCCTGTACACATGGTGCGCACATTCCAGCTTGCAAATCGAAGAGCTGGAGTCTTCTTTATTGGTTTCTTGTTTCTTTTGTCTGGTGTGGAATTACCGTCTGCTTGTCATGCTGAACAACACACTGAGCTCCAGACACCCACTGGAGCAGGCAGACGATGGCGGGTCAACACCTTATTGACCGGGGGCTGCCCGGCTTGAGGCGGGCGATAGTTGGCCAGTGGGACACGATGATCCCTCCCACCGTCAAAGCTGACCCGTGGCGCCCCTTCCCTACGCCAATCGGGTGGGACTTATAACCCGTAAACTGTCAGCTTCCGTGTTGTTTCCTCACTCAGTAGCGAGACTGGAGTGTCCTCTCCAGGGCGCAAGCCTGGGCGTGGAATATGGAGATCCTGGACTGCCCAGACGTCAGGATCCCCCTCTCGTCCTTGCTGGTGGGGTCCAAAGGAATGCTGAGCATGACATTTGGCACCAGTTTGGATGCAGGAGCTGCCGGAAGGAGGTCGTAGTCGACCCCCAGCCGCCTTAGGGGCTCCACTCCTGATTTTCTGTCTGGGTTTACTCCCGTAGCCTTTCCTTCTCCCGAAGATATCCACAAGGCAGTGGAGCCATAATCCAATGGATGGGACTTGGTTGGTTTTGAATCAGAGTTTCCTTCTCCTCGATGAACTGCCTGACAAGGCTAACGAGCTTCATCTGCCCGGGTTTGGGGTCAGAGTTTCCCTTCTCTTAGACTGGTTGCCTGCCAAGGCTAATGAGCCCAGTCTGCCCACCCAGTTATACCGCCGGGTACTCGGTCGCGCCACACAGCAGGCTCTGTTAAAACAGGGGGCACCGTGTGAAGGTGCTGCTGTGGACACAATAGTGTAGGAGAGGCCATATGCAAGTAACCTCCTGCCCCACAGAGCGAGACAGTGGTCCTGCGGCGATCACTACACCTGGGAAGGAGAGGCTATGAGAGACGCTTCACTTTCCTTTGGCAAGCGGGACGTCAGGCCCAGGCCACGCACCCCTATATATATATATATATATATATATATATATATATATATATATATATATATATATATATATATATATATATATATATATGGCCAGTTAAGCAAGAACATTACAAAAGTAAAGATCATTCTGTAAGAACAATTTTTGTGTTGTCAATAGTGAATAATGTACCATTGGAAATGATTGATTGATTGATTGTTTGTTTTTTAACGGCGCATCAGCACTTTTAGGCTATTTAGCGCCAAACAAAGTGTCACTTGTATAATCTTTTAAAACTTATAAAAGGTTCTATATCGACCAGCGATATAAAAGAACAAATGGTTGAAATTAAAAACGGTAAGATGGTAACGGTGCAAAATAAAGCTTCCCGATCAACGGGAGATGTAAAAAAGATGAATAGGTTTTAAAATGGGACGGTATGTATATTGCATAAAACTGCACAAGGTGATAGCATAAAAGTCAGAGTTTAGAGTAAATATTTACGGCTTTCAAGAACTCGATAATACGAGTGATGTTTATATTATCAAAAAGTTATTTCATGTCATGCACAACGTAATAACGATCGCGCGTAGGTTGTAGGTCAAAGCACTCTATCATAAAGTGCTTGACAGTGAATGGTTCATTGCAAGAAACGCACTCTGGTGGGTCTTCACCTTTTAGTATGTGGGTGTGGGTGATATAAGTATGACCAATTCGGATTCTTGCAATGACTACCTCCTCCCTACGAATGGTTCTGTAGGAAGGAGTCCATTCTCCTAGAGTTGGTTTGATTGCATAAAGTTTGTTATTTACAGCATCATTCCATGATGCCTGCCACTTCTGACGTAAGAACTTTCTGTTACAAGGTTTAAAATCAGTATATGGTATTTTAAAATCAGATGGTTCTTGAGTAAGGGCCATTTTAGCAGCGCGATCTGCTTTTTCGTTACCTTTAATACCAATGTGGCTAGGTAACCAACAGTATATTATATTGTGGGAGACACTCAGCTCGGTATTTTTTACGAGTATGTTTTTCAATAATGGGTTCTCCAGTTTTCTATTGTGTAGTGACTGGAGTACTGATAGCGAGTCGGAGAAGATGATACTGTTTAAAATACGGTTCTTTTCTATATGTTGCAGAGCAAGGTCTATTGCTCTGATTTCGGCTGTAAAAATTGATGCTCCATTTGGTAAGCGAACTTGCGTTGTGTGATTTCCACAAACAAAGGCTGCAGCAGCCTTTTCCTCATCCTTTGATCCATCAGTGTAAATTCTGGTGTAGTTTTTAAATTCGGTGAGGAGTTCATGGTAAGAGTTGTGGAAGATAGAAGGGTTTGTTTCGGATTTTTTTCCATCGTGTAGCGTAAAACGTACTTTTGGTTGTTTAATTAGCCAGGGTGGTGTTTCGGAGATGGATGTTTTCTGAATTTTTGAAAGATCTATATTTGTAGTGTCAAGGCTGGATGATATTCTAATGCCAAAGGAAGGTATGGCGTTTGGTTTATTTTCGTATAAAGTTTTGTATTTGGGTTGAAAAACAGCCGAAAAAGCAGGATTCAGAGGGTTTGATTTTAATTTGAGAGCATACTGTGCGGAAAGCATTTCTCTACGATGCGATAACGGTGGTTCATTCGCCTCAGCTAGAAGGCTTTCACACGGGGATGTTTTAAATGCTCCCAGAGCCAGTCTTATTCCCTGATGATGAATTGGATCAAGCATTTTAAGATACGATTTTCTGGCAGAACCATACACAACGCAACCATAGTCTAGTTTGGAGCGAATAAACGTTCTGTATAAATTTAGGATGACTTTTCTATCAGCACCCCAGTCAGTGTGCGCTACTACTTCAAGTAGGTCAAGTGCTTTTAAGCATTTGGCTTTCAAGTTTTTTAGGTGTGGAATAAAAGTCAGTTTTCTGTCAAAGATAATACCCAAAAATTTTGTTTCCTCAACAACTGGAATAGGTGTTCCGTCCAGCGTGAGTTTAGGTTCATCGTGGTGTCGTCGTAATTGACAGAAATGCATACATACCGTTTTTGATTTCGAGAATTTGATTGATTGATTGATTGATTGTTTATTTAACGGCGCATCAGCACTTTTAGGCTATTTAGCGCCAAACAAAGTGTTATTTGTATAATCTTTTAAAACTTATAAAAGGTCCTATATCGACCAGCGATATAAAAGAACAAATGGTTGAAATTAAAAACGGTAAGATGGTAACGGTGCAAAATAAAGCTTCCCGATCAACGGGAGATGTAAAAATGATGAATAGTTATTAAAATGGGACGGTATATGTATATTGCATACAACTGCACAAGGTGATAGCATAAAAGTCAGAGTTTAGGGTAAATATTTACGGCTTTCAGGAACTCTATAATACGAGTGATGTTTATAGTATCAAAAAGTTATTTCATGTCATGCACAATGTAATAACGATCGCGCGTAGGTTGTAGGTCAAAGCACTCTATCATAAAGTGCTTGACAGTGAATGGTTCATTGCAAGAAACGCACTCTGGAGGGTCTTCACCTTTTAGTATGTGGGTGTGGGTGATATAAGTATGACCAATTCGGATTCTTGCAATGACTATCTCCTCCCTACGAATGGTTCTGTAGGAAGGAGTCCATTCTCCTAGAGTTGGCTTGATTGCATGAAGTTTGTTATTTACAGCATCATTCCACGATGCCAGCCACTTCTGACGAAAGAACTTTCTGATACAAGGTTTAAAATCAGTATATGGTATTTTAAAATCAGATGGTTCTTGAGTAAGGGCCATTTTAGCAGCGCGATCTGCTTTTTCGTTACCTTTAATGCCAATGTGGCTAGGTAACCAACAGTATATTATATTGTGGGAGATACTCAGCTCGGTATTTTTGACGAGTATGTTTTTTAATAATGGGTTCTCCAGTTTTCTATTGTGTAGTGACTGGAGTACTGATAGCGCGTCGGAGAAGATGATACTGTTTAAAATGTGTTTCTTTTCTATATGTTGCAGAGCAAGGTCTATTGCTCTGATTTCGGCTGTAAAAATTGATGCTCCGTTTGGTAAACGAACTTGCGTTGTGTGATTTCCACAAACAAAGGCTGCAGCAGCCTTTTCCTCATCCTTTGATCCATCCGTATAAATTCTGGTGTAGTTTTTAAATTCGGTGAGGAGTTCATGGTAAGAGTTGTGGAAGACAGAAGGGTTTGTTTCGGATTTTTTGCCATCGTGTAGCGTGAAAAGAACTTTTGTTTGTTTAATTAGCCAGGGTGGTATTTCGAAGATGGACGTTTTCTGAATTTTAGAAAGATCTATATTTGTAGTGTCAAGGCTGGATGATATTCTAATGCCAAAGGAAGGTATGACGTTTGGTTTATTTCAGTATAAAGTTTTGTATTTGGGTTGAAAAACAGCCGAAAAAGCAGGATTTAGAGGGTTTGATTTTAATTTCAGAGCATACTGTGCGGAAAGCATTTGTCTGCGATACGATAACGGTGGTTCATTCGCCTCAGCTAGAAGGCTTTCACACGGGGATGTTTTAAATGCTCCCAGAGCCAGTCTTATTCCCTGATGATGAATTGGATCAAGCATTTTAAGATATGACTTTCGGGCTGAACCATACACAACGCAACCATAGTCTAGTTTGGAGCGAATAAACGTTCTATATAAATTCAGGATGACTTTTCTATCAGCACCCCAGTCAGTGTGCGCTACTACTTTAAGTAGGTCAAGTGCTTTTAAGCATTTGGCTTTCAAGTGTTTTAGGTGTGGAATAAAAGTCAGTCTTCTGTCAAAGATAATACCCAAAAATTTTGTTTCCTCAACAACTGGAATAGGTGTTCCATCCAGCGTGAGGTTCGGTTCATCGTGATGTTTTCTTAACTGACAGAAATGCATGCATACCGTTTTTGATTTCGAGAATTTGAAGCCGTTTGCATTGGCCCAATTTTGAATTTTGTTTATATTTTGCTGCAGTTGTCTTTCAATTGTATGCATGTGCTTTGACCGATAACATATTAGAAAATCATCAACGTATAACGAACAATCCACACCAGGAGTCAAACACTTGGTGATGCTATTAATTTTGATGTTAAAGAGCGTCACAGATAAAATACTGCCCTGGGGCACACCCATCTCTTGCTCGTGCAGATCTGAGAGGGTAGAGCCCACTCGTACTTTGAATTCTCTGTCGGAGAGAAAGTTGGATATGAAAGAGGGCAGACGGCCTTTTAGACCTAGATCGTGCAGGTCATTTAGTATCCCGTACTTCCATGTCGTGTCATAGGCTTTTTCTAAATCAAAGAAAACCACTACTAAGTGTTCTTTCTTGATAAATGCATCTCGAATAAATGTTTCTAGTCTAACCAGATGATGGTTGGTGCTCCGGCCATATCGAAAGCCACTTTGGAAAGGAGATATTAAATTATTAGTTTCCAAGTACCAGACAAGCCGAGAATTGATCATTCGTTCCATTGTTTTGCACACACAGCTTGTGAGTGCAATTGGTCGATAGCTGTTAGGATCTGCGCTATCTTTACCGGGTTTGGGAACTGGTATTACTGTTGCCTCTTTCCAGATTTTAGGTACATTACCAGTAATCCATAAATTGTTGAAAATTTCTAGAAGGGCTGTTAATGAAGGTTCTGGGAGGTGTTTCAAAAACTGGTAATGTATTTCGTCAGGCCCAGTGGATGTATCGTGGGCCTTATTCAGAGATTCCTTCAGCTCATACATTGTAAACGGTTGATTATAACTTTCTGAGTTATTCGATGTGAATTTCAACCGTGTCTTTTCTTTGTGAGTTTTTAATCTTCTGAATGCTTCTGAGTAATTAGAGGATGAGGAATTTTTTGAGAAGCTATCAGCAAGTATGTTAACAATGTCATGTTTAGAATTGATATTCTTGTTGTTTACTTTGAGATGTCGAAAGGAATTGTATTTCCTATTTCCATTGATTTTGCGGATCGTATCCCAAACTTTCTTTATAGAGGAACGAGAGTTTAGAGTTGAAACATATTTTTTCCATGATGTTCTTTTACTTTTGTTTAATCGTGCGGCGAGCATTGGCCCGAACAATACGGTACTTAGTTAAATTTTCGGGTGTTGGACGATTATTAAAATTTTTCAGTGCTTCTCGGCGTTGTCTAATGGCCTCTTTACATTCTTTTGTGAACCATGGTTTCTGAGTTTTTTACCGTTTGGTGAGGACTTGGGAATGGATTCTTCTGCATTGTCGATTAAAACAGAAGTAAAATATTGAAAAGGGTTATTGTCGTTTAAGACAGTATCCCTATTAAGTCTAGTTGTACAAAGTGTTTCAAATTTGGCCCAGTCGGCCTTCTTTAAATTCCAATGTGGAACTGCTTCGTCAATTGTAACGTTGGTATTGTTAAGAGAGATTGGAAAGTGATCACTGCTGTGAAGGTCATCAGCGACCTTCCATTCATAGTCCAAAAGCAGCGATGGGGTACAAATTGTCAAATCAATACACGTGTATGTACCAGTTCCTGGGTGTAAATATGTCGGTGATTTGGTATTATATAGACACAAATCGTGTCTGGAAATGAAGTCCTCTATTTTGTGACCTCTGTCACTTATGTGATTCGAACCCCATAAAATGTTATGGGCATTAAAATCACCGAGTAGAATAAAGGGTGCGGGGAGTTGTTGAACAAGGTCGTCTAATTCATTTGTTACTAAATTGGTGTTTGGTGGTATGTAGATAGAACAAAAGGTAATCACCCGATGCAGAGTGACGCTCACAGCAGTGGCTTGTAAATTTGTGTTTAGAGGGATGACGCTATGAGGGGCTCTGTTGTTCACAATAACAGAGACTCCTCCTGAGGCTCTGTCAACATTATGAGAGTAGTTGTTAAACAGGGAGTAGTTTTTAAGTGTGATGTTATCTATATCTTTCAAAAATGTTTCCTGAAGACATAGTACTGCAGGATCACGTTCGTTTAAGAGCAAAAGAATATCATTGTAGTTGGCTTTAAGTCCTCTACAGTTCCATTGTATGATGGTGTTCTTCATTACAAGTTTATATTGAAGATTCTGGAGCTAGGTTAGACCTTTCGCGGAGGCAATGTCTTTGGTTATTTATCTGGAGGAAGTACGGGGGTGAATTTTTTGTTGTTAGGTCTGGAGCCACCTTGAGGACATGGAGCAGATTCTTCTGCATCCATATCCTCAAAGTCCCCAAACCTATTGTGCAGTTTTATTGGGTCATCAGACCCTTTTTTCTGCCTATTTCCTGTCGACTTTTTCTTACTGTTTGGTGATTTTGATGGTGGAGGATTGTTGAACGTTGTTTGCATCGATGTTGAGTTTTTTGGGGGTTTGTAATGCGATATGTTCGAGACGGAAGGGGATTCAGGTGGGTCTGTTTGGGTTTGGGCGTCTTTCGTTGCTTTTTGATTGCTCTTTACTATGGTTGAGAAGGATGGGCCGGGGAGTGATGTTCTATTTTGTACAAGCTTCCTGGCCTCTGGATACGGGATGTTGGATGTGTATTTGATCCTTTGGATTTCCTTCTCCTGTTTCCATATATCGCAATCTTTTGAATTTGCATGGTGTTCCTTGCCGCAGTTGACGCAATGCGGAGTGGCTTTGCACTCGGATTCCCGATGAGAAGGGTCTCCACATCGTCCACATACTTGGTTTCTGGAACAGCGGTCTTCATGATGACCGTATTTTTGACATTTGTAGCATCGGAGGGGATTTGGTATGTATACCTCAACCCTAACTTGTAAGAACCCAACTTTGACAACTTTAGGTACCGTTGGTCTGTTGAAGGTGAGTATAATGGTGTTGGTGTCTTGCAGATCGTTGTTTCGTTTGATACGAATCCTACGAACTGCAGTGACACCTTCACTTTTCATCCCCTCTACGATGTCTTTGTCGCTGACTCCAGCCAAGTCACGGCAACGAATGACGCCTTTTGATGTATTTAGAGATGTGTGTGCGAAACAAGTCACTGGGATGTCATGAAATACTTGAATTTTTTGAATGTTCTCAGTGTGTGCTTTACGTTCGCACTCCACAAGCAGACCACCTGATTTAATCTTTTTAACGCTTTTTGGTTTGCCGACTAATCCAAGTATAGTCTTTTCGATTATAAATGGCGATAGTGCGGCTAGGGGTTTGGTTTCATCTTTTGATTTGATGACGATGAAGCGAGTAAACGATTCCACACTACATGGTTCATCATCTGAGTCAGTTCCCGTTTTGGTACGCTTATTTTGATTTTTTTGATTTTCCATTTTGGCTTGAATAAAAATTCAGCACCCGTGCTCCCCACCCACCAAGGAGCCCAACAAGGGGACACTTTTCAAGTGTCAGGGATACACAGATGCCATACTCAGTTGATAAAATTACCTTTGATTGACCCTGAAGTCGCCAATTTCTAAGGTCGGTAAAATTACCCCCCGATTGACCCGTTAAGCCACCGCCTTCTAGGAAGTCTTCTAAGACTTGGAAAAGGGAAAGATAAAGGAAGAGAATTTAGGGGCAACGGTGGTATCAAGAGAGATACAAGGAGACAGATAAAGAAGGTGAGAGAGTAAATAAAGACCTCCTAGGGCTCGGCGTGACCAGCCGATTTGTCGGAACCGGGCCCATCCCGACCACCCGTCTAAGAGAAGTAGAGGCCAAAGTAGTGTGTTGCAGGGAAAGCCTCTGCTCAACTACCAGGATCCTTTCCTCCTCCGACACGGGACGCAACCCACGGCAAACAGGTTGCCTCTACTTAGTCGCCTTTTACGACACGTAGCGAGGCACGTCGGGCCAATTCTACAACTCCGGACCCGCAGGGGGATCGAGAATTTGAAACCGTTCGTAATAGCCCAATTTTGAATCTTGTTGATATTTTGCTGTAGTTGTCTTTCAATTGTATGCATGTGCTTTGACCGATAACATATGAGAAAATCATCAACATATAGTGAGCAATCCACACCAGGAGTCAAACACTTGGTGATGTTATTAATTTTGATATTGAAAAGTGTCACAGATAAAATACTGCCCTGGGGCACACCAATCTCTTGCTCGTGCAAATCTGAGAGAGTACAGCCCACTCGTACCTTGAATTCTCTGTCGGAGAGGAAGTTGGATATGAAAGAGGGTAGACGGCCTTTTAGACCTAGATCGTGCAGGTCTTTTAGTATCCCGTACTTCCATGTTGTGTCATAGGCCTTTTCTAAATCAAAGAAAACCGCTACTAAATGTTCTTTCTTGATAAATGCATCGCGAATGAATGTTTCTAGTCTAACCAGATGATCGTTGGTGCTCCGTCCATAACGAAAGCCACATTGGAAAGGAGATATTAAATTGTTAGTTTCCAGGTACCATACAAGCCGAGAATTGATCATTCGTTCCATTGTTTTGCACATGCAGCTCGTGAGTGCAATAGGTCGATAGTTGGTAGGATCTTCACTATCTTTACCGGGTTTGGGAACTGGTATTACTGTTGCTTCTTTCCATATTTTAGGTAGGTTACCAGTAATCCATAAATCATTGAAGAGTTTTAAAAGAGATGTTAAAGATGATTCTGGAAGATGTTTTAAAAACTGGTAATGTATTGTGTCAGGCCCAGCGGAAGTATCATGGGCCTTGTCTAAAGCCTCCATAAGTTCTGATAGTGAAAACAGCTGGTTATAGCTTTCCGAGTTGTTGGATGTGAATTTTAAACGTGACTTTTCTTTTTGAGTTTTCAATTTTTGGAAGGCTTCGGAATAATTAGATGATGACGAATTTTTAGAGAATGTATCAGCAAGAGCATTTGCTATGTCACGTTTTGAGCTAAGATTGTTATTGTTCACTTTTAGATGTCGGAAAGAATTGTGTTTTCTCTTTCCGTTTATTTTTCGGATCGTGTCCCAAACTTTCTTAATTGAGGAACGAGAGTTTAAAGAGGAAACATATTTCATCCATGATGCTCGTTTACTTTCTTTGATTGTGCGGCGAGCTTTGGCCCGGAGAATACGATATTTGCTTAAATTCTCGGGCGTCGGATGACTGTTAAATTTTTTCAAGGCTTCTCGGCGTTGCCGTATGGCTTCCTTACATTCCTTAGTGAGCCAAGGTTTTAGGGTTCTTTTACAGTTTGCTGAGGACTTGGGGATAGATTCTTCTGCAATGTCGGTTAAAATAGATGTAAAATGCTGAATGGGGTCGTTAACATTAAAAACGGTATCCTCATTCAGCCTGGTTTTACAGAGTGTTTCGAATTTGGCCCAGTCGGCCTTCTTTAAATTCCATTGTGGAATTACTTCATCAATTGTAGAGTTATGATTTACAAGGGAGATTGGGAAGTGATCGCTGCTGTGAAGGTCATCAGCGACCTTTCATTCATAGTCCAAAAGCAGCGAAGGAGAACAAATTGTCAAATCGATGCATGTGTATGTACCCGTGCCTGGGTGTAAATATGTAGGTGTTTTGGTATTATATAGACACAGATCGTGTCTAGAAATAAAGTCTTCAACTTTGTGACCTCTGTCACTTACATGATTCGATCCCCATAAAATGTTATGGGCATTAAAATCCCCGAGTAAAACAAAGGGTGCGGGAAGCTGTTGAACAAGATTATCGAGTTCGTTCGGTACTAGGTTAGTGTTTGGTGGTAAATAAATAGAGCAAAATGTAATCACTCGATGTAGAGTGACGCTTACAGCAATGGCTTGTAAATTGGTGTTTAAAGGAATGAAACTATGAGGAGCTCTGTTGTTCACAATAACAGAAACTCCTCCTGATGCCCTATCAACATTTGGAGAGCAGGTGTTAAACAGGGAGTAGTTTTTAAGTGTGATGTTGTCCGTATCTTTCAAGAAGGTTTCTTGAAGGCATAGTACCGCAGGATCATGTTCGTTTAAAAGCAGGAGAAGATCATTGCAATTTGCTTTAAGTCCTCGACAATTCCATTGTATGATAAGTGTTTTTCATTATAAATTTAAATTAAAGATTGTGGAGCTAGGTTAGACCTTTCGCAGAGGGAATTTGTTTTGTTATTTCTCTGGAGGAAGTACGGGGGTGAATTTTTTGTTTGTAGGTCTGGAGTTCCCTTGAGCGCATGGAGCAGATTCTTCTGCATCCATGCTCTCGATGTCTTCAAACCTGTTATAAAGTTTGATGGGGTCATCTGACCCTTTTTGTTGCCTGTTTCCGTGAGATTTATTTTTGTTTTTTGGTGATTTAGTTTGTTGGGTATTGCTGAATGTAGTTTGTGTAGATGCCGTGTTTCTCTGTGATTGGTTGATTGATTGATTGATTGTTTGTTTTTTAACGGCGCATCAGCACTTTTAGGCTATTTAGCGCCAAACAAAGTGTTACTTGTATAATCTTTTAAAACTTATAAAAGGTTCTATATCGACCAGCGATATAAAAGAACAAATGGTTGAAATTAAAAACGGTAAGATGGTAACGGTGCAAAATAAAGCTTCCCGATCAACGGGAGATGTAAAAAAGATGAATAGGTATAAAAATGGGACGGTATGTATATTGCATAAAACTGCACAAGGTGATAGCATAAAAGTCAGAGCTTTGAGTAAATATTTACGGCTTTCAAGAACTCGATAATACGAGTGATGTTTATATTATCAAAAAGTTCTTTCATGTCATGCACAACGTAATAACGATCGCGCGTAGGTTGTAGGTCAAAGCACTCTATCATAAAGTGCTTGACAGTGAATGGTTCATTGCAAGAAACGCACTCTGGTGGGTCTTCACCTTTTAGTATGTGGGTGTGGGTGATATAAGTATGACCAGTTCGGATTCTTGCAATGACTACCTCCTCCCTACGAATGGTTCTGTAGGAAGGAGTCCATTCTCCTAGAGTTGGTTTGATTGCATGAAGTTTGTTATTTACAGCATCATTCCATGATGCCTGCCACTTCTGACGTAAGAACTTTCTGATACAAGGTTTAAAATCAGTATATGGTATTTTAAAATCAGATGGTTCTTGAGAAAGGGCCATTTTAGCAGCGCGATCTGCTTTTTCGTTACCTTTAATACCAATGTGGCTAGGTAACCAACAGTATATTATATTGTGGGAGACACTCAGCTCGGTATTTTTTACGAGTATGTTTTTCAATAATGGGTTCTCCAGTTTTCTATTGTGTAGTGACTGGAGTACTGATAGCGAGTCGGAGAAGATGATACTGTTTAAAATACGGTTCTTTTCTATATGTTGCAGAGCAAGGTCTATTGCTCTGATTTCGGCTGTAAAAATTGATGCTCCATTTGGTAAGCGAACTTGCGTTGTGTGATTTCCACAAACAAAGGCTGCAGCAGCCTTTTCCTCATCCTTTGATCCATCAGTGTAAATTCTGGTGTAGTTTTTAAATTCGGTGAGGAGTTCATGGTAAGAGTTGTGGAAGATAGAAGGGTTTGTTTCGGATTTTTTTCCATCGTGTAGCGTAAAACGTACTTTTGGTTGTTTAATTAGCCAGGGTGGTGTTTCGGAGATGGATGTTTTCTGAATTTTTGAAAGATCTATATTTGTAGTGTCAAGGCTGGATGATATTCTAATGCCAAAGGAAGGTATGGCGTTTGGTTTATTTTCGTATAAAGTTTTGTATTTGGGTTGAAAAACAGCCGAAAAAGCAGGATTCAGAGGGTTTGATTTTAATTTGAGAGCATACTGTGCGGAAAGCATTTCTCTACGATGCGATAACGGTGGTTCATTCGCCTCAGCTAGAAGGCTTTCACACGGGGATGTTTTAAATGCTCCCAGAGCCAGTCTTATTCCCTGATGATGAATTGGATCAAGCATTTTAAGATACGATTTTCTGGCAGAACCATACACAACGCAACCATAGTCTAGTTTGGAGCGAATAAACGTTCTATATAAATTCAGGATGACTTTTCTATCAGCACCCCAGTCAGTGTGTGCTACTACTTTAAGTAGGTCAAGTGCTTTTAAGCATTTGGCTTTCAAGTTTTTTAGGTGTGGAATAAAGGTCAGTTTTCTGTCAAAGATAATACCCAAAAATTTTGTTTCCTCAACAACTGGAATAGGTGTTCCGTCCAGCGTGAGTTTAGGTTCATCGTGGTGTCGTCGTAATTGACAGAAATGCATACATACCGTTTTTGATTTCGAGAATTTGAAACCGTTCGTAATAGCCCAATTTTGAATCTTGTTGATATTTTGCTGTAGTTGTCTTTCAATTGTATGCATGTGCTTTGACCGATAACATATGAGAAAATCATCAACATATAGTGAGCAATCCACACCAGGAGTCAAACACTTGGTGATGTTATTAATTTTGATATTGAAAAGTGTCACAGATAAAATACTGCCCTGGGGCACACCAATCTCTTGCTCGTGCAAATCTGAGAGAGTACAGCCCACTCGTACCTTGAATTCTCTGTCGGAGAGGAAGTTGGATATGAAAGAGGGCAGACGGCCTTTTAGACCTAGATCGTGCAGGTCTTTTAGTATCCCGTACTTCCATGTTGTGTCATAGGCCTTTTCTAAATCAAAGAAAACCGCTACTAAATGTTCTTTCTTGATAAATGCATCGCGAATGAATGTTTCTAGTCTAACCAGATGATCGTTGGTGCTCCGTCCATAACGAAAGCCACATTGGAAAGGAGATATTAAATTGTTAGTTTCCAGGTACCATACAAGCCGAGAATTGATCATTCGTTCCATTGTTTTGCACATGCAGCTTGTGAGTGCAATAGGTCGATAGTTGGTAGGATCTTCACTATCTTTACCGGGTTTGGGAACTGGTATTACTGTTGCTTCTTTCCATATTTTAGGTAGGTTTCCAGTAATCCATAAATCATTGAAGAGTTTTAAAAGAGATGTTAAAGATGATTCTGGAAGATGTTTTAAAAACTGGTAATGTATTTTGTCAGGCCCAGCGGAAGTATCATGGGCCTTGTCTAAAGCCTCCATAAGTTCTGATAGTGAAAACAGCTGGTTGTAGCTTTCCGAGTTGTTGGATGTGAATTTTAAACGTGACTTTTCTTTTTGAGTTTTCAATTTTTGGAAGGCTTCGGAATAATTAGATGATGACGAATTTTTAGAGAATGTATCAGCAAGAGCATTTGCTATGTCACGTTTTGAGCTAAGATTGTTATTGTTCACTTTTAGATGTCGGAAAGAATTGTGTTTTCTCTTTCCGTTTATTTTTCGGATCGTGTCCCAAACTTTCTTAATTGAGGAACGAGAGTTTAAAGAGGAAACATATTTCATCCATGATGCTCGTTTACTTTCTTTGATTGTGCGGCGAGCTTTGGCCCGGAGAATACGATATTTGCTTAAATTCTCGGGCGTGGGATGATTGTTAAATTTTTTCAAGGCTTCTCGGCGTTGCCGTATGGCTTCCTTACATTCCTTAGTGAGCCAAGGTTTTAGGGTTCTTTTACAGTTTGCTGAGGACTTGGGGATAGATTCTTCTGCAATGTCGGTTAAAATAGATGTAAAATGCTGAATGGGGTCGTTAACATTGAAAACTGTATCCTCATTCAGCCTGGTTTTACAGAGTGTTTCGAATTTGGCCCAGTCGGCCTTCTTTAAATTCCATTGTGGAATTACTTCATCAATTGTCGAGTTATGATTTACAAGAAATATTGGGAAGTGATCGCTGCTGTGAAGGTCATCAGCGACCTTCCATTCATAGTCCAAAAGCAGCGAAGGAGAACAAATTGTCAAATCGATGCATGTGTATGTACCCGTGCCTGGGTGTAAATATGTAGGTGTTTTGGTATTATATAGACACAGATCGTGTCTAGAAATAAAGTCTTCAACTTTGTGACCTCTGTCACTTACATGATTCGATCCCCATAAAATGTTATGGGCATTAAAATCCCCGAGTAAAACAAAGGGTGCGGGAAGCTGTTGAACAAGATTATCGAGTTCGTTCGGTACTAGGTTAGTGTTTGGTGGTAAATAAATAGAGCAAAATGTAATCACTCGATGTAGAGTGACGCTTACAGCAATGGCTTGTAAATTGGTGTTTAAATGAATGAAACTATGAGGAGCTCTGTTGTTCACAATAACAGAAACTCCTCCTGATGCCCTGTCAACATTTGGAGAGCAGGTGTTAAACAGGGAGTAGTTTTTAAATGTGATATTGTCTGTATCTTTCAAGAATGTTTCTTGAAGGCATAGTACCGCAGGATCATGTTCGTTTAAAAGCAGGAGAATATCATTGTAATTGGCTTTAAGTCCTCGACAATTCCATTGTATGATAGTGTTTTTCATTATAAATTTAAATTAAAGATTGTGGAGCTAGGTTAGACCTTTCGCAGAGGGAATTTGTTTGGTTATTTCTCTGGAGGAAGTACGGGGGTGAATTTTTTGTTTGTAGGTCTGGAGTTCCCTTGTGCGCATGGAGCAGATTCTTCTTCATCCATGCTCTCGATGTCTCCAAACCTGTTATAAAGTTTGATGGGGTCATCTGACCCCTTTTGTTGCCTGTTTCCGTGAGATTTTTTATTCTTTGGTGATTTAGGTTGTTGGGTATTATTAAATGTAGTCTGAGTAGATGCCGTGTTTTTCTGTGCTTGGTAATGGGGGGTGTTTGAATTTGGTGTTGAATCGGGTGCTTCTGTTTGTGTTTGAGCGTCCTTCGTTGTTTTAGGATTGCTCTTCACTACAGTGGAGAAGGATGGGCCAGGATGGGCTGTTTTTGCCTGTACAATTTTTCTGGCTTCTGGATAGGGAATATTATTTGTGTATTTTACCCTCTGAATTTCCTTCTCCTGTTTCCAGGTATCGCAATCCTTGGAATTTGCGTGGTGCTCTTTTCCGCAGTTGACACAATGCGGAGTTGCTCTACAATCAGATTCCTGATGAGCATTGTCTCCGCATCGGCCACATATTTGGCTCTTGGAGCAGCGGTCTTCGTGATGGCCGTATTTTTGACACTTATAACACCGAAGGGGGTTGGGAATGTAAATCTCTACCTTTACTTGCAAAAAGCCAACTTTCACCACTTTGGGTACAGTTGGCCTGTTGAAGGTGAGTACAATGGTGTTGGTGTCCTGCAGATTGTTATTACGTTTAATACGTATTCGTCGGACTGCAGTGACACCTTCATCTTTCATTCCTTCAATGATGTCAGCGTCGGTGACTCCAGCCAAGTCACGGCAGCGAATCACGCCTTTGGACGTATTCAGTGTGGTGTGAGCGAATGAGGTTACTGGGATATCAAAGAACGTTTTCATTTTCTCTGTGATTGGTAATGAGGGGTGTTTGAGCATGGTGTTGAATCGGGTGCTTCTGTTTGTGTTTGAGCGTCCTTCGTTGTTTTAGGATTGCTCTTCACTACAGTGGAGAAGGATGGGCCAGGATGGGCTGTTTTCGCTTGCACAAGTTTTCTGGCTTCTGGATAGGGAATATTATTTGTGTATTTTACCCTCTGAATTTCCTTCTCCTGTTTCCAGGTATCGCAATCCTTGGAATTTGCGTGGTGCTCTTTTCCACAGTTGACACAATGCGGAGTTGCTCTACAGTCAGCTTCCTGATGAGAATTTTCTCCGCATCGGCCACATATTTGGGTTTTAGAGCAGCGGTCTTCGTGATGGCCGTATTTTTGACATTTGTAACATCGAAGGGGGTTTGGAATATAGATGTCAACCTTCACTTGCAAGAAGCCAACCTTGACCACTTTGGGTACAGTTGGCTTGTTGAAGGTGAGTACAATGGTGTTGGTGTCCTGCAGATTGTTATTACGTTTGATACGTATTCGACGGACTGCAGTGACACCTTCACTTTTCATTCCTTCGATGATATCTGCGTCGGTGACTCCAGCCAAGTCACGACAGCGAATCACGCCTTTGGACGTATTCAGTGTGGTGTGAGCGAATGAGGTCACTGGAATATCGAAGAAAGTTTTTATTTTCCCGATATTGTCTGACTGACCTCGTCGCTCACATTCTACGAGAAGGCAACCCGATTTCATTTTTTTGACGCTCTTTGGCGTACCAATCAAACCTGTAATTGTTTTCTCAATCACAAACGGAGAGAGTGAAGCAAGGGATTTTGCGGCATCTTTAGATTGTATTACCATGAAGCGTGGAAATGTGTCCACACTACATGGTTCGTCGTCCGAGTCAGATAAAGTTTTGGTACGTTTATTTTGATTTTTTTTGGAAATATCCATTTTGGCTAGATTAAAAATTCAGCACCCGTGCTCCCCACCCACCAAGGAGCCCAACAAGGGGACACTTTTCAAGTGTCAGGGATACATAGATGCCATACTCAGTTGATAAAATTACCTTTGAATGACCCTGAAGTCGCCAATTTCTAAGGTCGGTAAAATTACCCCCCGATTGACCCGTTAAGCCACCGCCTTCTAGGAAGTCTTCTAAGACTTGGAAAATGGAAAGATAAAGGAAGAGAATTTAGGGGCAACGGTGGTATCAAGAGAGATACAAGGAGACAGATAAAGAAGGTGAGAGAGTAAATAAAGACCTCCTAGGGCTCGGCGTGACCAGCCGATTTGTCGGAACCGGGCCCATCCCGACCACCCGTCTAAGAGAAGTAGAGGCCAAAGTAGTGTGTTGCAGGGAAAGCCTCTGCTCAACTACCAGGATCCTTTCCTCCTCCGACACGGGACGCAACCCACGGCAAACAGGTTGCCTCTACTTAGTCTCCTTTTACGACACGTAGCGAGGCACGTCGGGCCAATTCTACAACCCCGGACCCGCAGGGGGAACCATTGGAAAAATACAGTCTATGGGCAAATAGGTTCTAGACGCATCAATTGAACAAGAACTACCTGTATTCTAACTCTGGTATAATGCAGATTTTACGATGGAAAACAAATTTACAAAGTAACGTATTTCCTACAATTGTACTAGGAAGAAATCAAAATGACTGGCAACAAAATTGAAGTTCAGGAGCATATGTTATGATGGGCTGATATATGATGGACTTAAGATATACATGCACCAAAAAAATAAATATATATAAGTTAATTATCCATCTAGAGAGATAGTTGATCAAATAAACCTTAACACAACAATCAGTATGCATAGCAAAGGTCGAGAGCAGACAGACAGACAATCGTATGGACAGAATGTTAGGCTCATAACCTATTAAAGGTACTAAAATACATCAACATACATTCTAAAGAAATATACAGAGCACATATAAAATAAACTGTTAAGTAATCATATTATAAATCTATTTACCTTATCAAATGGGACAAAGGTCAAGTCACTTTCTTTGAAGCAAAATAATTATTCACTTTTCTTACTACAATGCCATGACTAGCATCCTTTAGAAGCTCCAATGGAATGACTACTAATATGCTGTTCATACTATATTGTTTATACAGACAAGTAGCAAATTAACCAATCAGAAAGTTACTTACCACTTGTCATACAATAGAACAATCCAGCATGAACAGCAATCAGGGTAGCTTCATTGCTCAGTGAACAAAACTCGAACAGGTAATCTTGGTTCAAGGTTGCCTAGATGGCTAAATATGTGTAAAATGAGAATAACACAATAATTGCAACTGATGACTTTATTTATTCATCAATAAACATTAACTACATAAAATAATAAAACTTCTACGTCTGCCTAATTAAAAATGAATATATTAAACTTTAAAATATATGCTACTGCCACATAAAGACACACCATGTAACATTCATGAAATGCTAAATTGCAAAACATCTTGGCTCCACCCTACACATTGAATGTACACCGCTGTTGTTTCGAGACAAATGTTTCAAAGACGGAAAATACATTCACGTCTATCAAAACGATAAACATTTCGATGCCATTACCAGTATCGCCGCATTCCTGGGATACAGTTATTATTGTGATAAATGTGACTATGGTTATAACAGTCAAGAGCAACACAAGTATTGTGGATCGAAATATGAGGGATGTTTGACCTCTAAGCTCTGTCTGGACGAATTACAACAACGAGTGCATTGCTCAGTTCGTCAGCACACTTTTAACAGCCCTCCTGTTACCAACAACATCTCAAGACGCAAGGTTTACAGAAGAAAAATGCTTGTTAACTCCTGAGATTGTGCCCTATTTGTCGACAAGTCATACGTAGGATTAATGCCAAGGCTCATGTATGTTGAGGAGAAAAACGATGCAACATTTGTCATATAATTTGTGGACTTGGAACACGAATGCTTCATTCAAAAATACTATTCCAAACATGAAGAGGAAGATGATGACCAGAAGAAAGGCAATTACATCATTTTCAATTGCGAATGTATGCAAGAGACTGGCATTCACAGTCCTAATTCCTGCTAGGTTTACCGAGCGTGCGAGAAGTGCATCTAAGAGCCTTTATGACTTTCATTGCCCTCACTGCAGCAAGATTCCTGGAGGACGTGAAAACATCTTTCGGAGACTGAACACGCTGACCGATTTTGCCCAATGGATCATAGACCCTATCGACGAGACGTGGAGCCAAGAGGACACTGAGCGTTACGGAGATTGTCATCGCCATGTTGCGGCGATGACTTACAATTTCTCGGGATAAGATGGACAATTTCATCTTAGATATTATACGGAACAAAGTACCAAAGGTCCTAAAGGGACTTTGAACGGAGCCTAAATCATTTCTATGCAAGTGCAGTTTAAAGATTCGATGTGTTACTTGGCCATGCCTTTGAGCCGAATGCCTAAAACGTTTGAAATGACAGAAATGCTATTTCCGCACTTTTTCAATACCGAAGCCAATCAACACGTAGTTCTACCCCATTTGCCTGAGGCTCACTACTACGACCCCGACAACATGCGCACCGAACAACGACCAGTTTTCTACGCTTGGTACCACTCTCACGCCTCAGACCCCTTCGACTTTCAGGAAGAAATGTTACAGTATTGTCGTTCTGACGTATACATTTTACGGCGTTGTTATGGAAAAATTCGAGAATTGTTCATAGTGCATAGAGGAATGGATCATTTGAAGGAAGTCTGCAACATTGCCAAAACGTGTTCCTTAATGTACCGAAAACGATTCTTACCCCAAAACACCCTAGCTGTCGTAAGCCCTCAAACAACGAACTTTGGCAAACGTCGTTACTTGTTCAAAGCCCAACGCTGGCTCCATTGCTTGTGCGACAAGGAAGACAAATTGATTCAACATGCCCGCAATGGTGGAGGTATAAAGACCATCGGAACATATTCGGTGGATAGTTGGGACTTAGAAAACCCTCATATCATGTACGAGTTTAACGGGTGCTTATTTCACGGTTGTCCACCTCTGCTACCCTGAAAGTGACACCAACAATCAGCTTATACAACAGACCATGGAAGTCTTGTATCAGTCCAATTGTCAGCGACGCTTAAAGTTAGAACAGCAAGGGTACCAAGTGGTGGAAATGTGGGAACACGAGTACGATCACCGTTTGGAAATCGATCCAGAGTTTAAACGCATTTTGGAAAGTTAGGAGCTGGTGGACCTGTGAACCCGCGGTACACTTTGTACGGAGGACGGACGAATGCCACCTGTCTGATATACCACGCCGACGAGGAGAATTGAGTATAAATTAAATACTTGGACATGTGTTCGCTGTGTCCTTTCGTGTGCAAATACTGTCACTTTCTCGCAGGGCTTCCGCAATTGCTGACGGAACACATGGACGTGGACAACATTCGACAATACGAAGTATTGATTAAATGTAAAGTATTGCCTTCCACGGACTTGTAGCATCCCGTTTTATCTCACCATTGCCAAGGACAACTGATGTTTCCCTTGTGCCGTACTTGTGCCGTACTTGTGCCGAAATGTGCAACCGAGCCCAAGCTTGTAAGCACACCCAGGAAGACCGCGTCTTGACAGGAACATGGGTCGGCGTGGAATTGTTTAAAGCTCTGGACTTGGGATACCAATTGTTAGAAGTGTTCGAAATTTACCACTGTTCTAAAACAGAACAATACCACAAGAGCGACGGGACTCGGAAAGGAATTTTTGCGGACTATGTGTATGCCTTTTTGAAACTGAAACAAGCAGACAGCGGCTATCCTTTCTGG
The DNA here is from genome assembly GCA_028554795.2 of Sinohyriopsis cumingii. NCBI lineage: Eukaryota > Metazoa > Mollusca > Bivalvia > Unionida > Unionidae > Sinohyriopsis > Sinohyriopsis cumingii. The sequence continues at coordinate 67,032,575 of CM068829.1, read as the reverse complement.
TTCCACACTTCCGAAGACCAAAATAAATTGAAAGAGAAATACTTGGAGCAGGAAGGCATCGCTTTAGACCACATCGGGACAAAAGGAAGGAAGGTGATCGTTTACCAAAGTGATATTAAATTGCTTGGGGGGTAAAATGGCACAACGATTGTGTTTACCCAAGACGGAGTATTTGACACAACCTTCCCACTACTTTCAGATGATGTACGACAAAACCAAATACATGAAACACGTGGAAGTCATTCGTGAGGACTTGATCTTAGTCAGTTACGAAGAAGAACTGGACTTTGTAGAAGCCGACGAATTCGGAAGTGTCATCATTGCGGCTTACGTGACAGTCCATGCTCACTCAAAATTGTACGAAGCTTTAGAACTGTTAGGAGATCGCGTCCTGTACTTTGACACGGACAGTTGCATCTACATCGATCGCCTGGGTCAACGTCACCCTGACATCGAAGGAGACCGTTTAGGAGCCTGGACAGACGAGCACCCGACGACAAGATTCTAAGTTTGCAAGTGGCGGTCCTAAACATTACGGTTACGAATACAGGGACCAACAACGAAAGGTACACACTGAGTGTAAAGTGAAAGGATTGACTCTCAGCTATCGCAACAGTCTGCTGGTGAGCTTTGGCGTATTGAAAGAAGCCTTGTAGTCTGGACAGGATGAAAACTTTAAAGTGACCACCCGTGAACATAACAAGATTGTACACTCACGCACACACAAAATCGTCTGTCGACCCTTGGAAAAAGTCTATCAAATCGTGTACCAGAAGAGAGTTCGGCTTCCCAACCACTTCACTTTGCTGTGCGGTCACATCGATATTGATCAGCATATAAATAGAGATAACGTCCAAGACCTATAGTTCATTGTAACTACCAACGTAAATCGAGACAGATGAATCCTTTCAAACAGCAAGTATCGAGCGTAAGACTCTAGTCCAACGAGAAACTCAGGTATGATGCTATGCCTCACGATTACATCACCAATGCAGTACCACATCTTAGTTGTTTAAGTACTAAAGCCATGACAAACTACGTGCAACCAGTGCAACTTCCAGACCACAAGACTTTATCTTATGGGCATGATGATATCACCTAGTATAAAAAAGGACGACTGCCAAGAACGACACTTCATTGCGAGGACAAGTGACGAGAAAGATGAATCACTGTACGCAGATGAAAAAGGAGAAGGAACATTGATCTCTTTCATCACTGTACTTTCACAACAAAGTGCGTCCAAGAAGGGAAAGGATTCAGTAGACCCAAAAGAAGTAGTTCTGCATCCTGCAGAATTAACTTCTTCCAAACGTTAGAGGACTATTGAAGACGTGCAGACGATGAGAGAATAATTCGACGGAAAAGTGACCATTCATATGGAATATGCTGTACTTTGGGAAGAAGACGATGACTGCACTTGATCTGCTTGCCTAAAAGTGTACCTATCACTATGGACATAACAGCAGATTTACGAATGAAAGGGAGTACGTGATGGGAAACATCTACGCTTGGACACAAGTGGTATCTGACCAAAATTTAAACAACGTGTTTGACGGATATAGAGAGAAACATGAACATTGTCCTATTTGATTGTTTGTTACTTGTTTTGTTTTAGCTTTTTCTTATACATGAACTTTTAATATAAATACGTTGTATATGAATTGCATTGTAGAAATGCGTGAACTTTAATTTAAAAAGTAGTTTACTAGAACCAAGGATTAAATAACTCGTAAATAGGTTTGTTTCATGTCCTAATGTTTATGTATTAAATGGATAGTGCTTAGATCAAAGCACAGGCCAGACAGCCCATGCATATACTTGAATAAAATGTTTTGTACCCATTCAACAGACTTTTTTCCGAGTCTCTTTTCTATCTGAGTCTTTCTTTAGCACATTTCCGTCCTCTTTTCTGTGTGTTTCCATCTTTTTTGTTTGAATGTGTATTTGTTTGTTTCTGTATGTCTATGTTTGTCCCTGTCAACCTTTGTCCCTATAAATGCATAGTTTTGACCCTTTAGACACCATGACGTCACCTATGTTCAATTCCCCAGGTGACATTTCCCATTGTCCCTATACATGCACAACTATGTTAAATTATTATAGACCCCATAGTGCCGGGACACCTTTTTCACTGGGACTTCCATTGACCCTATACAGCTCCAAGGTTTTGCCCCATGTTAAATTTCCCATAGACCCTAAACAGCTTCATGACCTTTTTGACTGGGATTTCCATAGACCTTAAACAGTCCCAATCCCTTGTCGCTATGTTAAATTCCTCTTGTCCCTATACAGCTCCAATATATTGTCGCTATACATTCCCTATGTTAAATTCCTATTGATCCTAGAGTATCCCACCCATGTTAAATTCCATAGACCCAAGGGTACAACCTCCCAAATTTAATATAGAAGTCCCATAGACCACAGTGTATCCCCATATGCTACTGTTAATATATGAAGCAAAATACTATGCCCGTATTTGGGCCCTGTATTCCTCATCAAACACATGAAAGGCCATATTTCATTTGCCAGTAATACTATAGTCTGTCATAGTACTCTAAATATATTATGATTCATTGGTTTGTGAAGGACATGTGCATCGCAGCTAGTCTCTTGAACTATTAGTGTCATTGTATTCCATACACCAATTCTTTCTTTGACTTGATACACTGGAAAACAGATGCTTTATAAAATGGAGACAATATACATTAATATTTGCCTGAGAATTTCGGTTTGAGTGAAATTCGATGCGAGTAGTGTACTGTCAATATTCTGCCTCTGTCTTTTAAGATCACCAGGAAATCCACACTTATTTACCGTTTAATTTATATACTTTTAATGAGTTCCAAATACAAGAAGATCATTGCTATAAGATATCTTTCGGATACGGTGTCATACGCAATAATGTTTCCATATACCCAGTTATAAATATAGTCTGGAAAGTAGGTGTTGTTTTATTTCAGATTGGATACAGTTTGAATGACACATGTCTATTGATTCGTGTGAAAACATAATACGACATATAATATCGGATCCTTTTCTGAATACAACATGCGCGTTAGCCATACCGAGCAGCAAGATAATAAGAATCAAACATATCATTTGTCTGCCATCTTGGCTACTGAGAATATAAAATTCGATACGATGGCAGTATTTTTCCATTATTATTTCTTGAGTAAGGATATACAGCTTTTATATCCTCTGTCCATTGTTTCCCGCACTTAAAGAGTATGAGTGCCTATATGTACCGTTTTTTTTTACATCAGATTTATATCCTATTTTAATCATTATAATTAATTGCAATAAAATGTTATGCATATATCGTTAATCAAACAAAGATGGCATTGATGTAAACGGCAAACCGTATACATTAGACACAATTAAAAGACCGTTTGAGACCATTCGCTATAACAAAACAACCCTCAACATCAGTCTTACGTAGACTATAGTCAAAATATCTGAAAATTACTGTAGCTTCAGGAATGGAGTTATAAAGCGTAATTACCATCATTACAGACCATAATTAGCATTATTATAGAGCATACCTTCATTATAGAGCATAATTGCCATCATTAAAGGGGTTAATTTCCATCATTATACAGGATAATTATAGTCATTACAAAGCACAATTCCCATAATTATATAGCATAATTACCGTCATTATAATTGCGCAATACTCTTTTGTGATGTATTTTCATGATCAAGACACATCTATGTCATTCAAATGAAACATTTAAGTGATAGCTAAATGGGTGAAAAGAACCTCCAATATGCCTTGTTCATTTCTGATTACTCTCCTTAAAGGAGGCGGATACATCACATGTCATGTTGTACCTGAGATTGACTCCATGTCGAAAGCCGCGTCTTTATCAGGAGAGTAGCGGACATTCGTCCGCACCTTGCGATGATAAGAGTGACTTGGCAACTACATATGTAATTATGAACATTTCTGCAGATAGTTGACGATAGCAGACAAAATTTATAATAATCATGGAAACATTATCACGAAAGAGATCTATAAGTGTAGTGTTAGATATTGTCAAAAATATTATACTTATCGATACCGGTTCTATTGGTAGATCGCTGTTTTATACGATTCTGTGATGTATTGTACATTCATATAAAGACTGAGATCAATGAATTAGAGGAACATTTGATATAAAATGTCCACCCTTATTAAATTTAATACGAAACCTTCCGTAATTATTTGAGCAAAACGTTTCTGAAACATGGTCAAACCCTACACAAGCTTAAACGTGTTTTTATTGTGGACACTTGCTCAAGTAGGCCTGCAGTTTAGCATATGTCGCCATATAATTATATTCTATTGTTGTCTTTTCATTTAAAAAATATTATTGAACAATTTTCATTGTTTCTGATATTAACTCGATAGTTTTAAACAAAGGCTAGTACACTTTGCAGAGTACATGTTTCGCGCATCAGCACAATACAACGATATGGTAATGTAGGCAGTGCTTTCAAGCGTAACAGCTAAAAGCCAATATTCTATTTGACCCTGTATGTCTTACACAACACCTCCATTAAACTACTGTTTTAAATAATGAAGCATATCTAATAAATGGGTGAAATATTTCATATGTGCATTTGTATTGTCATTCAGGTACAAAAATACGACTGTGGTGTTTTGTTTGTTGTTCTTGCGTAAGTTCAAAAGTGCAACAAGTCCACCTGACACCGGTTCCTGTTTGGGATATTGTATTGTTCCAATTTGTCATTATATTGAGACGTGACTACTGCCTACAAATATCATTTGATTTATCAGGGAATGATTTGACAGGAGAGTAATACATAGAAGAAGCATGTGAATACATTACATTTATTCCATATATTTTCAATGATAAAGGAGTAAATTCATTTGTAATGGGTACTCGTTACAAAGCAATGGACCATGCTGAAAATAATGAGGGAACAGTGGTCACTGTTACAGAACAAGACAATAAAGATACCAAGCTGAGGAAAGGTGAATCGTTTTACGCCTGCAATATGAGAAGATAATATTTGAACTTAAGTTCTCACCTGACTGATTTTGAGCTAATTCTGTTGAAAAATTTTGTTACGACACCATGCTGTTTATTATGCAAATGCTCACTATGGCGTCAACTTTGTGGCCAAATTAAATGTGTCTGAATATTTGTCTTCCTATAATGATCTCTCATCTGGATGCTCTGAAAATTCAAATTAGAAATAGGTAAATATATTCCATTTGTTTCCTATGTGACAAGATTTACATCCGAACTGACAAATTAAAAATATTTAATTCAGGGTTTGTCGCTGGACGGTGTCTAAATCATAGTGCATTTCAGTAGAACATAATATTGATGACTGGAACATCCGTCATAGTATTGGGCTACCGACCCATTCAAATATATTATTTAGATATATCTCATACATATACAATGTTCGCATTATACGGTATATACTCGCTTATTAGAATAATGCAACCTTTAATTACACAGATCAGATCTAATATCGCATTATGCGATGGCAGATCTGGTTGCATGCAGTTTGTAAGGAATAATCAGTAGAATAAACAATTTTCCGCCCAAAGATCAGGGGATATGTTTTTTCATGTTAGATTAAAAGTTTAGTAGAGTATATACGGTATATGGTGGTTTTATGCTGTGTTTCCTGGCAACATTAAGCTAGGTGTAGGCGTTTTAAAAATAAAAATAGTATATACCTCATGCTGCTATATTGTTTACAACTTAATCCTACTCACTGTTAATTGTAAAGGCAATTTTCTAGTCTTAAGAACCACATATTGATATGGTTCCATGAACTCTTAGCCAAACTGTTAAACACTATGTCTTTCTGACGCGTGAACCAAACTGGAAATTGGTTGATGAAATGCTGTGATGACAACAGGTGAAATGATGATTTGCTTCACTTACATATGAAATTGTATTAGCTGACTGAGTCACCCGTATGTTGATGCATCTATTTACTATTCGTTGTTCAGTGATTTTTGATTTAAGCGTGATGCATTGCTGCAAATATCCAATGTAAATATGAGGATAAGTGCAGACATCCAAGAAAATGTTTTGAATCATGGATGAAATGTAAGAAAACGTAAGTTTTAATAGAGAACGTTTTGTTGAAACGTTTGATTAAGTTGGTCAATGTGTATCTTCAAGTACATGTTTTCATCTTTTTAATATAGCTCTTTTGTTACGTGTTTAGGCTCGAAAAAACAGTAATACAAGAAAGAGTGAAAACAACAAGCCACGAATAAATTTTTAGAAGTCCTAATAACAAAATGTTCTAATAATTTCAAGTTCGAGTCCCGACGAGGAAACAACCAAGATGGAAGACGATAACTTATGATGTAACCTGTAGTGTTGAAGTCTACAGTTCGTTGTATAAACAAGAAATATCACTCCGGTTTTGGAAATCTTAATAAATTTGTATAAAAGTAGTCCTTATTCAACAATTTTATATGAGCACACAGAGACCGCTCCGGTGGCCTACTGGTTAGAGCGTCCGCCTCGGATTCGGGAGGTGTCGGTTTGATCCCTGGCTGAGTCATATTAAAGACTTACAAAAATGGTACTAACAGCAGCCTCGCTTGACGCTCAGCATTAAGAAGTTAGCGTTAGGACTGGTCGGCCTGGTATCAGGATAATGTGACTGGTTGGGACATCATGCTGCATGTCTGCGGCATGATGCCCCAGTGCTAGACACCACCTTAAACTGCCACACTGCAGACATCGTAGTGATAGGACTAGAAAAGTTTTAAAGCTACGTTAAAAATCAAAGTCACACACACACACACTCATATGAACACACGTATTTAACAGGAAACAAAGAATTAATCATTTTTGAATCCAAGTAATTTGGAATAACTCCAAACAGCACAACATTCATCTTTCAGTGTAAATAAAAAGCCCAACTACTGAGAATATCTCTCCAAAACAAAGGTTATATAGTATTTTAAAACGCAAAAGGGTGTCACGTGATCAAGTTCCATAACCTAGTCGAAATTATTTACTTGTTAAAGATCACGTACACCCAGTGTAGCACTGACAAAAATAATCATTTTACTCTAATAAAAAATGGTTTACATCTTAAATCAGTAGTCCCATCATGACCTTGACAACAACCAATTATTTTAAAATAAAAATAAAACTTATTTACGTGGTTGCTACTGATTTTGAATCCAGATCAGGATCTAGGTCAACACCTGGTGCTTACTAAAACAAACAGTTTAAGTCAAGCTATTTTCTGGAAAAAGCATCATCTCTAGTGAATGAATTTACATTACAAATAGCATGTAATGAAAAATAAAAATAAAAAAATAAAAAAAACTGACAAACAATTCAATTAAAACAAATATATATTAGATCAGATATAATTAAATCAAATATACATAACATAGTTATAAGTTAAATAGTTTCGATAGATAATTTTAGATCCGGTATACTGACCATTTGTTTTCGAACACCAATTTTACCCAAGTAATGTTTCGTGGAATTTTTTTACCTTTTGATTAGATTTATACGATTTATAAGCAGAAACTAAGCTAGCTTTACGTTTGATTTTGAACTAGGTTGCAGATATTACAACGACATGACTGTGTATTGAATATCATGGAAGTCGATTTGAATATTGTGTATGTTAATCGAAAAACATTATCATTTTGTAAACCGTCTAATAATGTTTCCAACCGTAACAATGTTCTAAAAGACGCAAAATAACGCCATCACAAATGCAATTTTGGAAAATCAACATGTTCACAACTCGGATGTAATAGTTTCTAAGCCGTATATACCTAATTGAATACCTACTGAAGTGACTTTCGCATGACTATTGAAATATGTAGTTGAAAATAGTTAAAGTGAACAAATTTATGACTGTTAAGGAATGTACTTCATATTTTACAAAATAAAACTAAGTACCACTTATGCAATATTATTGTTGCTATGATACTAATTTTGACAATTAAGGAAACCAATATTTTGCACAAATATTTAAACACATGCAAATATAATACACATAATATGATTATTTTAGATAAGAACCTTTGCATGTATACATTGTAATTTTCCACAATGATGACACTATTGACAGGCTCACACCACTGTGTCATATTGCGTCTTGGCAGGAAAAATTTAATGTGTGATTGTGAATGGCAACAGCTGCTCATGGAATATCTTATCATAATTTGACACATCACAGTTTACCGTACCTGATATGCAGGTTTCAAGGCTCCTTTGAAAGGCTAATACTGATGTCTGATAGCATAATACCTTTACTCGATAAGCAGCGTACTCATGCGCAAATAATACAAATCATAGACGTGCAACAATATGTCATAATTAGCATCTTCCGTAATCTGTTAACAATCCTCTCGATCAAAAGAAGAAGAGGTACCATGCTAAAATATTACGAAGTATTATATACTGTGCTAGTACATACCGGATCTTGATAAGGCAAGAATTAGCCGAAGACGACAAATATTAACTGAAACGTAACCGATCGAGTGGAGTTACATGATAACCGAATTATATAAATCATTTCATGTTTCATCTCCTTGATTACTTGAAAATAAAATTAGGCTATAATTTGAATCAATGCAAAATATGACTGGATTGATAAGTGATAATATTGAAAGATTAAATCATGATATCAGTTAATATGTGATTTGTATATTTGTTACTAATGTAAAATATACATGCGCTCTATTACACTGTCTATTTCAATCACACAGTCTCTATTACACAGTCTATTGCAATCACACAGTCTCTTTTACACAGTCTATTTCAATCACACAGTCTCCATTACACAGTCTATTTCAATCACACAGTCTCTATTACACAGTCTATTTCAATTGTTAAATATTCATAAGCAAGTTAAATGAATGAATACATTTAGGAGAGTAATGTTAAGACTCGGACAAAAACAACACAAGATTTTACCGATATATTTCAGATTCATGTTTGGTGATAGTATGTTCTCTCTCGTGTGATACGGTTTTGGTGATAGTATGTTCTTTTTCTAGTAATACGGTTCTAAAATGTAAAGCGCTGTTGTTTATCACAGTAACTTACTAATATCGTATGATAATTTTGAAGTAGGACTCAACGCTTACTTTATGAAAATACAATTTCAGCAGTTTATAGGCCAACTATAAAAGTTACTTAAACAATATGAATCGAGAAAAAGAAGAAACCTTGGGTAAGAACTGTAAAGATAGCAAGCAGGACAATTATGAGAATATAATTGTAACTGCAGCTGCACTTCATTTAAAAGACAATGCTCATGAAACAAGTAATCAATGATATTAATTGTTGTTTGAGATGACTTAATTTACCTTTCGATATTGGTTATTTATTCCTAGCTCTCGGATCAAAACTGCAACAAAAAAAAAAGCCAAACACTTGAAATAGCACAATGAGATAATGACCTAATAAAGAAAAGCCTGTTTTAAAATATATATTATTATATTAACAATACTTTCAGACAATGTTTCCGCTGATTATAGGATAGATGGAACAAACAGTGAGCAGTATTCTGTATGTCCTGCTTGATGTTGTCTGCGAGTGATTTTATGATAAATATTCATCCAATGCGTTTTGCCAAATAGCCCCTTTTTTACTTTTACTACAGCTAAATCGTTATCCAGACCTTTCTAAGAACAGATCACTAGTTCATTTTGTAAACGGTGGCATTGATTAAACATATATCTTTGAATAATGCTCAAGTTTTTCCTCAGGAGGTAATTTATTTTTCATCATTTATTTTTCTTTCATGTTTAGCTTGTACATATAGCGCATCAAAAGTTTCCAAAAAGTATACATTGATACATGGACATATTATGCAGGTTATTAAAACCTTATATATAATAAATTACATTCGCCATGACTAATTGACCTACCTTTCATTTACAACATAACCTTCATTGTTGGTATATTTGATTTAGCATATTTAATTGGCAGCATGCCAATTCCTTCTTGTATAAATTATTGAAATATATCATAATCTGTACATAACCTTATTTCTACTCCTGTTAACTTTGCTAAATGAACCAATTCTGTAGAAATATGAATCTGAGCTGGATCTAGTTTATATTATTGCATATAAACCTTTGTAAAATATGACCATTTTTAAGATTTTAATTTGGAATAATCCCTGATATCCTTGACATATTGAAAGTTGTGATCTTTTATTACCCAATCTCTGAATCTGGAATAAAAATTTTGTATTCGCGGCATGTGAATTTCCAGCTATTAATATCGCAAAGATACTCAATTGTTAAATGCGATTTCTTACAAACTTTATTTTTATTTCAATGTTGTTTTTCTCAAGAAATGTATTATGATGTAATTGCTTTGAAAATTTCTCTCTATGGTTTTGTTCATAAACCTATAAATATATATATATATATAATCATAATTGTCCTTTCCATTTCTTTTGCGAAAGAAAATTTCCACAAAAACCATGCCAATTAAATTATATTTTTCTTCATGATTTTGTATTATTTCTACTCCTTCATTAGGACCAAATTTGTTACTGGTTTAATATTTACACGGGAATATTAAACTTAGAAAATTATATGTTAGCTGATACATATTTTGGGTGTCTATATTTAAAATTACATTTATTATGTCCATGATCTTGGACTAACCAGTTAAATGGTGATGCTCGATTACTCACATTCTGTACCGGATAGCTTTTTTTTTTCACAGAGCTGATCCACTTTGGTAGAAATAATATTAGTTCCTTTCTGTTTGTAATAATTATTTAAAAAGCGTTATTTAGGAATGTTTTGTCTCTTAAATATTTTGTAATACTTTTTAAAGCAGTATTTTCATATGAAAGGCACATATTATAGTTGTTGTGCAATGTCTTAATATAAATGCAATTTCCCTATTAGATGCTTTGCTTCATGCACCGCGCACTGAATAATAACTACGTTTATTACTGCCATGACTTGTTATTACAATGCTCTAGAAATCACAATAATAAATTTACTTACAAATATCGGAATAAAACGCTAATGTGTCGCTTATCGATGATTATCACTATTCTAGCAATATTAAGAACTGTTATTACTATATCAATGCTCCTTTTTTATATTGTTTTAGTACAATATTGTCATCACCCAAAATAGCGTAAAGCTTTATCTGGTTCGACATTCTTTTGCGGTGTTTTATTGCCTTGTTATCTTCAGTGTACTTATTATTTTAATGGTACAATTTTTCAGTTGGTTCTCAAAGATTAATGGAATAGACGTATATGTAACAAGTACATAGGATTTTTTTTTTCGTTTATTATGAGTCTTTTTTATATTTTTTGACTTTGGAATACTTTACTAATAATAGTGTATAGTATCACTTATTCACTGTTTTAACCCATATATGTTTAGAGAAAACATTTATTACTTTCGAAATGTATTTTTGTATCTGACTGTGAATATTGCAAATTGACTTAATTGGGTTGCTTTGGATAATCAGTGTCACTTATAGAAACCCTTTGCTGAGAACTCTTCCTCTCTAGTTTGTTGGCTTATTTGAAGTTACAAGGTTCACACTGTGTCGAGTCAGTTTTGTTTCTTCTTGTCCTTACGCCTAATGTTTTTACCAATTGATAAACTTGTATGTAAACAACTTGACTTACCAGATTACCTAAAGAAACATAAGGGCTGGACCATATGACATTTATTTTATTATTACTGAATGAAGTTTTGGATAATTTTACCTTTTTGCTGATGTAATACCCTTTTAATCACTTTAATAGCACATCAAACGTAAATAAATCTAAAAGTAATAATCGTCTACCTTTTAAATGCAGATTGCATAATGGCTCAACGCTAAAATAGTTATCTTCAAGAATAACGTGCAAGTGCAAGAGAAAATATATATCATGTTGTCATTTTTGACCTCCAGTACAATATTTGTCAGTGTTTATTTTTAGTATCAGATTGGTACATATTACTTTCAAAACTACTGACATTTAAACAAGCAGCTCTTTGGTATTTCTCAGTGTGACTAATTGCAGTTATTAACTACGTAAAGTATACAGCATTTTATATAATGGACTAAATTTAATTTCTGGATTTTTTTTCAGCTTTATTAATATTAGACCTGAAAAACTGGAGTAAAATATAAAAATCTCTGAACAGTGACTCGGGAGCAAATTTGCAGATAGTAAGGTTCGATGTTAAACTGTTGCATGGACTTTGATACCAAATTGTCTCTGTTAATTCAAAGCTGGAAATGAAAAAAAAAATTGCATTAATCTAAAACGTACAAGTTTCAAGATGATTCTAGTAACAATGGGATGTCGTCTGCTACGTTTCCAATTTTCTTCATATTATGTATGCTAAAATTATGAGGTAGGTTGCTTTAATTTCTAACATAATGGTTATTTTGCAGTTTCTTTAAAAATCACCAAAGAATATTTGCAAATATGTTAGCTTTTCCTATTATTTCGTAAAGATACTCGTTACCTATAAACTTTTCACAAAGCCAAAAAGCGACAATATGTATTATTGCTCGGGAATAAAGCTGCATAAATAAAAACATCACTTTGTTTAAAAATCGCATGAAATGAGCTTTTGAGGCCCATGATGAAGAACTCTAATTTACAAGGAAACGTGAAACTGTTTTATGATTCATTGCATCAGTTAGTCATTCATGTAATCAACATTAGTGTCTAATTGAAATATTGTTTTATACTATTTGCTGACAGGAAATATAATGAATCTTTCCTTCAGGCATCTGAGTTCTCTTGTACGCCTTAAGTTTCGATAATTGTTACTTTGTTCATTGAAATGAATGATTGTTCTTTATATAAAAACACCATTAGTTTCATGGCAATATATACACATCACTTTCAGAAAAAATCTTCACTGTCTCCTAATCTCGAAAATAAATGCAAATATTCATTAGCCAGTTTAAAAAAGATACAGACATATGATGACCTTTATAGTACTAAATAAAATCTATTTTAACACACAAAATAGAATATATATATATATATATATATATATATATATATATATATATATATATATATATATATATATATATATATATATATATATATATATATATGTATATATATATATATATATATGTATATATATATATATATATATATATATATATATATATATATATATATATATATGTATATATATGTATATATATATATATATATATATATATATATATATATATATATATATATATATATATATATATATATATATATATATATATATATATATATATATATATATATATATATATATATATATATGAATGATGCGAAAATGTTGGGCAGGCATCTCCACCACACTCCCAAGTAGTGAAGGGGGTCACCCTAGCCTCAAGGGGGAATTAGCATTACAGAACCCCCCTGGGTCACTCGAGCCTCAATGGAAATTTAACATGGGGAAAAATCATGGGTCACTCTAGCCTCAAGGGGAATTTAACATGGGAAAAAAGTCTTGGGTCACTCTAGCCTCAAGGGGAATTGAACATGGGAAAAAAAGTCTTGGGTCACTCTAGCCTCAAGGGGAATAGAAAATGGAACAGGGTCGGGACCCTATTTTAATACGGTCCCGACCTGATGGGTCTATGAAAAGGGAACAGGCGAAAATTGAAACAGGGAGGATTCTCTGTTTTTTTTAAAAAAAATAAAAAAAATAAAAAAGGGGTAGGCAATTGAAAGTCTATCTCATTTCGAGAGATGTGAGTGACCCTGAAAAGGGCCTTTGGGTTTATGTTAATATGCCCTTAACATAAAGGGCATCAGCGGCATCTTCTTGTCCTTAAGCTGCGTCTTACTGCAGGGCCATAAATCAGAGTCCTCTTGAGGCAACCTTGTCTCTCCACATACACTCTTCGTATCCACAGACTGGTGTCTGACCGGTGGACAACTGTCCACTTGGATCGGACATACATTAGCATGTCCGTCCTAAACATCATTGAAGAAACAAGGGTGGATGATTCGACTGTGGTCCACATCTTGAGGCAACGAGAACAGGCGAATCAATGCAGTGAACTGCGCTTATTTATAGGTAGAGGAAGGATTGAAACGGATTGAGTTCATTGACCAATCCAAACACGCGTTACAAAATTCAGTCAGTCCGCATCCAATCCGAAGAGAACAGTCTGTGACGTCACGTGGTCTATATAGATTCGCTAGCGCCTGTGCGGTGTCAATCCATGCGACAGTGATTCAACATGACGGAAACTCAGAAAACGATCCATTGGGGTGCACCAGCAGTGGAGACTACACAAGGGAACCCGGACTTACTTTCAGAAGAGGTAAATTGGGATTTTGTGGATTTCCTTACCTCGCAAGAATTTGTTCCGGAACTTTCGTCACCTTCTTCATTACCGCACGTGGAGAATTTTAGACAGAGACAGAAAGAAGAATTGGAGAAATTTATACGGCGGCAAAAGGAAGCAGAACAAGCTTTTCTCCTACAGCAACAGCAACAAGAAGAAGAGGTAAGAAAAAAAGAACAAGAAGAATCAGCAAAGAAACAAGAGGGTGAAAATCAAACGGTCACGGTACTGTTGGACATTTTAGCGGAGTTAAGAAGTCTGAAACAAATGTATCAGACTTCTTTATCACGACCGAAGAGAATACGACCTTCCCGAGCTAAACACGCCAACCGTGTGACTAAGCCTACCGTACCACCCTTAGTGATTTCAACCAAATCATCATCAACAGTACGCAGTCCAGAAGTAGGCCTTGGCCGTGGCAAAGGCTTAAGGCAGTTAAAGTTGATTGCTTAAACTCACCCCTACACCAAAAAAATGCCCTTTTCAGGGCCACCCACACGTCTCTCGAAAACAGATACACTTTCAATTGCCAATAACTCATAAAAACAACAACCCATTTTACCCCTATAGTACGTGTCTATTATGAGTGCGTGAGTGTACGTTCTTATTTTAAAATCAAAACCCAAAGACACTTACGTTATATATTTAATTTATTCTTTTATCAATAGTTACAATCCAATTCACAATTCACATCAGAGCACTTTAAAAAGTACATTCACTTCTTCTGTCTCACTTTTTAGTCTCTCTGTTTTTTTAATTTCTTCACCGTCACAGTCTTTTCCTCCTCTTCCTCCTCACTTTCTTCCCTTCTTCTTTTCTTCTCCTGTTTCTTTTTCTTCACGTGGCTGCTTTCTTCCTCTGAAGAATCCCTCTTTTCTTCTGACTCCTCTTGTTTCTTTTTTGGGCAATCTGGAGACCAATGTCCTTTTTCTTGACAATAATAACAGGTATATTGGCTTTTGTCTCTTTTAACCCCTGTTTTTCTTTTTTGACGGTCTGGACACTCTGAAGACCAACGCCCATTCTTCTGACAGATATAGCAAGTATCTTCACTTTTATCTCGAAAGGAAGGAGAGTAGTCCGTCGGCTGGTCTGAAGAGAATTTTCTAATCACCCCTCGCAAAGCTCTGATGAAACGTTCGATATGGCTAGTCTCTTCCATCGTTGTGCTCGGTTTAAGAGTGAAATGAATAGTGAAAGGACAAGACACACACCCTTTTATATACGCTGGTCTGCCATGACTATAAATTAGTCCATGGTGTTTAAACTTGAGTCATTTGATATTTTGCACTCAAGATGAAACGATCCAATTCATTCAAGAAGAAAGAAGAAGAAGAAAATAAGAGGCAGAAACGTGATCTATCGCCTCGTACCAGGGCTGAAGTCATGGCACAAATTCATGCCAGTGATTTTGAAGAGGACATGAGTGAACCAGAATCCAAACCCTCTAAACAAAGTTCACCACCCTTAGTCAACCCTGAAAAGTACTATTCCATTCGAGAGACGGAAAAGCGCTCCTCTAGTAAATTTAGAACCACGGCTTACAAATACACGGTGAAGTTTAAAGATTTCAAGTCCGAAGTACCGTTAGAGAAAGCAGAAGGGTTCATCACTGGGGTGTGGGATTCTTTGCTCACCACACTCAAGCGACAATATCAACCCAAAGAAGACGATCGCTTGAGACTTTCCATACAACACGATGGTTTCAAATCCCCTGTTTGGATCGAGTTTAGCACCCCTGCAGAATTGACCGCTTCCAAAGTCATGGACAAGATTCAACACGTACAACAATCCAATGACCAGTTTGACATCACCGATGGAAAAGCCACACTGGACATAACCCACGTCTCTCCTCCTCAAGGGACTGGACGCAAAAAGATGTTATTGGTAGACGAGCTTCGCAGCACCAAAACAAGTCTCGTCCGAATTCACAACCCTCAAGACCAGATGTGTTTAGCCAGGGCCATCGTGGTGGGACGAACCTATGTCAACAAGAACGACACGGTAGAATGGAAAAGAGCCTGGAAAACTATTCGACAATCGAACCGAGCCAAACAACGAAACGAAGCAGAACTCCTGTTACAACAAGCCGGCCTGTCCAAAGACACACCCTGCGGCATTCCTGAAATGCAAAAATTGCAAGATGTCCTAGCTCCACGCTACACCTTGAAAGTGGATCCTCAAGAAATGCGTGCGCCTCTGTTGTTTCGAGGTCAAGATTTTAAGGATGGAAAATACATTCACCTTTATCATCACGATGACCATTTGGATACCATTACCACTATCACTGGATTCCTGGGATACGCTTATTACTGTGAGAAATGTGACCATGGTTATAACAATCGAGAGCAACACAAACATTGTGGATCGAAATGCTCAGGATGTTTGGCCTCTCCACCCTGTCTGAGCGAAGGGCAAAAACCAGTGCATTGTTTCACTTCTCTGCGAACGTTAGTCAGTCCTGCCTGTTACCAACAACATCTGAAGACGCAAGTTTCACAGAAGAAATGCGTTTGTCAACTGCTGAGATTGTGCCCCACGTGTGGACAAGGCCTACGTACCAATAATGCCAAGGCACACGTATGTTCAGGAAAGAAAAAATGTCACATTTGTCACCACATCGTGGACTTGGAACACGAATGCTACGTGCAAAAATACCAACCCCCACCAGAGAAAGAGGATGGACACAAGAAGAAAGGCAATTTCATCTTTTTCGATTTCGAATGCATGCAAGAGACTGGCATTCACATTCCTAATTTCTGCGTGGCTCATCGAGCGTGCGAGATGTGCATTCAAGAACCTATCTTCAGTCATTGCCCTCACTGCAGCAAGATTCCTGGAGGACGTGAAAAAATCTTTCGGGGACCCAACACGCTAGCCGATTTTGCCCAATGGGTCTTAGACCCCATCGACAAGACGTGGAGTCAAGAGGACATCGAACGTTACGGAGATTGTCATCGTCATGCCACGGTGATGGCTCACAATTTCTCCGGATACGATGGACAGTTTCTTTTGAGATACTATACGGAACAAGGCACCGAGCGTCCTAAAGTGACTTTGAACGGAGCCAAAATCATTTTCATGCAAGTGGGACAAGTACAGTTTAAAGATTCGATGAGCTATTTGGCCATGCCTTTGAGTCGAATGCCTAAAACGTTTGAAACGACAGAATCTATAAGAACATATATATCTCTCTCTTCAACAACCACCATAAAATTTTAGGAAAAAAGGGGGGAAAGGGGGGGGGGTCACTATTACGACCCCGACAACATGCGTACCGAACAACGAGAAGCTTTCTACGCTTGGTACCAGGCTCACGCCTCGGACCCTTTCGACTTTCAGGAAGAAATATTAAAGTATTGTCGTTCCGACGTGGACATTTTACGACGTTGCTGTGGAAAATTTCGAGAACTGTTCATGGAACACGGAGGGGTCGATCCTTTGAAAGAAGCTTGCACCGTGGCCAAAGCGTGTTCCTTAGTGTACCGGCAACGATTCATGCCTGAAAACACCGTGGCTGTCATCAGTTCTCAAACGACCAACTGTGTCAAACGTCAATACTCGGTCAAAGCCCTACGCTGGTTTCATTACTTGTGCGACAAGGAAGACAAATGGATTCAGCATGCCCGCAACGGAGGAGGCGAAAAGACCATCGGAACTCATTCGGTCGATGGCTGGGACTTAGAAAACCCCAAGATCGTGTACGAGTTTAACGGTTGCTTATTTCACGGATGTCCCGTCTGTTACCCTGACCGTGGCACTAAAAATCAGTTTTTACAACGAACCATGGAAGACCTGTACCAGGCCACTTGTCAGCGACGCCTAAGGTTAGAACAGGAAGGATACCAAGTGGTGGAAATGTGGGAACACGAGTACGATAACCGTTTGAAAACCGATCCCGAGTTTAAACGTGTCGTGGAAAGTTACCAGTTCATGGACCCGCTGAACCCGAGGGATAGTTTGTACGGAGGAAGGACCAATGCCACCTGTTTGCTGTACCAAGCCGACGAAGAGAAAGGAGAAGAAATACTTGGACGTGTGTTCGCTGTATCCCTACGTGTGCAAATATTGTCGCTTTCCTGCAGGGCCCCCACAATTGCTGACGGAACACATCGACCTGAAAAACATTCGACAATACGAAGGCTTGATCAAGTGCAAAGTTTTGCCTCCCACGGACTTGTACCATCCCGTGTTACCTCACCATTGCCAAGGCAAACTGATGTTTCCTTTGTGCCGTACTTGTGCCGAAACGTGCAACCAAGACCAACCTTGTCAGCACACCCAGGAAGAACGGGCCTTGACGGGAACCTGGGTCAGCGTAGAATTGTTCAAAGCTCTGGACATGGGATATCAACTGTTAGAAGTGTACGAAATTTGTCACTTTCCCAAGACACAACAATACCACAAGGGTGACCCCACGCAGAAAGGCATTTTCGCCGACTACGTGGATGCCTTTTTGAAACTGAAACAAGAAGCCAGTGGCTATCCTTCCTGGTGTCACACTCCCGAAGACCAAAAGACATTCAAAGAGAAATACCGGGAACAAGAAGGCATCTCTTTAGATCACATCGAGAAAAACGAAGGCAGGCGATCGTTTGCCAAAGTGATGTTAAATTGCTTGTGGGGTAAAATGCCACAACGTCCGTGTTTACCCAAGACGGAGTATTTGACAGAACCTTCCGGCTACTTTCAGATGATTCACGACAAAACCAAATTCATGAAACACGTGGACGTCGTTCGCGAGGATTTTATCTTGGTCAATTACGAAGTAGATCTGGACTTTGTAGAAGCCGACGAATTTGGAAATGTCATCATTGCGGCTTACGTGACAGCTCATGCTCGCTTAAAATTGTACGATGCTTTGAACTGTTAGGGGAACGCGTCCTGTACTTTGACACGGACAGTTGCATTTACATCGATCACCCGAGTCAACAGCACCCTGACATCGAAGGAGACCGTTTAGGAGCCTGGACAGACGAGTATCCCGACGACAAGATTCTAAGTTTCGTCAGTGGTGTTCCTAAAAATTACGGCTACGAATACCGGGACAAACAAGGAGAAGTGCACAGGAAGTGTAAAGTGAAAGGACTGACTCTGAATTATCGTACCAGTCGTGTGGTCAACTTTGGGGTATTGAAAGAAGCGTTGCAATCTGGAGAGGATGAACACTTTAAAGTGACCACCTATCAACCCAACAAGATTGTACGTTTACCCACTCACCACATCGACAGTCGATCACTGGAAAAAGTCTATCAAATCGTGTACCAGAAGCGAGTGAGACTTCCCAATCATTTCACCTTACCGTATGGACACGTCGGTATTGGTCTGTATATAAAAAGAAACCCTAGGCAAGATCGATAGTTCATTGTGACTACCAAGACCAAGCGAACAAGATAAATACTTTCAGAGAGACACAAAACAAGTTTAGAAAGGCACAATTCAAGTGTGGGGCTTCTGAAGTGGAATGCGATTGTGAGCCTTGCGATGGGAACGATGCTGTACGCTGTGACCTTAGCGATGCCGTAAAGCATCATAATGAACTTTGTTCTCACTACCCCATCATGGAAAGTGATGCTGTGCGTGTCAAACCTGAGGTATGCGAAAGCGATGCCGCTCGTCCTCTTGGACATTTTACTGGGTTTCGTTTTAAAGCTGGATGTTCACCTTTACGTCTACCTCCAAACTCCTGTCCATGTCACCCAACCCTCATCGAAACGAACCTGTGAAAGACGAATATTCGTTTCCTGTGCGTTTGTCGGAATACTGCGACTTTGAAAATCGTCTTCAATCGTTCAAAGGAAAATGGCCTAAGTATCTGGGAGGACCGACCCCCGAAGAATTAGCCAGAGCCGGATTGTTCTACTTGGGCGAAGGAGATAAAGTCAAGTGCTTCAGTTGCGGTGTGTCACTTCACCACTGGGAACCACAACATTCGGCCTACGTAGAACATGCTCGATG
Organism: Sinohyriopsis cumingii; assembly: GCA_028554795.2. Classification (NCBI taxonomy): domain Eukaryota; kingdom Metazoa; phylum Mollusca; class Bivalvia; order Unionida; family Unionidae; genus Sinohyriopsis; species Sinohyriopsis cumingii. The sequence goes on along the minus strand of CM068829.1, from coordinate 67,012,299 downwards.
GTCACCGAATTGTCATTACTTACCCTTAGTGGGACCGAGACATTGAAGTAACTTACCATAATCTGTTTATGGATACTTTACAAGAGAACATTCGCACTTTGCCTGTGGAGTTGAGAGAAAGAATTTACCGAGAACTGGTCAAAATACAAGTGAAACGTAAAGAACAATTGCATCCGTTACGTCACCGGTGTTTGAACCACTGGTATCTGAATGCTATACAAGGACTGATTCAGTTGAAAGTGTTCCATTGGACAGACATTGATCAACGATCCCCTAGTTTTAAAAAGGATTGGTTTGCTATTGATGATTCTATCTACTACATTGTAAACTTACTGCATCGAATTCCAGAGGAAGAGTTAACGAATTACCAACATCTTGTATACAATGTCAACTTAGTGAAAGAGGAAACTTCTGAACGAATTGTAATGTGTAAATTAGTAACTAAACGATTTAAATTGGACACTGAAGTAAAACCATGTCTGTGCAAACGGTACATTTCTTGTGTCAGAAAGAGGATTTAGTATGACCTATTCATGGATACTTTTACAGGAGAATTCGTGCTTTGCCTGTGGAGTTGAGAGAACGCATTTACCGAGAGCTGGTCAAAATACAAGTCAAACGTAAAGAACAGTTGCATCTTTAATCACTGGTACCTGAATGGTATAAGAGAACTGATTCGTCAGAAATTGTTTCAGTAGTCAGATCTTGTTCAGTACTTCCAGGGCCCCGATGATCCACGTGTTGATCATTTTGGTTACTTCGAGATTCACCTAGTGCAACGCATTGAGGAACACAAGTTAAAGGATTACCAACATATTTTTCGTGGAATCTACTTAGCGGAAGAGGAAACCTCTAAACAAACTCTGACGTTTCGGTTACAGTATGCAAGATTTAGATTCCCTACTGGAGAACGAAGATGTCTGGCTAGAAAGTACGTGTATTGTTTCCGAAACAAAGAGACTATAAAAACAGGCTGCCATGCCACGACTTATGTCACATGTAATTGAACAGATTCTGTGGAAGGATCTCAATGACCATATTCAAACCGTGGATCATTACGATCAATTATGACGAGAACTGTATCCGTTCAATTTGGGACGACGCATAGTGTGTGTCTTAGTGACTTGTTTTCTGGGATTTCGTTTACCAGTCGATTCCTTGTGGACTCTTTACGAACAGTACTTACCATCTCATTTAACATGAAAGTGGTGCCTTTAAATGTTCACGAGAGACTCCTTTTCCTCAAAGCCTTACGTTTTCATCTGGATACTTCTCGACCTCTACGTGAAGAAAAGATTCGTCAACTTTTAGCTACCCAAGACGTGTATGACGATGTGTGTGTAGCTTGTGACTTACACCCCCATTGGACAGATGTCCGTGCCTGGAAAAAATGGGATTGTGAGGTTTGGATCCAAGAAGTGGCCCAGTATGCTCGAGAGTTGTGATCCTTCCTTTCAACGACCAAAGAAAAAAGTTACTTTTCAACCTGTGTTAGTGACAGTACCAGAAGAACCCGTCACCCTGGACAGGACTGTCGTGGACATGCCTGAAAGACCCTTTCGGGAGGACACTTGTGTGACCTTACCCCCTATAGTACTGGTCAGAACCTTACCCAAAACATGTTGTACAGACACTTGTGTTTATTCCACTTTGATGGTTATCATGTGCCTTTTATCATTGTACTTAAGCCTTTGGCTTTTATGTATTTTTGTCTTTCGTGTTCATGTTTGAAACATTCAATAAACGTGTCCTGGAAAAAAGTATATAAACTCTTGTCTTGTCTGTTTTTCGTGTCACAAGTGACATTCCTAACACTATGGCTACCTCTGCTGTCTCTGCTCCCTCTTCCTCTACTGTCAAAGTCATCGACGAACACTTAGATCGTGCCAGTTGGGAGGCTTTGTATCTTCGCCATCCCTTTAACATGCTCATTGCTGGACCTAGCGGTTCAGGCAAAACCGAATTCGTCAAACGCTTGATTGAACATAAACATCATTTGATCGATCGACCACCTCAACGCATCGTGTGGTGTTACAAAGAGTGGCAATCGGCGTACAGCCTCTTGCGAGAAAGTCAAGGCGATTCCATCGTGTTTGTGCAAGGCATTCCTAAAGAAGACGACGGCATCGTCTCTGACTCCCGTCAAACCCATTTGATCATTTTCGACGACATGTTAGGAGAAGACGAAGAAGAAATTAAACTGTGGTTCACGCGCAAAGGGCATCATCGTAATGCCAGTGTCGTTTACATTACTCAAAATTTGTTTCAACAAAGTAAAGCCCATCGCACCATCAGTCTCAATGCGCATTACATGGTCTTGTTTAAAAGCCCTCGAGATAAATCGCAAATGCAAGTCTTAGCCAAACAGTTCGGGACGCCTTGGCTGACTCAGGCGTACGACGATGCCACTCAAACTCCACACGCCTATTTACTTGTCGATTTGAAACCTACGACCCCCGATGATTTGCGATTTCGTACCCACTTGTTTCACCACTGCGGCCAAGACGGAGGGCCTGTCCTGTACATGTCTCCGTCCTCGACTTAACTTCACTCCACAAAAAAATCTATAAAAACCTCAGACCCTTTGCGTTTGTCTCACACAGTTTGAACATGACGTCCCTTCAGTCGCATCTTCCCGTCAAATTGATTCGTGCCTTGTATGGCTTCAGTCGAGAAAAAAATCCACAAACACGAGCTCGTGTCTCAGAAGCTAGTCTCAAAGAAGTCTTACGATGGTTCACGGTGACAGCACGTCAATTACTCCAAGGGATCATTCAGATTCCTCATCAAACTAAACGCTTTTTTGATCGAAACAAAGTCGCTTTGACCCAACTGGCCGATCTCCGCATCGACACTCAAACCAAAAAACAAATCATTTTGAAACCTGGAGGGAGCGGTACCTAGGAGGGGTCATCATTCGCTCTCTCTTAAGATGGGATCCTAATGCTCCCAAACTTCTCCCCAAGAAAAAAGTCAAACGAAGCTCCAAGAAGAAGAAAAAGACCAGGTCCACAAGGAGACCCGTGTCTCCAAGAACTTCTCCAGTGGCATGACCCTCCTCTTACCAGACACCACCCCGGAAAAAGAAAAGAAGCCCCCAGAAAAAGAAACAGAGAAAAAGTCCCCAGAAAAAGAAAAGCCCACAGAAGAAAACTAGTCGCAAGAGAGACACTTTGGCCAGGACGCAACCTTACACTCGCAAACCACGACCTGCCACGGCGGTGACCGCGTCTCCGGCAGCCTCACGTTCATCCACTTCCCCGTTGATGACACCAAGAACTAAAGAGTACTTGGAGACGTTGATCACACCAAGAACTTCTCCGTTGATGACCCCAAGAACTTCCCCAGTGGCAGGACCCTCCAATTTAGTGGCAGTGGCTGCTGCTCACAAAGTACCTGCTCCAAAAATCAAAGTTCAAGAAAGATCGGGCATGTTACAAAGTTTACTGGATTTGTCCAAGCAAGAACTGGCTCGATTTAGTCCGTTGCGTACCCCTACACGACGTGTCATGCCTGTCCTGAAGCTGATACGACGTAAAGACAATCAGTGGCGACGCGTTCCAGTATAAAAGAGGCCTGTGACCAAGTCGGGGTATCAGTGTTTTTGGTGCTGAAGACTCAAAGATGTCACCCTCCAGAAAACATCCCTCTTCTAAACAGCCCCAAGGAAAGAATAGGAAAGGACTGCCTCCTCGTTTAGTCAAACATGGGGACATGTTATCTGTCCTGTCCAAAGCTTCTCCACCCCTACGAAAAAAACGCTTTCAGTCAGCCTCCAAAGAGGTCATCTATACCGTGTGCGAATGTTGTTTGAACGTCTTGAAAGGCACGATCCCTTTGTCCAAACACCAGAAACAATGCTTAGGCAAACATCGTCACGTTCTTCGCCACATGGTTCAAAAGAAAATTCCCCTTCGTCAAAAGAAGAAGATGTTGGTCCAACGTGGAGGCATTTTACCCCTCTTGTTAGGCCCCTTACTGAAAGGAGTCTTGGGAACCATGTTGGGAGGACTGGTGGGAGCAAGATAAAAAGGCCCTCGGAAGTCCCAAGATCTCAGAATCGACCCCTGACAACCCCATGGAAGGACGAAAACTAGCTTTAGTGCCTTACAAACGATGGATGGAATACAGTCGTTGGCAAGAACAACGCACCCCGCATTTACCTCCCAATCCCCATTTGAGCGAGATGTCCTAGTTACAACACGAATTACAGTCCTTGATGGATCGCCAAGATTTGTCCGAAACAGAAAAATCGCAAAAGTACTGCCATTTCTTGCAACGACTGCACCTCTTTCACCAGAAAGCTTTAGACGAAACAGCTCTACCCACTCTGAAAGATTTTAAGACCTTGATGAAAAGTCCAGCATCATCGTTACCACCACCACCAATACTACCATCCCCAGGAGTCACCAGAGATGCTACCCCACGAAGACCTGAGAAGAAGAGATGCGAGAAGTGTTTCAAACCGTCAAGTAAGATTGCAGCATCCTTGTCGACCCCGTCCCCCACACCCCAACGAGAAGAAATGAAAGCTTGGGTTAAAAAGATGATGTCCACTCCTCCTTCGACAGAAGTGAAAAAGAAAGAAGGGAAACCAGAAGTGAAAAAAGAAAAGAAGACCAAAGCCATTCCATTGCCACCTCCACCACCACTACCTTCGACTTCTACTCCCATAGCCCATCGGACACGTAAATCCGTTTCTAAACCACCCTTTCGTCCCACCCAAAGTAGCATCACGGAAGAGTGGGTGACTTATTAACACACCAAAAAAAATGGAGAAGGTGTTAGCCAGCATTTACTACGATCCATCCCATCCTGCAGGTTACGCAGGAGTTCAAAAATTGTATCGTGCTGCCAAAACTCGACTGAAAAGTCTCCGTTTACCTCAAGTGCAACGATGGTTACAAGAACAAGCTACCTACACTTTACACAAACCCATTCGACGCAAGTTTGCCAGACGTCGCACCCGAGTGGAAGGCATCGATCATTAAAGGCAAGCCGATTTAGCCGATGTCTCTGATTTGGCCAGCTACAATCGCGGCTACAAATATTTGTTTTGTGTCATCGACGTCTTTTCCAAATTTGCCTGGGTCGTGCCCTTGACTTCCAAATCGAGCAGCGAGTTAGAGCGAGCCCTGCAACGAGTGTTGAAACAAAGCTGTCGTCACCCTCTTCGATGGCAAACGGACAAAGGCACCGAATTTCTGAACCAAGCTTTCCAAAAAGAATTAAAGAAACGTGACATTCATTTTTTTACCACCGAGAATCCTGAAACTAAAGCCAGCATCGTGGAACGTTTTCAACTCACTTTGAAAGAACGCATGTGGAAATATTTTACGCATCATCACACTCTGAAGTACATCGACATCTTACCGCACCTGGTGCAAGCGTACAACCAATCTTACCATCGAAGCATTGGACGTGCCCCGCAAGAAGTGACTCCCGAGAACGTCCCCGACGAGGGCTGTCCCCAAGAAAAGTGGAGTGTTGGCCGTAGGAGATTGGGTGCGCATTGGCAAAACCAAACGCACTTTCGACAAAGGTTACTTACCTAACTGGACGACCGAATTGTTTCGTGTCACTGGACGAGTGCATGGCCGTCATCCTACCGTCTATAAATTAGAAGACATGAACGGAGAAGTGCTCAAAGGAACATTTTACTTCCCCGAGTTACAACGTGTCACCAAAAACTAAGACGACGTGTACGACATCAAAAGCATTCTCGAACGCAGAACCCGTAAAGTGGGTAAACGACGTGTCAAAGAAGTCAAAGTACGTTGGAAAGGATATCCACCCAGTTTTGATTCTTGGATCGACGCTTCGCAAGTCATCGACTATATAAAGAAGTGACCATCATGCCCTTTCACACAGACGCAGCTACGTCGACCACTCCTTCACCCAGTTCTTCTCTGCAAGATTTACAGAAACAACCCTTGTGGGTGTGGTGTGGAGAACGTGTGCCTAAAACGCAAATCGTCTTTTTCTGCCAAATCTTCGTGGTGTATTGTGTCATCGGGGCAGCCATTGCCAATTTGAGTTTGCAACAAGGAGACAAACAATTGTGGACCATTTTATTGAGCAGTTGCATCGGTTACCTGCTTCCCAATCCCTCCCTGAAATTCTCCTCGAACGGGAACAACGGGAACCTTGTGTTCAGTGCCAGTATCAGTTTCCACTCCAACAACAACAACAACAACCCTATTTTGGGCGGAGACACGCCTCTGACGTCCAGTAACCCCTCGGACAGCCATAGAACTCTGGAATTATGAGTCACCAAAACCAATTTTACTTAACCCTACCCAGTGACAGTTCCATGGAGGTGTTTCCCAACAATACCTTGTGCTGTTACACGGCCAAATTACCTCAGGCCATCCCATTAGATCACGAAGCCCATTGGGAAGTGGCTTTAGTAGAAATCATTCACCCTACCGAAGTCCTCAATGTCCTTCCCAATCAAAATTTTTTTAAGGTGGAAGTATATGACGAGCAAATGCAAAAGTACTTGAATACTCATGTCAAATATAGACACAAAGGCTATGATGACAAAGCTCAAACGTGGTCCTACCAATTGTTCGTTCCCCCAGGCTATTATTTTAGTGGTCAACATTTGGTCAGCACCATAGCCTCCAGATTTAATGTCGTGTTTCTTAAAGCTTTGGAAAGTGTCAACAAAAGTGTCACCCTGGAATACCATAAAGTAGCTATTGGCTTGTTGATGAAATTTCCTGAGGGGAGTAAAATCATGTCTGTTATATTGTGTCCTGAATTGTTTGATATGTTGGGTGGGGACACGAACATGAGGATGACCATGCTCAAGAAAAACGAATTGCCAGTTATTTCCGACAACGATTCGTTTACCAAGTTATTTCGTGCCCCGGTAGAATTGAACCAAGGACTGAATTTGATGTTTGTGTACTCCGATGTGGTGGAGTACAAAGTGGTGGGACACACCTCTGTGCCGTTACTGCGTGTCATTCCTTTCAAAGTGGATTCTGCCACGAACGCTGACGAGGAAGGTGGAAACACTTACCACGTTCACCGCGAATTTGTACATCCTCACTATTTGCCGGTCAGCAAGTCTTATTTGGACAACATTGCTATAAAAGGAGATCTTGGACAAAACATTTCATTCACCAAAGGAAAAGTCACGGTGAAACTCCATTTCGAAAACGGTTCTCTCACGACTCGTAAGTCATGTGTCCAGTGTACCGAGGGGTTGCTCGACAGCGAGGACACGGTTTAGGAGATATGTTAAAATCGGCTTTTCGTTCGGTGGCTCCGGTATTGAAACCGATGGTGACACGCGGATTGCACGCCTTGAAAGATGCGGCACTGACACACGGTAAAGAATTTTTCCAAAATGTCATCATCGACAAACAAAACCCCAAAGAAGCTTTCTTGAGAGCAGGCAAAAATGTCTTGTTGCAAACGGGTAAAGACCTTTTGGGCCGACGAGACACACCTATAAATGCCCTGCATGCTACCGAGTCAGGCATTCAGCAAGGACAAGGCAGAAAGAGACGACGAAGAAAACACCCTTTCACCAGACTTCACACGACTAAAGCTAGAAAGACAAAGAAAAGAAGAACCGTTCGAGACTTAGACGTTTTCGATTATTGAGACATAGAAAAAATGATGCACCGAGAATCTTGCGCTTGTTCCAAGTCGGAACTGGAACTGTTTGCCATGCCCCCCACCATGATGACCATGGAAGAATCCCAGTGGGTGGAATTTCATCCCGTCTCCTCTTTGACGGATTCCGCTCCCATCGAGTTTGAAATCAAAGGATAGCCCGAAGATTACATCGATCTGAATAGCAGTTACTTGTACTTGAAAGTCCAAGTGATCAAAGCGGACAGCACTCCTTCAGGACTCAATGACAAAGTAGCTCCCGTCAACAATTTCATGCATTCTTTGTTCAGCTCAGTGGATCTGTACTTGAATAACAAACTAGTCAGCAGCAGCATGGATACTTACCCGTATCGCGCCTACCTGGAAAATCTCTTGACGTACGGAAAAGAGGCCAAGAATACTCATTTGGATGCTTGCGTGGTATGGAAACCTGACACAGCGGGTACAACCACGTTTACCGACCTAGCTATTGCACCAGAAGATGACAATCTTCACAATGCGGGATATATAGCTCGACGACTGAAAATCAAGCAAAGTCGTAGTTTAGAACTGATGGATCGTTTGCATTTGGACATGTGGTTGCAAGAAAAGTATTTGCTGAACGGAGTGGATGTCCGCCTGAGACTGAATCGTAGTAGTGCTGCATTCCATTTGATGGCTGATGCCTCTTACAAAACTATCATTCAAGAAGCCCGACTTTACGTGCGTCATGTGGAAGTGTTACCTAAAGTGGGAAACGACATCAGTCAGACGTTGAGCAGAACGACCGCAAAGTATCCAATACGACGCGTAGAAGTGAAAACGTTCACCATTTCTACTGGACTGCGATCTATCATCGAAGATCATCTGTTCCAAGGACAGCTACCCAAACGTTTAATCCTTGGCATCGTAAGCAATGCAGCCTTCAACGGAGCCTACAATCAAAATCTTTTTGAGTTTAAGCATAACAATGTGTCCAAGATTGAAGTCAGTCGTCATGGCAAGACCTTGTGTACCCGACCTTTCGAACCTGACTTTAGTGATGCGAAGAAGAATTACTTGAGGTCGTACTTGTCCCTGTACGAAGCCACCGGACAGTTAGGAACCAACACCAGTCACGGTATTACGTACGACGATTATGCAGGAGGCTATGCTTTGTGGGCTTTCGATTTCACTCCAGACCAAGGCAGCGACGAGGGACATTTCCACCCTATAAAATCTGGTCAGATTCGAGTGGAAATTCAGTTTGCAAAACGAGACCCTGATGAAACGTTGAACGTCATCCTATATGCAGAATTCGATAATACGATAGAAATCAACAGTTTGAGAGAAGTCATTCTAGACTATTAGAAGCCATGGAAGACTGTTGTCCCTCTTTACCTAGTGGAAAAACTTTGGACATGGAATGTGAGGAGACTGTGGAAGAAGAAGTTATCATGATGAAGTCCCGATGGCCAGAACAAGAAGCCCATTTAGTCTCCTGTTTTGCCAAACACTTGGTCGAAAAAATGACGGAATTGATCAAGAAAGATTGCTATGGATGTCAAAACGATCATCCCAGTCAAATTCAACACGATAAATGCCTGATGCTGAGTCAAGAAGAAAAATTGGACCAGTATCTGGACGAGGCTTGGAGTCTCATCTCGGACGAAGTCGTGTTGCATCAGTGGTATAAAGACTTGCGTGAACATTCTTGTCCACCATTAACCACTCAAGAGATCCATCGTATCGAAGCTCTCCTGAATCAGAGTGAGGAGACGAAATGAAGAAACGGTTATTTGTCAGACATTTTCAAGCAAAAAGTCAGGATCGAATTGATGACTTATTATTACCTGTGAAGAAGAAAAAAACCACACAAAAAATGGATACCTGGGAACTTTATTACCTTTTGAACCACAGTTCGTACACGGCTTCTTGGAATCCTGTCGTCTGTGCTAAAGATGAACTCCCTCATCGCAAACCTCAAGACCATCAAGCTTATGTCATCAACACGGACGACAGTCATCTCCCAGGAACCCACTGGGTAGCCGTTTACTTTCCTCAAGAAGGATGTGTGGAATATTTCGATTCGTTCGGATTGCCCCCTTTGGAAGACGATATCATTGACTTTATGAGAAGAAATGCTCAGACCACCCGATTCAATAATGTGAAATTACAAGGCACATATTCCTTGGTGTGTGGACAATATTGTGTGTATTTTCTGCATCATCGCAGCCTGGGTTATTCATTAGAACATTTAGTGACTCATTTTGATCCTCGTTCTTCTTCTAGAAACGATGTGAAAGTAGATCGATGGTTTTGTGACCATTATGCTTATCTTTTGTCTCAAGCTAGGAAACGTAGTGTCCATCAATGGCCTAATGACTTCCAACAGTGGAAATCACAATTTCATTCACAACGTTGTCAGCCCTGTTTAAAGTAGAGTGTTGTTTGAAAAAATGTTTGAGATTTGAAAAAAATCTTTGATGTTATGTTTTTGGATTATTGTTAAAAATGTTAGAGTTGTTTGTTAGTGTTAAGTGATTTTGAATAAAAAAATGTTGTGTTTTGAAAAAAATGCCTTTGTGGTTTGTTTGGCTATAGGAATCTTGATTCATGCTCTTTGACTTCTTACTATCCCTCTCATGACACTCATTGAACGTTGCGGCTCGAAAAACCGTGGAGGGATGTTTGCCTTCACGTCCGCGCTTTGACTTGAAAGCCGGGGGTAGCCTCCAGTCTAACCATCCATTGTCGACTCATCCTTCTACGAAGATGTGCTCCAAACTAGCTAAGCTAAATGAAGCCTACGTGAATTTGCATAGGGTCAGACAAAGTCTGATACCGAAGCCTGAAGAGGTAGAGAATGTGAGAATGCTTAAAGTCACTGAAGACCTGATAGAAGAGCTCTTCAGAGAAGAAGTGAACAGGGAGAAAGAAGAATGGACAAAGAAGTACAGACTTCAGAGACAGCAGCAACAGCAACAACAACAGCAGCAGCAGCAGCAGCAACCTGAACCTGACAGAGGCTTTGTCGATTGTCGTATCGACACCAAAGAGTTCTTCTTCTCTTTCCGAAGAAGCAGACCTATCGTCAGAAAGTCTATCATCAGAGGACGTCGCATTCTTAGAAACTAAAAGATCGCCCTAGCTTCAACTTCACACAAGCAAAAAAAAACAGCCCTTTTCAGGGCTACCCAATACTCTAGAAAAGAAATAACAATCGATTTGCCAATGTGTGTATGTAGAGTAGTGTGAATATAAACACTAACTCTTTTCTGGTGTAATTGTATGTGTTTGTGTGGATAGTAGATAATGATCATATTTTTTGCTGTTTGACGTGCGTGGAGAGTAGATTTGGTGTTTGATTTGATTGCTTTGCGTATGTGAATAGTATATTGAAGTGATTAATGAAACTTTTTAAATTAGTAATGGGTAGTAAAAAAGTTAGTTAGTATTTCTTTTAGGTCCGCGCGTTGTTTGGTCATGATCTAGGTAATATAACTTTTGTCTTAGGGGGATGATTTCCATCATGTCCGCGCTTTTAGTTTAAATTGAAACTCGCTTGGCAGTCTAGCTACCTTTGTTGATTGATCAAGAGAATGAACACGAAACTAGCAAAACTGCTTGAACTTCATGTACACCTAGAATATGCCAGGCGTATACTAAATGAACTGGCCGCGGAGGCCATAGTAGAAGAGGGAAGAATGAAAGAGGAGGAGAGAAGTAACAAAGAAGAGGAGGAGAGAAGAAACAAAGAAGAAGAAGAAAAGGAGAGAGGAAATTTCAGAATCCCAGAGACAGAAGATTGGGATTCTGAAGCCACTTATCCCGCCTCTGCTCTTCCCCCAAAAAGAGTGAAAGGAGACTGGGGAAGAAGATGTGTGTGTGGTGCCAGGCCTGGAAGGTGCCATCATTAACCAGGTGTCATGGAGGTCAAAAAAAACAAACAGCCCTTTTCAGGGCTACCCAATACTCTAGAAAAGAAATAGTAATCAATTTACCAATGTGTGTATGTAGAGTAGTGTGAATATAAACACTGACTCTTTTTTCTTGTGTGTGTGTGTGTGTGTGTGTGTGTGTGTGTGTGTGTGTGTGTGTGTGTGTGTGGGTTTGTAAGCGCTCAAGTACGTTTGTGTGGATAGTAGATTATTGGGTTTGACTTTAATTCTTTGCGTGTGTGGATAGTAGATTTGGGGTTTGTTTATTGCTGTTTCACGTATGTGGATAGTATATTATATGAAATGAGAAAAGTAGGGGATGTTTTCCTTCACGTCCGCGCCTTTTAAGTGATAATCTAGGTAATATAACTTTTGTGCTTTAGGGGATGTTTTCCATCACGTCCGCGCTTTTCGTATAAGAACCCACAGTATTCGTCGTTCAAACCATTCTACAGAGAATAAAAAAGAAGATGGCTTCAAACCAACTTGATAAAATGAAAACATTGCAAGACGTCCTGGACAATTTGGGTATGATGGAGCAAATGTTAGTGAGGCTAAACGAGGATCACTATTCTTATAGTCCCCATCGAGTGAAGATGGAGATCAACAATTTAAGAAAAGTAAAGGACATGATCAGTGCTCTGATGAAAGAAATAAAGGAGGAGAAGGAGGATGAAGAGGAAAGGATAAGGATGAGAGAATGGAACGAAAAAATTGAAAAAGAAGAAGAAAATGAGAAGAGGAAGAAAGAAGAGGAGGAGAAGCAGAAAGAAGAGAAAAAGAAGAAAAAGGAGGAAGAAAATAAAGATTGATTGATTGATTGATTGATTGTTTATTTAACGGCGCATCAGCACTTTTAGGCTATTTAGCGCCAAACAAAGTGTTATTTGTATAATCTTTTAAAACTTATAAAAGGTCCTATATCGACCAGCGATATAAAAGAACAAATGGTTGAAATTAAAAACGGTAAGATGGTAACGGTGCAAAATAAAGCTTCCCGATCAACGGGAGATGTAAAAATGATGAATAGTTATTAAAATGGGACGGTATATGTAATATTGCATAAAACTGCACAAGGTGATAGCATAAAAGTCAGAGTTTAGGGTAAATATTTACGGCTTTCAGGAACTCTATAATACGAGTGATGTTTATAGTATCAAAAAGTTCTTTCATGTCATGCACAATGTAATAACGATCGCGCGTAGGTTGTAGGTCAAAGCACTCTATCATAAAGTGCTTGACAGTGAATGGTTCATTGCAAGAAACGCACTCTGGAGGGTCTTCACCTTTTAGTATGTGGGTGTGGGTGATATAAGTATGACCAATTCGGATTCTTGCAATGACTATCTCCTCCCTACGAATGGTTCTGTAGGAAGGAGTCCATTCTCCTAGAGTTGGCTTGATGGCATGAAGTTTGTTATTTACAGCATCATTCCATGATGCCTGCCACTTCTGACGAAAGAACTTTCTGATACAAGGTTTAAAATCAGTATATGGTATTTTAAAATCAGATGGTTCTTGAGTAAGGGCCATTTTAGCAGCGCGATCTGCTTTTTCGTTACCTTTAATGCCAATGTGGCTAGGTAACCAACAGTATATTATATTGTGGGAGATACTCAGCTCGGTATTTTTGACGAGTATGTTTTTTAATAATGGGTTCTCCAGTTTTCTATTGTGTAGTGACTGGAGTACTGATAGCGAGTCGGAGAAGATGATACTGTTTAAAATGTGTTTCTTTTCTATATGTTGCAGAGCAAGGTCTATTGCTCTGATTTCGGCTGTAAAAATTGATGCTCCGTTTGGTAAACGAACTTGCGTTGTGTGATTTCCACAAACAAAGGCTGCAGCAGCCTTTTCCTCATCCTTTGATCCATCCGTATAAATTCTGGTGTAGTTTTTAAATTCGGTGAGGAGTTCATGGTAAGAGTTGTGGAAGACAGAAGGGTTTGTTTCGGATTTTTTGCCATCGTGTAGCGTGAAAAGAACTTTTGTTTGTTTAATTAGCCAGGGTGGTATTTCGGAGATGGACGTTTTCTGAATTTTAGAAAGATCTATATTTGTAGTGTCAAGGCTGGATGATATTCTAATGCCAAAGGAAGGTATGACGTTTGGTTTATTTCCGTATCAAGTTTTGTATTTGGGTTGAAAAACAGCCGAAAAAGCAGGATTCAGAGGGTTTGATTTTAATTTCAGAGCATACTGTGCGGAAAGCATTTGTCTGCGATGCGATAACGGTGGTTCATTCGCCTCAGCTAGAAGGCTTTCACACGGGGATGTTTTAAATGCTCCCAGAGCCAGTCTTATTCCCTGATGATGAATTGGATCAAGCATTTTAAGATATGACTTTCGGGCTGAACCATACACAACGCACCCATAGTCTAGTTTGGAGCGAATAAACGTTCTATATAAATTCAGGATGACTTTTCTATCAGCACCCCAGTCAGTGTGCGCTACTACTTTAAGTAGGTCAAGTGCTTTTAAGCATTTGGCTTTCAAGTGTTTTAGGTGTGGAATAAAAGTCAGTCTTCTGTCAAAGATAATACCCAAAAATTTTGTTTCCTCAACAACTGGAATAGGTGTTCCATCCAGCGTGAGGTTCGGTTCATCGTGATGTTTTCTTAACTGACAGAAATGCATGCATACCGTTTTTGATTTCGAGAATTTGAAGCCGTTTGCATTGGCCCAATTTTGAATTTTGTTTATATTTTGCTGCAGTTGTCTTTCAATTGTATGCATGTGCTTTGACCGATAACATATTAGAAAATCATCAACGTATAACGAACAATCCACACCAGGAGTCAAACACTTGGTGATGCTATTAATTTTGATGTTAAAGAGCGTCACAGATAAAATACTGCCCTGGGGCACACCCATCTCTTGCTCGTGCAGATCTGAGAGGGTAGAGCCCACTCGTACTTTGAATTCTCTGTCGGAGAGAAAGTTGGATATGAAAGAGGGCAGACGGCCTTTTAGACCTAGATCGTGCAGGTCATTTAGTATCCCGTACTTCCATGTCGTGTCATAGGCCTTTTCTAAATCAAAGAAAACCGCTACTAAGTGTTCTTTCTTGATAAATGCATCTCGAATAAATGTTTCTAGTCTAACCAGATGATGGTTGGTGCTCCGGCCATATCGAAAGCCACTTTGGAAAGGAGATATTAAATTATTAGTTTCCAAGTACCAGACAAGCCGAGAATTGATCATTCGTTCCATTGTTTTGCACACACAGCTTGTGAGTGCAATTGGTCGATAGCTGTTAGGATCTGCGCTATCTTTACCGGGTTTGGGAACTGGTATTACTGTTGCCTCTTTCCAGATTTTAGGTACATTACCAGTAATCCATAAATTGTTGAAAATTTCTAGAAGGGCTGTTAATGAAGGTTCTGGGAGGTGTTTCAAAAACTGGCAATGTATTTCGTCAGGCCCAGTGGATGTATCGTGGGCCTTATTCAGAGATTCCTTCAGCTCATACATTGTAAACGGTTGATTATAACTTTCTGAGTTATTCGATGTGAATTTCAACCGTGTCTTTTCTTTGTGAGTTTTTAATCTTCTGAATGCTTCTGAGTAAGTAGAGGATGCGGAATTTTTTGAGAAGCTATCAGCAAGTATGTTAACAATGTCATGTTTGGAATTGATATTCTTGTTGTTTACTTTGAGATGTCGAAAGGAATTGTATTTCCTATTTCCATTGATTTTGCGGATCGTGTCCCAAACTTTCTTTATAGAGGAACGAGAGTTTAGAGTTGAAACATATTTTTTCCATGATGTTCTTTTACTTTGTTTAATCGTGCGGCGAGCATTGGCCCGAACAATACGGTACTTAGTTAAATTTTCGGGTGTTGGACGATTATTAAAATTTTTCAGTGCTTCTCGGCGTTGTCTAATGGCCTCTTTACATTCTTTTGTGAACCATGGTTTTGAGAGTTTTTTACCGTTTGGTGAGGACTTGGGAATGGATTCTTCTGCATTGTCGATTAAAACAGAAGTAAAATATTGAAAAGGGTTATTGTCGTTTAAGACAGTATCCCTATTAAGTCTAGTTGTACAAAGTGTTTCAAATTTGGCCCAGTCGGCCTTCTTTAAATTCCAATGTGGAACTGCTTCGTCAATTGTAACGTTGGTATTGTTAAGAGAGATTGGAAAGTGATCACTGCTGTGAAGGTCATCAGCGACCTTCCATTCATAGTCCAAAAGCAGCGATGGGGTATAAATTGTCAAATCAATACACGTGTATGTACTAGTTCCTGGGTGTAAATATGTCGGTGATTTGGTATTATATAGACACAAATCGTGTCTGGAAATGAAGTCTTCTATTTTGTGACCTCTGTCACTTATGTGATTCGAACCCCATAAAATGTTATGGGCATTAAAATCACCGAGTAGAATA
Organism: Sinohyriopsis cumingii; assembly: GCA_028554795.2. Lineage (NCBI taxonomy): Eukaryota > Metazoa > Mollusca > Bivalvia > Unionida > Unionidae > Sinohyriopsis > Sinohyriopsis cumingii. The sequence continues at coordinate 66,996,378 of CM068829.1, read as the reverse complement.
AAGGGTGCGGGGAGTTGTTGAACAAGGTCGTCTAATTCATTTGTTACTAAATTGGTGTTTGGTGGTATGTAGATAGAACAAAAGGTAATCACCCGATGCAGAGTGACGCTCACAGCAGTGGCTTGTAAATTTGTGTTTAGAGGGATGACGCTATGAGGGGCTCTGTTGTTCACAATAACAGAGACTCCTCCTGAGGCTCTGTCAACATTATGAGAGTAGTTGTTAAACAGGGAGTAGTTTTTAAGTGTGATGTTATCTATATCTTTCAAAAATGTTTCCTGAAGACATAGTACTGCAGGATCACGTTCGTTTAAGAGCAAAAGAATATCATTGTAGTTGGCTTTAAGTCCTCTACAGTTCCATTGTATGATGGTGTTCTTCATTACAAGTTTATATTGAAGATTCTGGAGCTAGGTTAGACCTTTCGCGGAGGCAATGTCTTTGGTTATTTATCTGGAGGAAGTACGGGGGTGAATTTTTTGTTGTTAGGTCTGGAGCCACCTTGAGGACATGGAGCAGATTCTTCTGCATCCATATCCTCAAAGTCTCCAAACCTATTGTGCAGTTTTATTGGGTCATCAGACCCTTTTTTCTGCCTATTTCCTGTCGACTTTTTCTTACTGTTTGGTGATTTTGATGGTGGAGGATTGTTGAACGTTGTTTGCGTCGATGTTGAGTTTTTTGGGGGTTTGTAATGCGATATGTTCGAGACGGAAGGGGATTCAGGTGGGTCTGTTTGGGTTTGGGCGTCTTTTGTTGCTTTTTGATTGCTCTTTACTATGGTTGAGAAGGATGGGCCGGGGAGTGATGTTCTATTTTGTACAAGCTTCCTGGCCTCTGGATACGGGATGTTGGATGTGTATTTGATCCTTTGGATTTCCTTCTCCTGTTTCCATATATCGCAATCTTTTGAATTTGCATGGTGTTCCTTGTCGCAGTTGACGCAATGCGGAGTGGCTTTGCACTCGGATTCCCGATGAGAAGGGTCTCCACATCGTCCACATACTTGGTTTCTGGAACAGCGGTCTTCATGATGACCGTATTTTTGACATTTGTAGCATCGGAGGGGATTTGGTATGTATACCTCAACCCTAACTTGTAAGAACCCAACTTTGACAACTTTAGGTACCGTTGGTCTGTTGAAGGTGAGTATAATGGTGTTGGTGTCTTGCAGATCATTGTTTCGTTTGATACGAATCCTACGAACTGCAGTGACACCTTCACTTTTCATCCCCTCTACGATGTCTTTGTCGCTGACTCCAGCCAAGTCACGGCAACGAATGACGCCTTTTGATGTATTTAGAGATGTGTGTGCGAAACAAGTCACTGGGATGTCATGAAATACTTGAATTTTTTGAATGTTCTCAGTGTGTGCTTTACGTTCGCACTCCACAAGCAGACCACCTGATTTAATCTTTTTAACGCTTTTTGGTTTGCCGACTAATCCAAGTATAGTCTTTTCGATTATAAATGGCGATAGTGCGGCTAGGGGTTTGGTTTCATCTTTTGATTTGATGACGATGAAGCGAGTAAACGATTCCACACTACATGGTTCATCATCTGAGTCAGTTCCCGTTTTGGTACGCTTATTTTGATTTTTTTGATTTTCCATTTTGGCTTGAATAAAAATTCAGCACCCGTGCTCCCCACCCACCAAGGAGCCCAACAAGGGGACACTTTTCAAGTGTCAGGGATACACAGATGCCATACTCAGTTGATAAAATTACCTTTGATTGACCCTGAAGTCGCCAATTTCTAAGGTCGGTAAAATTACCCCCCGATTGACCCGTTAAGCCACCGCCTTCTAGGAAGTCTTCTAAGACTTGGAAAAGGGAAAGATAAAGGAAGAGAATTTAGGGGCAACGGTGGTATCAAGAGAGATACAAGGAGACAGATAAAGAAGGTGAGAGAGTAAATAAAGACCTCCTAGGGCTCGGCGTGACCAGCCGATTTGTCGGAACCGGGCCCATCCCGACCACCCGTCTAAGAGAAGTAGAGGCCAAAGTAGTGTGTTGCAGGGAAAGCCTCTGCTCAACTACCAGGATCCTTTCCTCCTCCGACACGGGACGCAACCCACGGCAAACAGGTTGCCTCTACTTAGTCGCCTTTTACGACACGTAGCGAGGCACGTCGGGCCAATTCTACAACCCCGGACCCGCAGGGGGAAATAATAATAATAATAATAATAATAATAATAATAAGAATAACAATAATTAACAATAATACAATTTCTTTAGCGTGGATAACACATTTTGTCATGCCTGACCCATCTGCTAAATGGTTCTCAATGTTTGACATTTTCCATGCTAATTTTTTTTTTTAAAGTACAAGATCATGCACATACTCAGGAACCGTCGCACACTCGTTTATACATATTTAACATTAATTAATAAGTGTGATTATACTGGGAAACACATACATATATTGACAATATTCTATACACAGGTACATATATTTCAGCATAATCTTAGGCGTACGTATTTAAATTCATCGAATACGACTTGGACATATTATGTATGGACATGATAAAAAAGTTTTCTATTCAGAGGCTTCAGTACGTCATTCCAGATGGTCAAGAAAGATTTTCTTTAATCATATTTTAAACAAAGTAAGGCAATTGAATTATGTATCCTCAGTAGATGCTGATATAGTAAATGAGCTTTTGTAAAGGTTGTATGTATGTATGTATGTATGTATGTATGTATGTATGCATGCATGTATGTATATGTATTCATGCATATATGTATGTATGTATGTATGTATGTATGTATGTATGTATGTATCCATGCATGATTAGACGCGAGTTTGTCAGACATTGTATAAGCAGAGTAATACTTCTTCCTATACAATGAATTTAAAGCTTTAATAATCTATTTTTGAGGACTGAATTAAATTCTCGCTTTTATTATTATTATTATTATTATTATTATTATTATTATTATTATAGAGATTTAGATTTTATTTTAATTTCCTTTAAATTTCAGTTTTCATGATGTGGCCCGTTCCATTTGTCTTCTGACTGTTGTACAGTCCGTATTGTGAGCATTAATCCATGTTCACTTCGTTTTATCACAAACAAAAGACGTAGACAGTCGATTCTAATGAAAACCGAGCAACTGGCTGCTAGAACATGTAATATTCGGCACGGGGCGATTTGGCAATCTAATCTAAATAACAAATTTGAAAAGATTTCTTGTTATGTCATACACAATGACATCTTCATGATGTTTACAACAATTGAACTGCTCCACAAAGCCCAAGTCTGCTCTAATTCTGTTATAGTATTCACTTGATTTAGACAATGTCCTGTCTAGACGTGTTTCGAATTCCTCAAAGGTTATGAATAGATCACATGTTGCACTTATTTAGAACTGTAAGGATTGCACATTCTTTCCGTTGTCAATTAAATGTTTTACTAATTAATCGGAGGATATCAGTTATGTCCGGCTAACATTTTGCAATACCTTCAAGATTCTGAACCTTTTAGTTTCGTTTCACATGATTGCCAAACGTAGCCAAAGTCTACAGAAATCAAATTGCAGAAGCAAGTTCGACGCTCTAACGTTTGACTGAGCTTTGTGACCATACAATGCATCTCTAATATAGAACGGGGGTGGGTGGGTTTCCTTACGTGGAGCGTAAAAACATTTTTCGGCACATGTCACCTTGACATTTGCCTAAGATATGTGTGTGTGTGTGTGTGTGTGTGTGTGTGTGTGTGTGTGTGTGTGTGTGTGTAAATGATTCATACATTGTTCCTTTGTGACTGCAGTATTTATAGGTTACTGCATGTGTATTGGAAAATATGAACGAGTATTTCGGACCTTGGGAGTGAAGTATACCAGAAAAAAACGAGTTCATATTTTCCCATACAAATACAGTAATCGTTTTATTATATGCTCATTTTATTATTCTACCGAACGCTTAGTTATTTAAATAAAAATACGATACAAGAAACAAAGTAACTGAATTTATGCCGTATTCCAAATTAAATGCACAATCGCAGATTCATCAGTACACAAAAGCAACTTTATTAATGTGCACATAACTCCTCCCAGATAAATTTGAACTTAGTCGCGCGATAGACATCACTTTCGAAAGAAAACAACGTTCTTATATATTTTGATCTACTTAAAATTGAAATTTAGATTCATAATGTGAACGAATGCGCATTGCAATAACGTTTCCATTTAGTCTGGAATGAATAGACTTTGGTATTTTTGTCGATTCTGATAACTTTCGTGATAGACAAGCGTGTTTCTGTTCTGTCATTGAATGTTTGAAATAATAATATGGGAAAAATATGAAGTCTTTCAATTGCAATTATCAAATAGAAACTATGGAATATAATGTTTTTCTTCTTCATTTTGAGTGCAGTAAGGAGGATGTACTTGCACTTGGAATATAGTCGAAATTACAGTACAATTTCGAAATGTATAATCAAGCTTAAGAACCCGTGACATGGCTCATGTAACTGGGATTTGCAGAACTAAAAATGTACATTTTGAGGAAATTCAGGATGTAACGCCGTAAGTGTATTTTTGCCCTTCTTATTTCCAGCTAAAGAAGACACGTGTATGCCTTGTCACTTGCATGTTATTTGTAGGGACCCAACAATTGTATGACCTGTCCGGCGTCTATCGCTAGCCTAAATCGAAACATTGTATCAAAACGGTTTTTGCAGAGTGTGGCAAAGCAACTGGCATGTGGCAGTTCACGAAACAGCTGCTTTAGTTCATTCAGAAACACATTTAACCAACCAAAACATAAAGCGTCTACTACGTGAGTGTACATGATTTGTTTACAAAGTAGTTCCTAATACTCTATTGGGCACGCATGTTTTGCAGTTAGTGAAAAACGTGAGTGCAATAGCGTAAAATACTGCACGATTCTGACAATGTAAATTTAACGGAGAAAACAATGAGCATATAATAATGATATAATTTAGATGATTGTATTTATTTAGCATCTGCTTTCACAAACTTCAAAACAGCAATACCAAACCTAAATATGAGTCTAATGGTATGTGGTACCAATATTGCCTTACTAGACACGTATGGATCAGCAAATCTTCATTTGGTGTACATTAGCTATTGGAAAGATATGTATGCGTCTTTGGATTTTAAATGTAGCTTTAACAATTTTAGTCATATCGCTACGATGTCTGCAGTGTGGCAGTTCTTAGTGATGTCTACCACTGGGACATCTTGCTGCAGACGCGTATCATCATGTTCCACCAAGTCACATTATCACGACTCGAGGCCGAATAGTCATAACACTAATCTCTTAATGTTGAACGCTAAGCGAAGCAGCTGCTAGTATCACTTTTACAAGCCTTTTGTGTGACTCGGCCGGATTCGAATCCGCGACATCCTGCATCCGAGTCGGATGCTCTAACCATATTGGCCACCAGAGCAGCAGGAAAGATATGTAAGTTTGGTATTCCTTCTAAATAAATAACAATGCAGAACACTTCTAGGCTATCTGCCCGTGTAGGAGCTCAGTAAAAAATCTGAGTTATCCATCACATTCTGAATTTCGTCCTCCAATCACTCTAAGAGTTTGTCTTTGTTATGTCCCCGAATGAAGACACGGTTGCAACATGCAATATCTCAACGGTACAAACGAAGATAGCACAATAAGCATACATTTCAAAATGTATAGATTTCCTCACATCTACTTATTTGTCAGAATATTATAAGAGGCACTTTTTCGTTTCCATTTTCCGCTACTTCTGTCGAGCGATGATATTGCGTGACCTGAGGCTTTCCTTCTATAAGTGGGCCCGCACGTCATTAATTTCATTTCATATTCGATTTTCACCTTTTCCTGACTCGTAAATCTAACTGATTTATTATCTTTTTTATCTGAAATTTTATTCTTATATCTTCAATTGGGATTTCTTCCGCTATGCCTTTTCCTCGAGCGGAATTGAGGACCTCCATTGGCATATGCAATTCTGCACACGCTTGCTGTTGATTATAACGGCACTTTTAACACATTAGACACTCCCACATGTTCGTTATGCTAGTATGCGGTGTAAAAGCAAATTCCCACATGTGTACATTTGCCAGGTGTTTAAATTTCAGCACGTTAAAGCATTGCAAAATACACGCCAAATATTGTTTCTTCAGATATGCAGCCGTGAAAAAGTACATATTTATTATATTAGAACTATCGCTCTCTTTAAGCTGGACAACAACGATTTAGTGGTTTATAACAATCTAAAAAATATTATATATATATGCACGCATGTTTACACACATATCAGTCCATCATATGAAGGAATGCATAAGGCTTATGTCATATGGTTAGATAGATAAATGAACGGGAACAGTTGTGAGTGGATGATTAGATATATCCGACACAAATCCGACCTTTAGGCGACAGCGTCTAAATTGGAATTGTTCGGCGACATCGTTGTATAATTAATATGTGTGAATACGTGCAAGTCATGATTGTACCTGTATAGTGAATACTGTATGTAATATTGAAAGGAATATGAAAATACACGAAAAGTGGTAAAATAAAATAAATGACAAACATACATTTTTTGTCGCCGAAAGGTAAAACGATGCACGCTCATGCATATAATCAACCTTTGGGCGACCGATCGCCGAATAGTTCATTTGTCGCCCAAAGGTTTGGTATATATCTCGCTCAGGTATAATGTATATGTGTCACCTAACATTATTATATACAACGTAATTTCGATAATATGATTACCAGCGAGTCGGAAATAAAGTGATCACATGAGTAAGCGGTTTAAATATCGGGGTTTCTGCTGTCGGCATCATAAAGAAGTGGCTTATGTGATCACGTGACTGTATTAGTATACGTATTAAACAGGACTGGGATAACTGTCCGTAATCCGGAATAGCGTAGTGGCTTTAATTCGGACTGTATCAAGTTTTAGTCTTGAAGATAGGCGTGGTTATTTAGATATAGGTCGATATGGTATATATTTTGTCGGAAAGATGGTTGTTTTATTTATAATTTTTTAAACTGTACATAGCATTCATTATGGACATGAATTTCAGCTGATTATACATTTTTTATTATATGCTAGTCTGCGAATCAGTGGATGTTCCATTTAAAATATTTGTTCATAATTCACTGGAGTCAATTATGAATGGGGTTACGGGTGGCCGAGTGGTCTAAGGCGCTCACCTTTATTATATCACTGACACTAACCTCCGTCCGCATGGGTTCGAGTCTCGACTCTACTTACGTGGGCATGCGAGACTTGCAAGTAGCTTCCTGTGGGTCTGTGGTTCTTCCCGGGTTCTTCTTCCACCACAAATGCTGCCGCCATGTAGAGCCAAATAAAATGGTGGTACACATATACACATATACATACCAACCAACTAATCGAATTAAAATGTTTTTTGCTCCAATGTGATAATTAGAAGTTGATAACATTATGAACAAGAAATTCTAAGAGTATTTTCGTAATATTCTTAGTTTAACGGTAAACATATCCACATCACGCAGGTGAACCAGGTTCGAATCTAGCAACCTACTTTTCATTTTTCTTTTTGATTATGTGTATTCAACGTTGAGTTATGAAAGAGAACTACATGTTTGTTATTACTCAGCAGTGGCCTTAGCAAACGCGGGGCCCGATTTGGATCAATTTTAGCGGGACCCATGGATTTACTCGAGGAGCCTCCTGTGAACATGGCATTTGGAAATAAACTTTAAAACAAATTTTCTTCCATCGATTTAAAATTACTTTCTCTCCTAAGATATATCTTTACAAATTACTAACGCGCTGGGCACCTGCTAATGCAGGCCCGATTGAGCCACATCGGTACAATCGGCCTAAAGCCGGCTCTGTTAATACTACTATTTTCTATACAAATATCAAGAAAAACACAGCAGAAAATGAATGGTGATCAGCTGACATTATCCAGTAAGAAAGCTTCTACTTCAATTTGATAAAGATTTTCTAGCCAAAACGTTTGAGCATAGCTTACAAGTAAAATAGGTTTGTATCGAGTGAATAACGGATATATTCCGCCCCCCAAAAATTAAAGAAATGAAATATATCCGTTATTCACTCGATAGAAGCAAATACCCTCTAACGATAAACAGCATACCTTTATTTTATATCCATGATGGTAAACTGAGAAACTCTCTGAACTATTTCCAAGGTTGTGTGGCAAGGGAACGATCCAAAGGATATATACTATCTTTACAATTTTTAATGATAAATACATTTTTTTAAAGTTTGATACTTGGCTCACTTCGATAGTTTCCCATATGGTCGTCACCGTCTTATTCGTACAAAGTTTTGCTAGCTGTTACAAAAATACCCATAATAACAAGTTTCAATTTCATGTCCATCAGTACGTGTACTGATTGCAGCCGTTTCAGGCATCCCGAAATACAGATTTGTAGAATACAGTCAAAACTGCAACAACAAAAAAATACAAGAAAACCGAATTATTCAACCGTCACTTTAGCTACGATTTACCTGTTACCAAGTGAAGCTGAGCAAGATTGGGTCAGAACCTATGGAAATTGAACAACTCAGTTGTTGAAGACTAAGAATAGAAAGCTGCAATACAATAATAAATATTTAAATACAAAAAGAGGATAAAATAAAAGAGTGGAAAGAGTACGAAACTTTATAAGATTACAAAATTAACTGGCACAAAATAAGGGCAGGAGAATTCTCCAGTTTATATATTAAAGCAAGAGGGATGCAAATCATGGAAGAAATAAGAAAAGGAAATAGCAGGCATATGGAAATACTAAAAAAGATAGCATTACCATAACCAGACCAACACAAATAATAAAAGAAAGATACAGCTTTTAAAAATAACCAAACATTACACAAATATATCACGGGGGTGGGATGATAGAAGAAAACACGCTGGGAATATACAAAACTTATAATATCAAATGAAATAATCACAGCATTCAAACAAATCCATCATGGCAAATCAATTGGTTCTGCTGGCTTAACGACATATTTATCTATTACCTTCAAATATATCTTTATTACAATATTAAAGATATTGTATGCTAATATTCTATTAAATAATGAAATGATGTCCACGATGACAGAAGGGGTAGAAACACTTAAGTATAAGGGGAAAGAAGATGTAAAAGACCTAATGAGTTGGACGTTGATATAGCTTTTAAATACATACTATAAAATGCGTAGTAAGATCCTTTCTAACAGCATTAAAACATGTATCGGAAACATAATTAACGTTATATTCAAAACCAAATTCTAACCTTAATAACAGCGATTTAAATTTTGGAAACTAAAGAAGAGGAGAGGGCCTTGATCTTATAGATCAATAAAAGGCCTTTTATATAGTTACATATGTATAGTTTCTTATATCCGCACGATGAAACTTAATATAAAACATTCAGCAATAGAAGCCCTCCGAATAAAAATGCATGACAATACAAATATAAAGGGACTTTAACTCCCAAACCTCAGAAAGGAACAAAAAATGGTACAGCATGTTCATGACTATACCAATTTTATTTCCGATGCCTACCCCTTCAAACATTTAGAAAAGGAACTGATGGACTTTGGGAAAGCACTAGGATCTAAAATCAATCATCCAAAAAACTAAAATTCTATTAATAGGTAACAGGTGGGGGAACCACTCTGGATCAAAACCAGAACTTGTAACAACACGTGTAAAAAGTTTGGGAGTGACGCTTGTGTGTGTGTGTGAGTGTGTGTGCTAAGAGTATAAAAGTTCAACACATTTTAGAAAAACTACAAACTAACTTACAAATGTAGGCATATGCCAATTTGAATATATTGGATTGAATGCAGATCGCTCAGACATATGTATACCTAAATATGGTATATGTTTAGCTAGGCAGAGTCAAAGGACAGTATGGTAGGTACCTTTGACAAAGAAATAATCCTGTTTATATGGGGAGGGAAATTACATTACCTCCGCAGAGAATACTTAGACATTATACATTAAAAATATTTGAAATAGCATTAAAAAATCTGGATAAAAGGAAGTATGTGAGGAAAATATATATTTCTTTGTGTATACGTGGAAACAAATGCCTGGGATATACAGAAAAAATAATATAACCAAATTAATAGAACCAAAAAGAAAAATGAGATATATCAAAAATATAATTCTTAAATATAGAGAGATCAAGAAAATATGGACTTAAGAAAAGTATTTTAATATATATACAAACTTTAAATCCAGCATTTTAGCAGGAAAGTAGATTATAAAGCCGAATTTAGAAATCCTAATGAAAACCTGGGCAAATATTTAGTCAACATCCGTGCAAAGCATAATATATATTTATGTACCTACATGATGACTGGCTAACTGGAGATGTAGCATTTACAAGATAATTAAAAAGATTACCAGTATGCCACTTTATGTAAACCAAAGTGTATATGCAAAAAATATCATTCGATATTGAACTGCAAAGCAAATAAAGAGAGAAGGAAATTAACTGTAAAAATTACAACTCCGTATGGTACCTTTCAGAAAGAAAGCCTACTATACACAACGGATAAATATAGTAACGAGCTATACAAAGAAACAATAAATTGCATTATAAATATAATGATCGATGTGGTAGTGCATTTTATCCCATTTGAAAGACCGCCCCACCCCCAAAAAAAAAAAGAAGAAAAAAACCATCACGGCATGGTAGAAACCCTGGTAAGTCTTATACATAAACAACCATATTTGTCTATTATATATGTTCTAGCTGCCAAACAAGAAGTAACGAGTTTAAAATTCGTGGCGGCATTTGCAATTTTGTTTTGAAAATACTGTTTTTATATTTATCTTCAAACTTCGTTAAAACTCTCTCACCCAGTTTATTTCTTTATATTATTTTATTTTTTTAATTCCCATCCTAGTACAGGCAATCAACCGAGTCATATATAAACACCCACATTTGTCTTTCTGTGTCCAGGCAAGTTTTCTCACATACCCACATTGGCCGAATCCTAGACACGAACCCACGCAGACAGAGTCAGTCGGTATAAATGGAATTTAAGTTTTGATAGTGACTGTAAAGCATAGATTCATCTTGGATATAATTAGGTTTAACATGAACAAGAAAACGTCTTAGCAGTAGCTAGAAACAGCTTTATGACTTTCTTTTAATTTTATATAACCAATCATTTCATGTCTCTTGAAGAGAAATGTGATAGGTTTGTAGACTATGATGCGCGCGCGCGAGCGCACGTGTGTGTGTGCGTGTGTGTTTGATTTGGATTTTCAACGTAATTTTAACAATTTTTCAGTCATATCGCTACGATATCTTTAGTGTAACAGTTTTATAGTGATGTCTAGCACTGGGGCATCATGCCGCAGACATGTAGCGTAAGGTCCAACCCAGTCACATTATCCTGACACCAGGCCGACCAGTCCTAACACTAACCTCTTAACGCTGAGTGCCAAGCGAGGAAGCTGTTAGGTTTTTGGGGATGTATTCAGAAGCAGTCCTCAAACTGTCTTTCCTACTCAAACATCAGGCGAAAATGACAAAACTTACTTGGAATGAATATGTTGACAATCTCTTCTTAAGACCGATTTATAGTTAAATGTTTCATTCCAATAATAACTAAGACAGGGAATATATGTTCGAACTGCTAAAACCATATTGGAGGAGGCGAGTGTGTGTGTGTGTGTGATTTGGATTTTTAACGCCGCTTTAACAATTGTTCAGTCATATCGCTATGATGTATGCAGTGTGGCAGTTTACAGTCATGTTTTGCACTAAGGAATCATAAAGCAGGAATGTAGCATGATGTCCCACCCAGTTACATTAACCTGACACCCGGTCGACCAGTCCTAACACTAACATCGTAACGCTGAGCATTTGTACCATTTTTTTATCTTTGATATGATTCGGCCTGGGTTCGAACCCGTGACCTCTCGCATCCGAGGCGAACAATAGCCATTGAGTGAAGTTTATTACTCGTACTGAGACTGTTTTGTGCTGCCCTGAATAGTTCAGAATAGACACGTATTCCAGAATGCAACCATAGCTAAATAATGTTACCAACGCCATCTGCAAAACTTATTCCTATCGATATAGCCGACAATACCACTGGGTTTAGATATAATGGTCGACGTGGTTAAGATTCAAACCATACTCAGTCCAAAGGTTGTTTCCATGTCGATTCCACAAAAAGCGTGTTACACATTTTAAGTTTATCAGTTCGATCTTCAAAATTCACAAGCTTACCCGGGAACAATGTGGAGGTAAACTCAGCCAAATCTACTTTGGCGGAAAATCTACTCAGATTTTCATCAGTACCACATCTGAGTAAATACTGACACGCACTGTCTATAATGTTAAGCAAACTTTAACATAAATTTAATATGCATTTGCTGGGATGGCGAACGCTCAAGTGCGCGCAATTCTTTGATAACAACATGACCACATATTGGCCCATCCGATAGAGATGGCAGCAGCAGAGTTGAATAAGACGGTGGCTATTAGTCTGGGCTATCGCCATGGTTTCTAGCTCCATTGGTTATAAAATCAACAATTTTAAGTACTTGTGCAAACCAACACAAGTCAAAATATTAAATGTGTTTGGGTGTTAGTATGCATGTTACCCAATGCGTTCCAGGTCCCGTTGTCAAATCTAGGTTAACAATGAAATTTTGCATTATTTGTGGAATCCTAGAAGCATAAAGAGATACCTCGTAAAAGCTTGATTTTACCATTGGAAGTAAATCAAAATTGGTTAGCAAAGAGGCCTTCTGCAAGTTGTACTGGGTAGCAGAAGACATCTGAGGGTATTCTGCAAGTTGTTCCTGGTAATCGAAGACCTTTACCTTTCCTTATTCAATTATCGTTATGTTTCCACTAACAACCTTTCTTAAAGACATTCCAAATTCTGTTCTGACTGCCCCTAGTGTAATCGAATTTTGAACCACTGGAACTGCAGCTGCTAACAGCACTGACATATCTTAGAGGAAAGGAAATGTTCCGCTGAACTTTTGTATTTATTGATTTGGATATTTTAATGACACCAAGGTGTTCTTTTCATTGACCCCATTAACCTCATCAAGTTGTGTTTGAGTCAAACACAGGGAGCAATCGCAGTCAACTTAGTAAGAGAATTTTAGTCTGGGATCATGTTTTTAAATCGTTTTCTATCATCGAATGCTGGTTTTCTATTCCGACCAACCTTACCTTCATGATAGGCCTTAACTTCATGATGGGACATTATCATTAAAAATGCAACATGTCCAATTGCTGAATGTTCCAAAAGCGTGTCAATGACCCTCATCTGTAAACTCATGACCTCCAACAATAGAATCATGTGATCATAACTTATCATTTGTAACCACTGTCACATGATACATGTCCAACATGTACATGTACAACCTTCTGAATGGAGATGGTGATGAGAAAGAAAACATGACAAAGATTAAAAGAAAGAAAGGGTAAAGAGCATATCAATTTCTTTTAATAAATAAGAAACCTTGTCTTTTTAAACAAAAATCACCGTTATTAAAAATAAGAATAAGCTTCTCTAACTCAAAACCATAAAACAAACATGCAATGTTTTAAACCTGAACATATTTACAAGGTTGACAAATCTGGTTGAAATTAATGTGACAGATTAATATAGGTGCTGCTGACGGACATAAGATGATTCACGATGGAGAAAGGCAATACCAAAGCACAAACAAAATTCGTTAATAGAAAAAGCTGGCTTGGCTTCACAGCCAAGTTAATTAAAACATGTTCCTTCAAGCAATGATATTCCACAGGCCGAAATGAATTTCCAGGAACTAAAGACTGTTTTTTGTTGTTGTTGTTAACTGATGGGTGTGGAAACTATATCTGATTTTCTGGAGGAAAACGACAGTTTTCAAAATTGCCACCATGACAACCATAATGAAAGCAAGATTGAAGCCATAGTTTTATATAAAGTTTTCTCATGAAAACCCATATATTGATATGACCATTTACTTAGGAAGAGTAGAGATACAATGTTTTTCAATATAGTCATTGTAACAATGATAATGTCTGTGCATATTGGAATCATTTAAGTCCAACGTTAAATCATAGAGCATCAACTTAAGTCACAAATCTAGGCAAAAACCAAACAAGCATTCAAGTCTTCCAAAATATAAATTTACTTAAAAAATAAAATCAAACAGTGTGGGAGAATTAAAAAAGAACTTAAATTTTATGAATTCCTAGTATGTAATCCTAATTATCCTAGTTATATTACCAACTTCTCACTGATCCAGAAACTGTTCCAAAATATTTTGAATGAAGGTTCTACAATGCTTATTTGCTACCATGATAACATCACTGAATTTAACACAGTTATTAATCCAAATGTTTTACTTCATTTGTAATTCCGTGAATACACAATATCATATAATATCAATTAATTTCTCGAAGGTTGCGCATAATCTGAATGAAATAATTATATATTCAAATCCTTGACTAAATTCACATAATCGTCAAAGTACTAACTGTTTAAATTAAATATTGTCTACTCTGCTATATCCATCAAAAATATTATAAATAAATCACAAGTTCCTTTCTGACTTTTACAAAGCTGGAATAACTGAAGAATATAATAAGTTGTGTATATGGTCATTATATAGTAGCTGATATGCACAAAATCAACAATATCTGATTTAAATTAATTTCTCATTTAATTAAATTTGATTATTGCACAATATATATATATATATATATATATATATATATATATATATATATATATATATATATATATATATATATATATATATATATATATATGTAACCAGTCATAACGAATCAGACTTGTTATGAAATTCTCTAATTACTGAACCAATCAAATACTATGGTATGCATGATAGACTCTACAGGGCAAATGTACTACTAATTTTATGTGATTTTAAAGTAAGCTCCATTTATTTTGGAATGGCATTCCTCAATGACTTAATTGTTGATTTGGCCTTTGCAATTTGCCTTGTTAAAATTGACATTCCTATGATGTAATGTAAACGTACTTTACTATAGTGTTAACTAGTCATTGAATTAAAGAATTTACAATACAAACTGTCATAGTCTCAATTGGCTTACATAAAAACTATTATTATAATTTAAAAGATGATACAGAGAGCTGTAACACCCATGAGGCATCTTAGTTTTTGTGGAGACAACCCATGCTAATATGATCATCCATTCAGAATTAGTAGTGATTACAAGATTTGTCTGGAAAAAACTAGAAAACAAAAGGCAGTTCTTTGGTGAAAATGCCGCTATGACTTTCTGTTTAGATGAAAGAGCAATAACAAGATTTTATGAAGGCTGACATCGTCGCCATTGTGGATATCACCTCCGAAAGTTTTTCATTTATGACCATTAAAATCCTTTTGGTGGAAACCTAATGTCTATATAACTATCTATTCAGAAGAAGAAAAAAAAAGAAAGAAAAAAGGCTGCAATAGTACCCATGCTGATTTGATGATTGGAACCATTGCCATTTAGTTTAATATAGACTTGAAAATACGTCATCTGGTCCAAACCACACGTCAACATGGTTTTCCATTTATGAGATGACAGTAACAAGATTTCTATGATGGTTTCCATTACAGTCACATCTCATGTCAGATAAGCACCACAAACACAATAAATAGCTGTTTGGTAAAATAAATATGCTAATATGACTATCCACCCAGAAGTAGGAACAATAAGATTTTCAAGATGAGAGCCAAAATGATTGTCAGATCAGCACACCTTTCCTTTAGGACTGACTATATTTGGAACTGGTAGTGATTACAATATTTTTAATACGGCCGCCATGATGGCCATATTGTATATCAGATCTACATCATTTTCATTCAGGAAGAGTTGCAATAATAATGAATAGATCAGAGAAAAAATACATTGTATGGATGACAATTCCAAGTCCAGCTAGCCTGGGCAAGTGAAAATATTTGATAGGCAAGATAAATCTTGTATGAATTTTTCAATATACTGATACGTTTAGAGACCAAAAAAGATCTGATAACATTTACCCTTATAATTTATGCTAGGCTATGGGCTAAAATATCTTAGAAATGCACCGCCCCAACATACTGGTCACAAAAAACCTAGAAAAGTAACTCGCATTCAGATCCTCATAAAAATACAATGCCTAAAATAAAGTGCATAGGTATTAAAATGATTTTTACACTTACAAACACTGCAAAGAACTACAACGTTTACAATTCCTTGAATTGCAATCACTATGGTAAGGTATATTTGAACATAATGAGCACATATTAAACACCGTTCCGGGTTCTCAATCACTTTATACATAGGCTAATAAGGCAAAACCCGGAAATTTGGCTTCGTAATATACAATATTTGACTGATAAATATTTCATGAAATAATATTTTTGTAATTCCTAATGCAACAGCATTTCTACTTAAAGACTGCTTTAGCAGAGTGCTGTCTCTGATGAACTGTAGTAGTTTTTTCCAAAAAATACTAAGCAAAGGCACATAAGAAATAAAACTGGTCACGGTATATACATTTTAAAATATTCAATATACATGTGCATATAAATGAATAGATTAAGTGCATCTCATGCATGTAATGCAAAAGGGTAAGGGAAATGAAGTTAAACATTGTAGCTTTACATAATCAGTAGATGTTCAAAGTATTTCATCTTAACCAACATTGTCAATGTTGTGCCAGGCTCCTTGAAAATGAATGCTTCTGTCAAGTTTTATAACTGCATACAACAGTTTAAGTGAACAACAAAATGAGTTCAATGATATTTTTAATAAATGGAACATAATAGGTCAATGTGACCTATTTCTACTAGTGATGAATGGAATTATATATTATGATGATTGATGACTTTTTGTTAAAGATAAACATGCATTAATGTTAAAAAATATGTTGCTCCGACCAACTCTTGATAATAATTGCTAAGTTAATAAATACAAACATAAAAAATGTCATCTTTCAACGTGCAACAGTATCCAAGATCTCAGTGAGCTGAATGTAAACAAAGAACATAATTTACCCAACCTGAAATGTAGGTCACATTCCTACCTATTTTGTACATGGGTAAAACAAAATGCATAATCTCATCAAATGTCATGCCTGTAGAATCAAAACTGCTTGGAAATATTAACTAAACCTGTAAATGCCCATAGTGTTTCCGCAAACAATGCAGTTTAAAGACAGTACAACTACAACTTTCCAAACATTAAGAATAAGAGCAATAAAAACATATTTATACTAAATTCCATCTTCACCTTAAGCATAATATTCATTTCAGCTAATGCTTTAAAAATTCGGTGTACAGCTGCTTGGTTATAATTTCTGTAAAACTTTTTAGACGCACAAAAGACTATATTTAATGTAATAAAAGTTAAATTTTTAAAAACAAACATACAATAAACCCTTTCATTTAAGACTAATAAAATGGTTACCAAGCGCAATGTTTTCAGGTATTTTGTATCAAAAAAAGAAAATATAATGTTCCTGTTCACAATATAAAGCAGCAATGTTTTACCCTTCACACAAGAATTAAACATGGGTGAATATTCTGCAAAGAGGGATCGTAGCCAGTTATCTTTCCAAACTTAGCAGCCACACAAACCCGGTCCCGATATTTGGTTATCTTTGGACTGTATCATTCCCCATAACAACCTATTACTGATCAGTCTAGATATATTATTTTAATTCGCTTATTAGAAAACAACGAAAACTGCAAAACAACTTTGAGAACAGTTTTGTATTTGAACCTTAATAAATAAGATTGTATTTATTTTGGTAAACAAATGTGAAATACACGGTCACCGAAAGGTAAAAAAGACTTGGTATAAATGTACAATAAATACGCCTTTTAACAGAGGCAGGCTTTATATAAATAAAGCACGAATACGTCGGTGAACATATATATGTGTATGTGTGTGGTAATCAGGAACAATTTATTTTAAAATATTACATCATATGTTCTACTGCAACAAAATCCAATGCCATGTTCTTTATCTTTTTGCAAAATGTCCTTACAAAACTAAACATGCACCAGTAATTTTGTTAGACCCTGATAGTACATCCTATTTTGTCCCTTTCTAATAATATTCTGGGCATAGGTTACCTGAATAAAATAAAAACAAAAATATTTCACTTCTATCAGATCTGACAAATATCATTGTACATACACACACACACACGCCTGCTTACATAAACATCTCCCTCTCTCTCTCTCTCTTAGCCATATAAATGCTGAATATTAAATTAGACCCATTTTACATACGAAGTAAAGACTTCATAATAAAAATATTAATGTTCTGTCTCTTTTAAACGAAATTTGTTTTTGGAGGAAAACAGCCTTAACATACACTCTTAAAATAACACACACACTTAAAATACTTGAAAAACGTATCGTCAAAGGACTAAAACCTGAGAATAAAAATAACAAATATAGTGTAATGATTGATTGATTGATTGCTAGTTTTACGGCGCACCAGCATACCCAGGCTATTTAGCACCATACAAAAGGTTATATGTATGATTATTTAAAAATGATAAAAGCGATATCAAAACCAAATAGTTGAAAGTAGAACGATAAGATGGTTAAGGGAAATATATAAAGCTTCCCGATCAACGGTGAATGTATATGGTATATGTTAATAAAGACAAATGTGAAGTTGTTGAAGGTTATGGACGGTAAAAACATAAAATAAAAATGTTTAAGGTGATGGCATAAAAGTTAGAGCTTAGAATAAATGTTCACTGCTTTCAGGAATTCTATAATACAAGTATAGTTTATTGTATCATAAAGTTCCTTCATGTCATGCACATTATAATACTGATCGCGCGTAGGTTGCAGGTCGAAACACTGTATCATATAGTGCTTAAGAGTGAATGGTTCATTGCAAGAAACGCACTCTGGTGGGTCTTCGCATTTTAGTATGTGCGAGTGGGTTATATGCGAATGACCAATTCGAATTCTTGCAATGACTACCTCCTCCATACGGATGGTTCTGTAGGAATGAATCCATTCTCCTAGGGTTGGCTTGGTGACGTGAAGTTTATTAGTCACTGCTTCGTTCCATTATGTCTGCCACTTCTGACGTAAAGTCTTTTTGATATGATGTTTAAAATCAGTATACGGTATTTTAAAATGGTTCTTGCGTTATGGCCATTTTAGTAGCGCGATCTACGTTTTCAATACCTTAACACCAACATGTCCAGGTAACCAAAATTATTCAATATTGTGGGAGGTACTCAGCTTAGTAATTTTAACGAGAAGATTGGTCAACAATGGATTCCCCAGTTTCCTACCTTGTCGTGACTGAAGTACTCATAGGGAGTCGGAGAAGGTGATGCTGTTTAAAATACGTTTGTTTTCTATATACTGCAGAGCAAGGTCTATTCAGACCCGATATTTAGACCTTCCAACTCATGCTATCACTTTATTTCCGCATTGCTGGTAATTGTAATAGCGAAATTACGTTGTACCTAATAATGTTAGTTGATACATATAAATTATATCTGAGCGAGATATATACTAAACGTTTGAGCGACACATGAACCATTCGGCGACCGGTCGCCTAAAGGTTGGTTATATGCATGAGCGTACATCGTTTTAAATTTCAGCGACAGTAAATAGGCGACAAAAATATGTCATTTATTTTCCAACTTTTTCGTGTCTTTTCATATTCCTTTCAGTATTTTATACAGTATCCACTATAGAGGCAAACTCATGACTCGTACGAATCCACACATATTCAGTATACAACGATTTCGCCGAAAGGGTCTATATATATATATATATATATATATATATATATATATATATATATATATATATATATATATATATACATTTGTGTGTCTTTAAACATATGCATGTATCCTTTAGTACCTCGGGAAGCGGTGAGGTTTCAAGATATACTGTGTGAAACCATTGTCAAAGTACAAAGATATGTAGAAAATGACTTCAGTAGTTTTAAAAAAGATAGTTACTTTGTGGAAAATAACAAGTTTAAGTAATATTATAGATGTATTAATGTAAAACGATCTGCAACAAAAATATCGTCTAACACTAACTAGGTTAATTTTTCAATATAAAGAGTACAAAATAAGAATTTCTGGGACGTCGCCTATTTCCATTGTGCGTACTGTTCTTTTGTAACACGCTGCCCCTCAAGGACTGTTGAAGTATTGATTACAGTCATGCCACGTAATGGCTCTTAAACGCTTCTGTCCAGAAAGACATACTATCATCTTAGACTTCCGTTTATGAGTCATCGGTAAATCGTACACTAGAACCATTTTAGAACCAATCATCTATTTATTTCTAAATTTGGAATACATATATATCGAGTTATAGCTATGACGTAAGCAGGCTTACTAATGATAGAATTCTTTAGACATACTGTTAAGATTGATTTCACCATTTTCGCACATGCCTAATCCAGTTCTGACAGAACACTTTGTGACTGTTTCCCTCGGGTGCTATTTTGCAGATACAGTTGGCAATTAGATGTTAATGATGAAGATGATAATATTTGGATTTACGTCGTTTATTGCCATTTACTGGTATTCCCAACGAATTTGCAACGTTCGCTTTTGTGTACTATTTAATTTGGCCGAGTTGCCAACATTAGGTCGTACCTTTAATCCTAAATGCGAAAGTTGCATGAAAACCATGACTGAGAAAGTTTTCAAATTTTCCTAGTTTCCCATTTCCTATTAGGTTGAAAAAATCTGGTGCTTACCGTACATTTTCGCCTTGAAATTTAACAATCTTAGACATAATTTCCTAAAATATTTTATGATTTTAAATACTTCGCATTTTGCATAGTGCCCGTTAGCTTATTTAACAGGGCGACATCGATCGTTAGTCAGGCAATTGTAAAGATTTATGAGGTCAATTTGAGATGATATGCAGTTTGGTAAGGTCTTGCCCATAGCTGACTAAACACAATTATTTGACTTTCATTCTTTGGACTGGAGAAAAGGTTACTATTACATGAAAGCTGTCAATTAACTATGCACATTTGTTACAGATTAGAATCTTTCCTTAATTAATTCTGTATGTCAGCTATTGGCATTAAATACTAGAAAAAAAAAAAACATCGATATTTACTTCTCAGTGAATACGGATGTTGCTATCAATGTTCCACAACACGAACTAATGAAACCAGCAATAACTTTACATCAGTTATTTTCGAGATTAATTCATCTGTTGATATCAAAATACGAAATCTTTAAGCTGGCCTTTAATGCTTTATTAATTCGTACGCAGGCAGCTACCTAAACATATTTCTTTGTCGAAACGTAAAGAATTAAAATGACCAACCTGATTCAACAGTCTGAATTCGGGATCAGACAAACACATATTTCATTTCCATCTACAATCAGACGAACCAAAAATATTATGCTAGAAGCTAATATTATTTATGGATTTGATTTGAACCGTTGATCTCGAAAACTTTTGAATGTGGAACTAGTTCCAAGACTTTTCTTATTATATAAGATTATATTTAAAAACTGATTATACATCGAACATATTGGCTATAATCTTTGTATTCAAACATCAGAAAACATCTATACAGTAGAGAATTATGTTGTCTGTGGTATCTTTAGATCTGCATATTTCAATTCTGCGACATGGTTTTGCCTATAAAAATACAGCCTAAGACTGACAGACATGATATGTACCCTGGATGTGCAAATTGCTCCAGGGCACATAACAGATAAGCCGTTTTTAAAGCCTGATCCGGTCCTTGGGGTTAACTTGGTACATGCCTGTTCTATACGGTGCTTGCTACAGGAAATGGATCGTTGAGACAATACAGTACTTGTCAATTAAAGCGTCAGTGGAAAATCACATTCCTTCTCATTAAGAGACATACACTAGGGTAGTAAAATGTTCAGAGCCTTAGCTTCGCCCTTCTTAGATATAATTCTACTTATCTTTCTAAAAATATGTTTTTGTTAATTCAAAACAACTTCAGTAGTACAGCGGAAGAGTAAAATAAAATCTACAGAATGAAACATTTCAGAGCCGATATGAAGACACCAGTTTTGTAAATATTATGCGTCATTTACTTTATAAGCTTTAACCTTTAGGAAAACGCAGGCATCGCTAGTGTGGTTTTAACTAACTGGTTCATTTTAAACGGCTGTTTCTTTTAGTGGAACAATTTTGAATTGAAAAAATAAATTCAATTGACAGCAAAAAGTGCATTTTCAGGGTAAGGTTAAGTTTAAGTTTTAATTTGAATTAGAGCAAATTGCTTGCTTTAAAGGAAACATTCTACTGCTGACATAATTTATTTCATATCACGTTTATTTAGTGATTTTGTTCTCAAAATGTACAGGGAAAGATGCGTAGGTATGATATTCATTTACAGCACGTACACAGCGTTCATTTCAAGGGGATTGTTTCAATGCCAATTAAACTGCATCATGCTCTAACATTTCTGCATTCGTTGAGCCTAAATGTATGAATGTAGTGCTGTTATTTTGTTTATAACTGTAGATGCACAATTAGCAAGGGTTTATCAGCATTAGAGTCACTGTTTAATTTCACATGAAATCAATATTTTCCTTATGCTTTAAACAAAGCTAACTTGCGTGCCGTGCCTGCTAAATCGCTCTAAGTTGCCTTTTGCCAGCGAACATACACAACATATTATGAACACTGAAAAGATGATGCGCCGTAAGGGATATCAAATGTTTGACCGCACTAGTTTTCTTGTGGGAGAGTCTTCTTAGAGAATGTACGATATACAATGCTGCGTGATAATAAAAGTAGCAGAAGAACAGGAAACAATTTGCATTTCTTTGTACGATATTGTAAGAAAATGATTGATTAGTGAAATTTTTTTAACAATTTTATATTGTCGGCAGAAAACATATGCCAAAGGGATTAATGGAATTTACTTCCGGTCGTGAGTAATGTCATATCACATTTCTAAGCATGTCAAACAGGATGAAACTAGTCCTGGGCTGCCTAGATTGGATTTGGTAAAGGAATATGCAAATACGAATCCATGGAGAAAGAAGTAAAAGCTTGCCCTTTGTAGCTTGTTCGTTTAAATCGAGCTAAGTATATTTGACTCAATTATATCTGATTTAATATATATTAATTTCAATTTAATTGTTTGTTTGTCAGTTTTTCTTTTTTCGTTACATGCTATTGTAATGTAAATATATTCACTAGAGATGATGCTTTTTCCAGAAAATAGTTTGACCTTGACTGTTCGTTTTTAGTAAATACCAGGTCTGGACATAGAGCCAGGCCTTCATTCAAAATTAGTAACATCTACGTAAATAGGTTCTATTTTTATTTTAAAATGATCGGTGGTTGTCGAGGTCATGACTACTGATTTAAGATGTAAACAATATTTTTATTTTTTTATTTCTTAGAGTAAAATGATTGGTTTTCTTAGGGCCACACTAGGTGTACATGATCATTAACAAGTAAATAGATTTGACGAGGTTCTGGAACATGATCATGTAACCTCTTTTTGCGTTTTTGAGAGATATTGTGAATAGTTGAGTTCTTACACTGCAAGTTGCATGTTGTGCAATGTGGTGTTATTACAAATTACTTGGATTCAAAAGTATTAATTCTTGTTTTCCTGATACGTGTGTCCATATGAAACAAGGACAGCTATTATAAAAAAATTATTCAGATTTCCAAGACCGGAGGGATATTTCTTTTTTCTTCAAGGAACTGTAGACTTCAACATTACAGATTACAGCAAACGTCATCGTCTTCCATCTTGGATTCTTCGTCGGGACTCGAACTTGAAATCATTGGAACGTTTTATCATTAGGGCTTCTAAAATTGTATTCGTGGATTATTCTTGGATTATTTTTGGATTTGATTCTTAAAACCGTAAATTCATATTTGTTCATGTTTACAGAATTTTCAGGGAAATAAATTATTATATTTGTCAAAGCTTGTTGTTTTCACTCTTTCTTGTGTTACTGTTTATTCGAGCCTAAATACGTAACATAAGAACTGGGGAGCTCGTCCTCAGGATAATTTTGAATATCGCTTGAACATTTCAGATTTTATTTTGTATTTGAATTCCCCATGTGTTTGAATTGTTTATTGAAATCGGCAAGCTTTTTCTAAAATGTCATCAAAAGTGGAAATCTATTTTTCAAATCCTACCCAGGAACAATTAGATCTTTTCAAAAAGAATATAAATGATTCAACTTGCCAGAAAATACGATCTTTCTGAGGTAAAGGCTTCATCAACGAAAGAGGAAATATGAAATAGTTTGGTTCAGTATTTGGTAGAAAAAAATGTTTTCGATAAAAATGCTTCGGTTTTGATCAGTAATTCTGAATCAGACTCTGACATAAATGTGAAGGAATTAGAATTAAAATATAAAATAAAATTGGAGCTGGAGAAGCTGAAACTTCTGAAAGAAGAAAGAGAAAAGTAAATGCGGTTGTAATTGGAGAAAGGAAAAGAACAAATGAAATTGGAAAAATAATAAAAACAAATGTTATTACAAAATGTTATAATTCGAGAAAGAGGAGAGAGAGCTACAAGAAAGAGAGAAAGAAAAAAGATGCAAATGCAGTTAGATAAAGAAGTAAGAGAGAAAGAAAGACAAATGCAGAGAGAGATGCAAATGTAAATGCAAAGAGAGAAGAGAGGGAAGATCAAGGCAGAATGAAAGAAATGGAACTGGCAAGTGAAACTCACATTTATACTTCAAATCCAAATTTTAAGTGTTGATCTTGCAAAGAATATTAGATTAGTGCCCCATTTCGGAGAATAAGAAGACAAATGCTTTAATCGTTTGCTGAAAACTTGAAATGGTGAAGGGATTACTCACTGGTGAGGCTACTGATATTTACAATTCACTGTTAGGTCACCAAAGTGGTGACTATGATAGGGTTAAAGAATGTATCCTAAGGGGTTATGAGTTAATTCCTGAAGCTTATCGGCAAAAATTCAGAAATTATAGAAATGAAGTTTGACAAACTCATGTGGATTATGCTAGAGAAAAAGAGCAATTATTTGATAGATGGTGCTTAGCCAAGAAAGTTGAACCAGATTAATGAAGTCTAAAACAACTTGTATATTACTTGAAGATTTCAAAATATGTGTCCATAGTGACATTAAGTCACATCTTGACGAGCATCAGATTGAAACTTTGGAGAATGCTGCTCGAGTTGCTGATGAGTATTCTTTAATTCACAAAGTTTCATTCATAAATATAAATTATATTTAACAGTCTTCTTTCAGAAAAGTATTTAAGCCTAATACAAGTCCTTTTAAAACTCAGACTGGCACAACGTCTAAAAATCAAACTTCAGAGAATCTTGATTCAAGATCCTTTGTCTCTTCCGACGTGTACCTATTGCAATAAAATGGACACGTTATTTCTGACAGCTACAAATTGAAAAATAGGCATCCGAATCAAGAAAGACCTATTCCTAATGCTCTTATTTCTAAGAGGTCAAGGTCACAGTAATGTATTGAAAGCAATACATTTGTTTAGTTTAAAAAACAACAGTCTGATTTTATTATGAAGACTTAATGAACCATTCGTATCGAAGGGTTCTATATCACTCATTTGTGATTCGGCCAATCCTATCCCTATTAGAATTTTAAGGGAAACAGGAGCTTCTCAGAGTCTTTTATTCTCAGGTACTTTGCCTTTTTCTGGGACGTCTTCTTCTAATGACAGTGTTCTTATTCAGGGAGTAAAGTGCGGCTTTATTAATTTTCCTCTCTAATGTGTAAATTTGTCATCAGGGTTAGTCTATGGACCTGTGACAGTGTATGTTTTACTCGTTGAGGGCATTCATTTATTAATAGGCAATGACCTAGCTGGATACAAGATTGTGGTTAATCAACTTGTAACTGACAAGCATTGTTTGGATCAGAAAGTCGAACCAATTGGAAAAAAATTCACTGATTTATTCCCAGCTTGTGCAGTTACCAGAGCTATGGCAAAGAAAGCTCTTAAAAATGATGTTGATAAGGAAAGTGTTCCTTTAGCTGACATGTGTATTGTCAGACTTTTTATGAGATCACTTTCATGCCTTATTTGGATCACTCAAAAGGTATTAATGACAGTGATCCTCTTTTAACGACTCATTGTCACTATTCTAATCAGGGTGATCAACGATAATTATTTGTCGTCCAAAAAGATCCCAAGATCTTCTATTTGTTTAAAAGGGCCATTAGTGAAACTGAAGCTACTGAAGTTTCTATATGTTATTTCATTATAAATGGAATTCTTACGAGAAAATAGAGACCTCCCGAGGTACCTGCTCATGACGAGTGGTCAGTCAGCTATCAAATGGTAGTTTCAATACCTTACAGAAAGGAAATACTAAGTCTGGCCTATGAAACTCCATTGGCTGATCATTTAGGGATCAGTAAAACTTAACACAGGATATCAACTTATAACTATTGGCCAAAAATCAAAAGTGATGCTAGTAAAAACTGTAGATCTTGCCATACCTGTCAAATGGTAGAGAAACCCAATCAGAAAATTCCCAAGGCTCATCTTCAACCTATTCCTGCCTTTGACGAGCCAATTGGTAGAATTGTGGTAGATTGTGTTGGTCCTATACATAAGTCCAAGTCGGGTAACCAATACCAGTTGACCATTATGTGTGCGTCTACAAGGTTTACAGATGCAACTGACCTATCGCCAGTTGTCAATAATTCTGCTCGATTGACCGCTATTATACACACCTCGAGGCACTGTTTACGTCCGCCATTTTCCTCCGACAAGCTGCTTCTGTCGATATCGACTCGGCTATTGTATATATTTACAAATTTCGCATGTGTTCGGCAATTTTTCGATTCACAATGGTGAAGAGGTGTCAATGGGGCCTTTAATAATATTTGTAGAAATAGTGTTATCAATATGTTTTTATTACATTTACATCTAAAAATGAAACATGCGTACTAGATGCAGTATAAGTAAATTTAATCCTCGGGTGAAAATGATTTAGGCAATCAATAATTGTTTTCATTTCTTCAGTTGAATGCTTCCAGATCATAAATATGTCATCTAAAAATCTGAACCAAATAGATGCATTAATCCTTTCGTTTTGAATAAAGTCCTTTTCTAATTCACCCATGAAAGGGAAGAGTATATAGGAGTCATATTAATACCCATTATCTGTATGTAATTCGTATTATTAAATTGAAAATAATTATTTTCCAAGATAAGTTTTTATTATTTTACAAATATCTTCGCTAGATAGTGTGCTATTATTAGGATTGTTATCAAGAAAATATTTGCACGCTTCAATACCATCTGCATGCGGAATGTTGGTATATAGTGATGATACATTTAACGATACCAGGATTGAAATTATCAGATAGATGTGGAATAGACTTCGACTTTTTAATGAAAGTAGTTGTATCTTTAATGCATGAAGGAAGTGATTTCATTAAAGGTTGTAAAACACTATCAACACATTAGCATAGGTTTTCAGTATATGAATTACAGCCTGATATAATGGGTCGTCTTGGAAAATTTAAAGGTAAATTATGGCCAGGATTTGTACGAGTTTTGGGTAATATGTAGAATTGAGGTGTACGTATGTTAAGAGGGAAAGTATCAAATTCCTCATATACGGAACTATTATTTTTGAGGTGTACGTATGTTAAGAGGGAAAGAATCAAATTCTTCACATACGGAGTTATTATTTTTAGCGATCTCATTAATGCATGTTGAAATTTTTTATTTAATTTCTAATTGACGTTCAACTTCTGTAACATAATCATCTTGATTCACAATAATAATAGTGTTTGACTTATCATCCTTTTTAATCACTACTCTGTCGTCACTCATTAGGTTATATACAGACTTAATTTCGTCCTTATAAATATTACTATGGTATTGCTTTAATTTAGTTAATATCTCTTGTGATCGCGTATATATAAAAATATAAATATGAATCACCTAAAAGATTACTTAATTCTGTTATAAAAAGGTTATTTGGTGACAAGTTTTGGGATGACTTCTCCAACCAATTGGGGCGACTTCTCCAGATATGTGGGGACGAGTTCTCCATGGGGCGAGTTCTCCGCATACCGACGTAACTTAGAGAAGTGCAAGCGATAGATAAATGCTCTCGCTTTCTGTCTCCGTCTCTGTGTTGTTTCATATGGAAAATATTGCTCACCAATATCGTCTGGTATATCTTTTAATGTTATCACGCCCGCCATTTTCACAGAATGTTTGTCGGAGGTTAAAAGGTTGTCAAGTCACGTGTTCGGTAGGCGGAGCGATCTACGTTCTGGTGTAAGGTCAATTCCCTTGAGGAACATACAATCTAAAACAATAGTAAAAACTTTGATAACGTTTTTTTAAAACTCAGTATGACCTTCACAGATCTATCCAATCAGGTGAAAAGTCAAATTTTAGGTCTGGAACTTTCCAGCCTATTATGTTTGATTGATTGATTGTTTGTTTTTTAACGGCGCATCAGCACTTTTAGACTATTTAGCGCCAAACAAAGTGTTACTTGTATAATCTTTTAAAACTTATAAAAGGTTCTATATCGACCAGCGATATAAAAGAACAAATGGTTGAAATTAAAAACGGTAAGATAGTAACGGTGCAAAATAAAGCTTCCCGATCAACGGGAGATGTAAAAAAGATGAATAGGTATTAAAATGGGACGGTATGTATATTGCATAAAACTGCACAAGGTGATGGCATAAAAGTCAGAGTTTAGAGTAAATATTTACGGCTTTCAAGAACTCGATAATACGAGTGATGTTTATATTATCAAAAAGTTATTTCATGCCATGCACAACGTAATAACGATCGCGCGTAGGTTGTAGGTCAAAGCACTCTATCATAAAGTGCTTGACAGTGAATGGTTCATTGCAAGAAACGCACTCTGGTGGGTCTTCACCTTTTAGTATGTGGGTGTGGGTGATATAAGTATGACCAATTCGGATTCTTGCAATGACTACCTCCTCCCTACGAATGGTTCTGTAGGAAGGAGTCCATTCTCCTAGAGTTGGTTTGATTGCATGAAGTTTGTTATTTACAGCATCATTCCATGATGCCTGCCACTTCTGACGTAAGAACTTTCTGATACAAGGTTTAAAATCAGTATATGGTATTTTAAAATCAGATGGTTCTTGATAAAGGGCCATTTTAGGAGCGCGATCTGCTTTTTCGTTACCTTTAATACCAATGTGGCTAGGTAGCCAACAGTATATTATATTATGTACGAATTAGGCATTCAACAATTCAAATCTTCTGCCTATCACCCTGAGCGGCAAGTAGCATTAGAAAGATTCCATTATACTTTGGAAAATATGATTCGATCATATTGTTTTGATACGGGTAAAGATTGGGATAAAGGCATTCATTTACTATTGTTTGCTTTTAGGGAATCAGTTCAAAAATCTTTAGGTCTCAGTCCCGTTGAACTGGTTTTTGGACTCGCTGTGCGTGGACCATTGCGGTGATTGAAAGAGAAACTTCTTTCTAATGAAGATTCGGAAATTAATCTTCTTGATTATGTTTTTTTAATTTTAAGTATAAGTTGTCGAAGGCTTGTGAGGTCGTAAGAGCAAATCGGCACTCTACTCGGTCCAACATGAAGTCAAGATATGATAAAAACTCGAAGGAAAGGAGCCTTCAGCCTGGTGATAGAGTCCTGGCTCTCTTGTCCATACCACAAAATCCTCATCATGCCATGTATTATGGTCCCTACTCAGTTGACAGGAAAATAAATGATTTAAATTACATCATAAATACTCCTGGGTTGCATTCAGAAAAACAACTCTGTCACATAAATATGCTAAAAGTGTATATTCAAAGAGATAGCCAGGTTAAACATGCAATTAATTTAGATTTACCTGTCCCACTCAGTGATGGTTTAAGTATAGGAATATGATCGAATTCTACTGATATTAGGGTAACAAATGTTCGGAATTCAGACATAATGAAAGATATGGACCAGAAACTTTCACATTTACAAGAGCAAGGAAGAAATGAACTTAAACAGTTATTATTTGAATATGAGAACTTAATTCCAGATGTTCCTACACGAACCAACAAAATTTTCCATGACGCTGAAATTGCAAATTCTAAACCTGTTAAACAGCACCCGTACAGGATGAACCCTCTTAAACAGGAATACTTGAAAAAGGAAATTCAGTATTTGCTGGAGAATGAATTCATAGAGCCTAGTAAATGTGACTGTTGTTCACCATGCATACTGGCTCAGAAACAAGATAAAACTTTCCGTATGTGTACTGATTATATCATTGATTGATTGATTGATTGTATTTTAACGGCGCATAAGCACTGTTAGGCTATTTAGCGCCAAACAAAATATACATGTCTAATCTTTTAAAAATGATTAAAAGTCTCATATCGACCAGCGATATCAAAACCAAATAATTGAAATTAAAATTATAAGATGGTAACGGTGAAAAATAAAGCTTCCCGATCAGCCGGGATGTAAATGGGTATGTTAATGAAGAGTGATGAAAGGTATTAAAATAGGGACGGTATATATAGTGCATAAAACTGTACTAGGTGATAGCATAAAAGTTAGAGTTTAGAGTAAATGTTCACTGCTTTCAGGAACTCTATAATACAAGTGATGTTTATTGTATCAGAAAGTTCCTTCATGTCATACACACTGTAATACTCATCGCGCGCAGGTTGCAGGTCGAAAAGCTCTTATCGTAAAATGCTTAACAGTAAATGGTTCATTGCAAGAAACGTACTTCGGTTGGTTTCCACCTTTTAGTATGTGGGAGTGTATTATATAAGTATGACCAATTCGGATTCTTGCAATGGCTAACTCCTCCCTAAGCATGGTTCTGTAGGAAGGAGTCCATTCTCCTAGGGTTGGCTTGATGGCGTTAAGTTTATTTTTGACTGCATCATTCCATGATACCTGCCACTTCTGACATAAAGTCTCTTTGATACTAGGTTTAAAATCAGTATATGGTATTTTAAAATCAGATAGTTCTTGAGGTAGGGTAATTTTAGCAGCGCGATCTGCTTTTGTACTGATTATAGGAAGGTGAATAGTGTCACAAAAACAGATTCATTCCCATTACCAAGAATCGATTACAATATTGATAAGATCGGGAATGCCACACATATCACCAAATTTGACCTTCTGAAAGGTTTCTGGCAAATTCCACAAACAGAAAGAGCAACAAAAAAAAATTCGGCATTCGTGACTCCAGATGGACATTATCAATACAAAGTAATGCCATTTGGGATGAAAGGGTCGCCAAGTACATTTCAACGTCTCATAAATATGATTACCTCTGGTCTAGACAATTGTAATGCTTGCATCGATGATGTCATCATCTACAAGGTAACCTGGAAAGAACATTTACCAACAATTCGGAAATTCTTTGACAGACTCGCAGATGCATGTTTGACTAGTAAATTATCTAAATACGAGTTCTGCGGTGCTAGTGTAATTTTTCTAAGACACATCGTGGACATGGACAAGTTAAATCTGTATATGCTAAGGTCAAGGCTATCTCTGATTTTCCGGTGCCTGTTAATAAAAAGCAACTGATGCGATTTTTAGGTATGGCCAGATACTATCGAAGATTTTGTTCCAATTTGTCTATAATTGCTGAACCCCTGACAAATTTTTGAGTAAGAAAAACAAGTTCCTTTGGACTGACAAATATCAGGAGGCTTATGACAAGTTGAAAGCCATATTTAAAAGCGCGCCAGTTCTTACAGCTCCAGATTTCAGCGAATCTTGGAGCAGTTTTGATTCAAGAAGATGAAAATGATATTGATCGTCCAGTGTGCTATATTTCTAAGAAATTAAATAAGCAACAAAGAAATTATTTAACAATCGAGAACGGATGTTTTGCTTTGATCTTGTCATTACAACATTTTGAGGTTTACCTTAGTTCATCTTCTTCGATTATTGTGTTTAGTGACCACAACTCCCTTACTTTCATCGGCAAGATGAAAAAAAAAGACTATTAAGATAGAGTTTGTTGTTACAGGAATATAATCTTGACATCAGGGGAAAAGAAAATGTAATAGCCAACGCACATTTCCGTGTATAACTATGTATTATTTCATGTACACTGTATGTAATGTAAATAAGCTAGTTTTACCTCATGTATTATTAATCATATAAATATTTCTTTCCTTTATGGAGGAAGTGTTATGTATATTTGATTTAATTATATCTGATTTAATATATATTAAATTCAATTTAATTGTTTGTCAGTTCTATTTTTTTAAAATTCATTTATTTCAATGTAATTTTCTTGATAAGAGATGATAATTTTTCCAGAAATTAAGTTTGACCGTGACTGTTCGTTTTAGTAAACACCATGTTTGGACCTAGATCCTGGCCTTGATTCAAAGTATGTAAAGCCACGTAAATAAGTTCTATTTTTATTTTTAAAACTTGGTCGTTGTCGAGGTATTGATGGGGCTATATATTTGAGATGTAAACAATTTTTTTTATAAAATTTATTTCTTAGAGTAAAATGATTGGTGTTCGTCAGAGCCACACGTGTTCTTCAACAAGTAAATTATTTCTACGAGGTTATTAAACATGATCACGTGAATCCCCCTTTTGCTTTTATAATACGATGTAACCTTTGTTTTGGAAGAGATATTCTCAGTAGTTGGGCTCTTACACTGGATGTTGTATGTTGTGCTGTTTGGAGTTATTTCAAATTACTTGAATTCAAAAGGATTTTTAAAAATCCTGGAAAATACATGTGCTCATATGGAGCTGTTGAACAAGTACAGCTTTTACAAACATGTAATCAGATTTCCAAGACCGGAGTGATATTTCTTGTTACTAAAAGGAACTGTAGACTTCAACACTTCAGATTACATCATACGTCATCGTCTTCCATCTTGGATTATTGGTCGGGACTCGAAGTCATTAGAACATTTGTTATTAGGACGTCTATAAATGTATTCGTGGATTATTATTGGATTTGATTTTTAACACCTCATATTTGTTCAGTTTTACAGAATTTTCCAGGGAAATAAATTATTATATTTTTCAAAGCTTGTTGTTTTCACATTTTTGTGTTACTGTTTATTCGAGCCTAAACACGCTACAAATCGGATATGTTTTATTCTTTCTTATGAAAACTGTGACATCAAACTAAGGACGTGATAATATTATGACGAAAATGGGCCCAAATTAAAACAGACTTCATCTATAAATAATATGCTGTAATATCAAAGTTTTGCCATGATTATTCGTATATTTCACTTTCGTTAAGTTTTTAATGCAACTTAGTAAACCGCAGCAACGCAGCATAGCGACCAAATAAAACTCACATTGTTAAAAAAGCATGTGCCAATAAGAACAAAATGTTATATATAGTCGTTTCGTTAAAGTTTCATTTATAAAACTAAATCTGTGGAAATATTTATTTATGCCTGTTTGATGGGTGATTGTCAATTATACAATCTTTTATCTCGACGTCAAGTACATAATGCCCCAAACACAATTATCATATTAAACAAGATATGATGTAGTGTGTGACTTTGTAATGTTAGCGGCGACAATTATCTATATAGAGTTTCTTCTAGAGCATTAAAACAATTCAGCTGGCATTGGCAATAAGCAAATAAAAATGATTATATCATCGCGGAACTGACTTGTGGAAATACCCGCAGAACCGATGACAAATCTATGATCTGGGTCTGTTGGTTGTAATATGATATTTATAACATAGCCATGGAGTAGGCCGGTCGTTTGAAATATGCTAAAGATGACGTAGCCAAGAATTGGGCCCGTAGTTCGGTTGTATGTGGTTGATGACATAGCCAGCAGCTGGGATAGTCGGCCGTAATATGGTAATGATGACACAGCCAAGATCTTGGCCCGTCGCTCTAAGATGGTAAGGATGATATAATCAAGATTTTGGCTCGTCGTTCGATTGTAATATGCTTTTCATGACACGTATAAGAACAAGGTCAGTCGTTTTGTACATTACTAATTATGACATAATAACAACTGGGCTCTTCGTTTGCAATATTATGAAGGGGACATATGGGGGCTGTCGGTTATAATATGGTAACGATTACATAGTTAGGAACTGGAATGGTCGGTTGCGATATTTTCATGATGACATAGCCAAGAAGTGTGCCTGTCGGTTTTAACAGGTTAATGATATTATAGCCAAGAACTTGTCCCTTCTGTTTTAATATGGTATGGATGAAATAGCCAACAACAGGGTACGTCGGATGTAATATGGTAACGTTGACATAGATAGGAGCTGGGGCCACTGTTTGTAATATTTTCGTGACGGCATAGCCATGAAGTGTGCCCGTTGTGTTAACATGGCAATGATTGAAAGGCCACAAATTTGTCCCTCGGATTTTAATATAGCAAGGATGACATAGCCAAGTACTGACTCCCGTTTGTTGCATTATACTAATGATATGTTGTCATGCGTATATTTTGTGATTGATTTTGATAAATTGGATAGTTTTGTATTCGTGCATATTTTCATTAATCAAAAACTTACATTACCTTAAAACTTGAAATTATGCTGCTGAGTAAAACTACTATAATTTATTTCCCGCAAAAAGCCGTGATTTAAATTGATATATGGTATCTGTGTTCGCTGTATTGCTAACTAGGTTCCGTTTTAGATAGGCACATTTGCTAATTAAAATCTAAGTCAATATGTGCCATGAATGTCATCTCTGGCGTGTATATATATATATATATATATATATATATATATATATATATATATATATATATATATAATAACTGATTTAACTGATTGGTGGGGCTGGTTTAGTTTTCAGAGACAAGCACTTAGAATTATGATTGCATATTAGCACAATTTTGAAGCAATCCTAATTTCGAATCTCATCTTTAGGGTATGTCATGGCTACAAACTGCCATTCGCACACCATAGCATCGAAAACCAGAGAGAGAGAGAGAGAGAGGATACCAAATAATGTATTGCTGAACAATGGCACAAAAATAATTAACACAGGCAAGATTTACATATATTTCCTCTGCGACTCGCTTAGCATGTACAACAACACTCTTAGTTTTCAAGTATGCAGATGATCCCTACAGAACATAAACAGGTATTAATACGTTAATGCGTTCATGCTAATACTATGATGTATCTATCCCTCTACCGTTAGTGATGATTTACCGGAGGTAATCTAGAATGAGTTATCAGAGTGATGATTTACCGGAGGTAATCTAGAATGAGTTATCAGAGTGATGATTTACCGGAGGTAATCTAGAATGAGTTATCAGAGTGATGATTTACCGGAGGTAATCGAGAATGAGTTATCAGAGTAAGGTCAAGAATGTTTCGAGTAATTGTACAACTATATTTCTGTATCGTTCCACTCTATTATCCGATATTAGTTTATACAGCACTTAATATAATTTTAAAAACCAAATTTGTCAGAATCCATGAAAGAGGTTTTGTTTTCAGATCTACTGGATAAAAATTGGCCACACATTTTTAAACACCATCTGGAAATAATCTTATACCTCAATGTGTCAAGCAATGAATCTCTGACACAGCGGAACAGGGGGCATTTTAAAGTAAACACCATGGATTGTTCATTTCATGACGAAAAATATATAACGTAATAATGTCATATCGTTAGAAAAAACGATACTTCTGCATTATGCTTTCCAAATAATGCTAGATCAGCATTGCCACCAAATGAATAATAACTATTGTCGAGGCATACTAGCCCATGCAAGTTGAATATACCACATATAGTATATTATTCCTAACACACATAACATTATTATTTATTGCAAAAAGATGATCTTCACCATACTGAATTTGACATCCAGAAAACGTATTGCTTTACGCTACACAAAGAGTGTATCTTGCGAGAAAACATCAAATGGAAGCCCGATACAAAGGCGAATTTATTAAATCATTGATCAAACGGGCATCTATAAATCATCCACAGGCAGATAATGGGCAACTCTCCTTTCCCTTTCCAGTCTAGCATTGCATTTGAAGATATATTGCTTAAGATGTCTGCATTTGCTTTACGTGCGTTATGTATAAAATACTGTTTAACTAAACGTTACTGAACTCACTTGGAAGCTTAGATAGATTATCCCACATGAGATATGTAAATAGCGGTGTACTTTGTCCATGTTTAGTAAGCTTATCATTTCAACATGGTGGACTCTCTTTAAAAAAATGTAACTTTCACTTATACCGAAGTAATTCCATTAATCAATATTTTCGAATTTTAAAAGTAAATTTATTTCACGGGGTGTAAAGTAGCGAACATAAAAAGGAACATCATTCAATTCCGCTAAGTTACTATTTTGCACACGAGAATTGATTAAGCTTATATTTTGTAAGTGAACTTTCACTTGGATGTAACAATCTAATTTATCTTAAACGAGCTAAAAAGGCACTGGAAGAAGCAAATAACGTGGTTTTGTTAATAATGCATGAAAGCACTATGTCTTTACCATGGGTGCAGTATTAAGTTGAGAAATAAAGTGCGTTTTCTTGCTATGATCTCATTATGAAAACAGTTAAAGGGTGCCAAATGTCACTTTCTCTTCCTTTTTCATTCATTTACTACTAAAGACAAAACAAATATTTCTGGAAGATACGGTTTGTAAAGGTCTGATGCAATGTATGATTCGGAGTAATGCTGAGTTTCACAATTACAAGAAACTGGAATATTGTAGGAACGAGATCAAAGTTTACGGTACGAAAGTCGGCCATAAACTGCAGATTAGTAACAATGTCCAGCTCTCTCATAACGTCTGCTTAGAATTCCTGTCCATTACCCAATTGAAATAGATTCTCTTTCACTGAATCAATCGCACCCCCACCTAAATTGTAATTAGGATTAATTAGTCCAAAGGTTCTGCGGTATCTACATATAAAAAGCTTTAGCCCATATGCAAGATTTCATTTTCAATAGTTAGCTTTCCATATAACGTCTAAGATATATATATATATATATATATATATATATATATATATATATATATATATATATATATATTCATTCTCTATTTATCTTGACTGATGTTTTATTGTCAAATACTTTTCAGATTTTGTAAAACAAATAGCCTAAACACACTTACGTACTTTCAAAATGCTAGTGTGTACTTGAATACGTGCATCTCCAAAACTGTACCTATCTGCCACACTTGTTATTCAGTCACTGTTTATTTAAAATTCAAATCAGCTTCTATTCCATCTAATCTTTTCCAGCATGTCATACACTGTGTCAGTTGCTGTTGTTGTTGTTGTTGTTGTAGGGTTTAACGCCATTTTTCAGCACACGATAGGCTATACATGGCGGCCAGTATTAGACTTGTCTACCTAAGCGCATGGCGCTCTAATAGACACATGGACTGTGCACCATACAATATTTATGAGTTCTCCATAACAATTATATAAATTCAAGGTGTAATATTTTCAACATGTAAAACCTTGTGTCAAGCTTGTCGTTCTAAGGTGACTTATCTAGCTCTAATAGAAACGTGGACAGTGCACAATAAACCTGTACAAATTCAATGTTTAATCACTTCGACATGGCATCGCTGTGTCACTTTTGTCTTAGAGGACATGCTTACTTCTACTAGGCACAGCAACAGTGCACTATACAAGTATAGTTCCAATGTGTAATGGCTTTATTGCTACAATTCAAGCTACGTTAAATTTAAACTGTAAGCCAAAGTATAGATCGAACAAATAGTATTATTTTCGAAAGAAAAAGATTATTTTGCAGATCAATATATACAATTAAGTCTTCCGATCAACTGAAACTAGTAAACATGAGTAGTCAGTAATGCAGTTACAATTGTTAAAATAATTGGAACTTAAGGTCAGCAATTTAACAAGCTTTTAACTTTAACAATATGGTTCCTAGCACCATTTCCTAAGTAAGAAATGATGGATCGTTTGAGACACGATTTTAGCATTTTCATGGAAACAATGATAAATCTGGATGGAGTAGTGAAATATCAAAGAGCAAAACGGATATGCAGAGAGATATGCACTTAGAATTATAGCTTCCGTGCACGACCTGTTTGATCAATTTTAAGGAGAACTTTGAGTTGTATCCATATCACATGCAGAATGTCGATTATGACCGCTCCGGTGGCCTAGTGGTTAGAGAGTCCGCATCGAATGCGAGAGGTCGTGGGTTCGATCCCCGGTCGAGTCATACCAAAAACGTACAAAATTGGTAACAGTTGTCTCGCTTGGCTCTCAGCATTAAGAGATTAGTGTTTGGACTGGTCGGCCAGGTGTCAGGATAATGTGACTGGGTGGGATATGATGCTACATGTTTGCGGCATGATGCCCCATTGCAAGACTTTACTATAAACTGTCACACAGCAGACATCGTAGCGATATGACTGAATTGTTAAAAGCTACGTTAAAAATCCAAATCACACATGCACACACAATGTCGATTACAATCTATCTATCTATCTATAAATACGTTGACACAGTCACACTTGACTATTAAGCAACGGGTGGTACGTGGTCAAAAGATAAAGTAAAGATGGAAGTGATAGGACAGTCAGAAGAGTAATGATAGGAAATGCAGAAATAAGTAAAAGTTTGTCAGTGTACGTTTTCGTCCCTTCATACTCAGACCAATCCGGCAATGAGATATGGAACCTCAACCGACATAGCCCTGAGAATCACTAGGTCTTACTTGTAGCTGACTAGTTTATTAGAATGTGATTTTGGAAAGCTCCTGCTTGTGAGATACCAAGTCAGGAGCTTCTGCAATTATTGATGGTAATTTGTTCCAAGTCCCTACTGTACATGGGAAGAAGCTGAACTTGAAACAATTTGTCGATGCTGACTTTAATTGGAACTTTTTCCTGTGGTTTGCCCTAGTTTGGCTATATGCCAGGATCAGGTATTTGTCTGTTGGTATGTCCACTAGGTTGTTTGCAACCTTGTACATCATGGTTAGCTGGGCCTTGGTCCAGTCACAATCAAGAGCGTGTGCATGGATATCGCAGGAGTATATAAACAACACCTTTTACGATGAAACAATGAAAACGTCACTTGAATATTTCAAGAGGTTTTAAATCAACTTGTAGCGTTTGCTGGAAAATCTTGTTATTGTTCGAGAAATCGATAAGCCATTACGACATCTGTTGTTTTATGTAAATTTATGTAATGACACATTATATCCCGGATATTTCATTGTTCTAGCAGTAATTATTGGCTATTATGCAAATTTAGAGAATTGGTTAAAAGAAAATGTGCCGGCTGCAAAAGATAATTTTATTTGTGATTGGCTTGGTTTAAACCGCTTGTTTTCAATGTTCTAAGGCGGCGTATCAACTATGATTCCTTTTCTTTCCTGGTTTGGGAACTCCAATTGGGGTTGTGAGCAACTGCAATAAGTGAAGTGTGGCCAGGGGATGAGAAGTGTTCTACGACCGCGCTTCTGTACAGCTTCTTTGAAATCAAATCAGATCAATGAAGGTTGATCCTTTCGTGTAGCTTTTTTGTTCCTCCGACATACTGAAAGCTACAGATCTTACCAGTGATGTGATAAATTACATTCTCTGTTTTGCACCTTTTGTTTGGACCATGTACGTTTATGTTTTCTCAAGTCACTGTGCTAGAACATGTCCTGGTCTCTATCATATGTTTATCGGTTTTGCACCGTTTATCGCCACAGGGGCCATATTGACTAGGGTGGTCTTGGCTTATGACTGGCGTTAGCTTCGCCCTGTTAGCTTAGCGGCTTAATCTAAGAAGACTAGAAAAAACATCCATGCACAAATAAAATTATCTTTTTCAGCCGACACATTTTCTTTAATAATTCTCTAAATTTGCTTAATAGGCTATAATTACCACT
Source organism: Sinohyriopsis cumingii (assembly GCA_028554795.2). NCBI lineage: Eukaryota > Metazoa > Mollusca > Bivalvia > Unionida > Unionidae > Sinohyriopsis > Sinohyriopsis cumingii. The sequence continues at coordinate 66,956,555 of CM068829.1, read as the reverse complement.
ATAACAATGAAATATCTGGGATATAATTTGTCCCTTCATACATTTACATAAAACAACATATGTCATTATGGCTCATCGATTTCTAGGTCAATAAAGTATTTTCCAACATCCGCCACAAGTTGAAATAAACTATTTGAAACATACTACATTCAAAGGTTTAATTCTCCTGTATAAACAGACATGTAATTTTTTGCAAACACAATGGGTTTTTTTCCCGTTGTTTTGTCTGTGTTTTGTATTTTCTTTTGAAAAAGACTCTTTGAGAGCCGGAAGCGCTTAGGTTAGTTAGAGTCTTAGTTTTACCGTATATCTGTATTTATTGCCAATGATCTAGGTATCGGTGATGTTCGAACATTTCAGTGATTACCCTTATTCTTTTGCATACTATCATGCATAATTAATTTGTAATGTTTGCTGGTTTTTCTTCCATGACTATATGTTATGTATATCTATTTTTATGCTTGACCATGCAGATCGACACACTCGATATTGGAATTTATTTGGAACACTACTGGAATTCAGTTGGAACTTTACACACTTGGACTTGTGATAAAAGTTATAGGACTATTGGTGATTAGATTCAGAATACTGAATGTTCGGCTTTGAATTTTCACTTGATACTCTAGGGAAATACATTATTTGATGATCTTACAAGGCTTGCTTTTGTTCTTTTCTGTTGCTTAGTTACAGACTTGAGAGTCGTAACTATATTACTTTTCACGAATATTCCAAACATTTGTTCAATCGATAGGAATGTTTATAAATTGACACTAATACATAATAATCTCTTCTTTCTTCCACAGAACACACCAAGTCATTCAGTCAAAGAAGGCTCTCCCAAGTACACATGAATGTATTGTTGTGCGTTTGTCCTATAGTTTGTAATTATATTTTATTGGTAAGCATATTATCTCTTTCACTGATAAGCACAAGATCGCTTTTATTGGTTCTCTTTATTTATTTGTTTGAATAAACATTAATGCCAACACAAATACCACCTTGATTCAACATGATACAGAGTAGAGCTCATTGTAGTAGCTTGAAAATTCATATGTAGATAAAACGAATTGCCAGGACTGGCGTCAGTCCGTAATAATCTCATTATTCATCAGATATGTGTAGTGCATATTTTACTTTACGCTTGCTACCTGAGCTAGTGTTTGAAAGATTTTGTATAGAACAGAAATAGCTGGGACATAGAGACTGCATTTGTTTTATTAGAATCGATCATGATAGTAAAATTCAGTTCAAAACGAATGGACGATATTAGTACATATAATATAGATTCACTTTGATAGGACAATACAATATTAGGACCTTGAGTATAAAGGTTCAGAAATCAAACGTTAAAACCATTTCTCAGTAATAATATTTATTGCAGTACTATAGATCCACAAGCTGAATATTATATTTGACGAATGTCAGAGTATAATTCTTTACTCTTAATCTCTTGAAGTTCTTCGATGGTCCTTTAATGTTCAATGTTAGTCTTAAGGTCATAATTACATTTTTAATAGATATGCAGACTCAGAATCACCTACTTTATATGTAGAAACCTATTCGAGGACATTTTCCTTTATATATCATATTAATCTAATGTCCCATGTACAAATACATCACGTTCCATCCACAATTGCATTTTTTTATACGTCCCGCCCAGTTTTCTCAGTTCTTATACGAACACACTACGTAAGAATTTGAACCATTGGTATCCTGTATTATTAATTGTTATGAGTTGTTTTGTGATCGACCCAATGTAGACACAATTTAATTTAGTTTCATCTAAACAGAAAGCAATTTTTCCTATCTACCCGAAAAGATCTCGCACACTAATGATATAACGTTCTTCTTTCGATTTTCGATGTTCAATCTTGGAAAATTATATAAGCATAATAACTAAAAATAAAACTACGGAAGTGTTTCCAATATAATCTCTTACAATCCTAATTTGTTTTATTCTATAAAACAAGCGCAGGTGACTAGCAATCATTTTTTGCTGCAAGAAAGATGGAACAGGCGTATGAATACAAATAAGTCACGGAATTCAAACACTTGCCACCGTGAATCTTAGTACTGAATCCTTTACTTCGATGCCTTTATTGATATCGCGAAATGTGTGTAAGAGCGGAAGTTTTGTGCGCATCCTAGAAGTACAATGATAACTTGATCTAGTGATCGTTATAGCATAACGATCAAGAGTCAAAATATTTTCCGTAAGCCTTTGTCAAAATACAATAATATAGTATCTCTGTAACTAGAAATGTCATCTTGATAATTCCGTGATCTAAAGAGTAAAATTATACCACAGTCAGGAAAATATTGGAATTCTCCTCACATTGAAATCTCTCTAGTTATGATATGTAAATGTATTTCTTTTACTGCAGTTCTGACTCCAATGAAAATATACTTAGTGTGTATTAGTACTGGGAATGAGGCCTATCACGTATGTTAATTGTATTACCTCGAGGCAATTTGTGAATTACTGAATTTGTGATTACGATTCACTTAAGAACCCGAAGGGATATATATCAATTAGTTGACTCGTCTGGTTTTGTATTTAACGAATAATCAATAGTTAATAGCAACATATATATGAATTTCAAAGTCTATGGGTATGTTTTATAGCATTTTTGTTCTTCTGAAAAATTGAACCTACTGAACCATCGGTTCGATCAATTTGTACATTAGGTAAAATGCTCTTAAGTAACATTGCTTTGTATCCAAGAACTCTTATATTTTTTAAGGATAGATTGAGTGGGTTTTGGACTAGTAACTAGACATAGTTAAAACAGGTTGACCAGCTAACTAAGCATACGATATTGTGTTCATAATAAATAAAAAATAAAAAAAAATATATATATATAAAATAGCAATGAATCACGTATTTTTGTCAAGATGGTTGCTGGATCTAGTGTAACAGACTTTTCCAAGTAATTCTGTTCTTTGTTGAAGCAGTGTCAACAATGTTGCAAATTACTCAAAATAAACGATCTACTAAAGCTAAAAGAAAAACGACATGTTTAGACAAAAGTAATAAACACAACGATACTCTCTGTTATTAATCGGTATTGCTGCAGATTTCTCTTTTAATAGCTCAGACAAATAGTCATCGTCATTTTTGAATGCTAGTTTGACTTTGTTCGCAAATAATCTTCTTGGAGCACTAAGACGAATAATAGCAAGAACATTTTACATGCCGTGCAATGGTAGAAGCAAGAGTTGATGCTGTCATGACCATTGTTTTAAAATTATTATATTTTCCATCTTAGTAATAATTTACATTAATCTTTTAATGGAAGTGTATTTCTTGATTGGTTTTATTTTTATTATTCTGGGCCTGTAAATATTGACCTGATATTCTGTATCTCGAATTAGATTTGATCTTAGAAATTGTATTTCGTCTAATTGCTATTGTAACACATTTAATTTTTTCCTTTCTTGATGTCTTTCTCAAATCTTTCTCTGCTTGTCATACTTTTCTAGATCTATCTTAAAAGCTTCGATATTTTAGGCAGCGATTCAAACATAAGTTTTATATCCTCCAGTATATTTCTCCTTACAGCTTAAAAAACCCACAAAAAACTTTGAAACATTTTTTCTTAATCCATAGTTTTATAACTAGTAAGAAACATACCAAAATATTTGTCAATTTTAAGAAGCGATTAACTAAAAATAGTATTTTTTGTTTTAATGCAGTACTTAAATCATTTATATCATGAATAATTACCTTCAACTCATTTTCCCAGGAATTTGTTTTGCCTGCAGTTGATCAAATCCATTAGTATGCTTTAGTAAAAGTACCACCAACAATACAATCTCTCTCTCTCTGTCTCTCAGGTCTGTTTGACTTTAAAACTCTCTATCTCTCTCTCTCTCTCTCTCTCTCTCTCTCTCTCTTATCCTTTGGGCGGCTGGACTTAAACTTTTGCCATCATTCATAAGTACAGAGATATCGTGGAATGGCACCTGGATTTTAGCCCGTATCTTGCTACGATGGTCCAGAGAGAGAGGGAGAGAGAAAGATTCCTTTAGAAATTGTCATATTTAATTAAAAATAATCGATTTTTAGAACATCATAGTATGTTTAAGAAACGACAACAAAAACAAAATATTAAATACATCACATTATGTGTACGACGTAACCGAAGAATTTACTGTTTAATGTCGACATGTTTTGCAACTTTGTATTATTGATAAACACTGTAGTAAAATCCCAAGGAAAGTGCACACATATCGTTATGACAAACCATAGGTGGCGCTCTATAGTTTCGTATTTTGCATAGGTTAGGATTTTAAAGAAAAAGAATTTACCCGGCTGTCCTCACTGGTTATACTGCCTTTTTAAAAAAGACATTGTAAATCTTAGGTATAATTCAAAGAACATTTAATTCCCTTTATTTTGGTATATGATTGATGGTTGTAATATGAGTTATAGAGTATACAGCTTGGCCTTACTCCAGATGTGCACCTTTCAAAAAAGTGCTAATTCCACTTGGTCATTTTCACTTCCTGAACTTCAGAGGTAAATTGTATAAAAAAATGAGCCGATAACGTTTTTTACATATTTAATAATTCATTCATTGCACTTTCAGAAGCTGGTATGGTCTAGTCTGGTAAAATTCATTGTCCCTGTTTTAATAGCTGCTGTGGATAGTGTACTTTAGACTAATTCAGGCTGATTTTTTTTAGCACATGGGAGCATTCATTTTAGTGAGCAGTGTGTTTAAATCATGTACAATTTCCGAAAGTACAATATCCAAAGAAATATCATCCACATTACATAATGTAGCATAGAGGTATGCCACCGTTCTCGCCACTGTGCCTGTTTTAAATGCAAACAACTTCACTTTACATACGTCACTCTCTCAAAAACTCAAAAATACATAATAACTGGTGAGCGCCCCCATATCATTCTAGGTTACTTGGTGTAATTTTCTTTTTCAAGGTTTTGATCCAGCCGAAATTCCTTTTTTCTCTTACTAAACGTTTCTGCGTAGTTTGTCCGTGATGCATGAGAGGGGAGGGGGAACAGAAATCAGAAAGAATTGTGATCAAAATGTGCACCATATTAAATTCATTTAGAAAACGAGGATCATTAATATGTTTTGTCGTTATTTTCATACGTCACTAATCATTAATGTGTGGAAATTCATCATTGATCTAGCATCAACTGCAAACGGTCGATACAATGTTTATAAATGCGTATTACTGCGCCATGGGCGGATCACTATTTGATATGCCATTAGTATTGTTATAACATTTTGCTTTCACCAAAACTCTAAATGCCTGTTTTATATATATATATATATATATATATATATATATATATATATATATATATATATATATATATATATATATTCGTATTTGTTATTCTACTTTTCATATTGTTGAATGTCAACAATGTCAGCCAGAGTTTGAATCTTCATGACTAAACAACAACCTTTTACTGTGGAAATATTTGTTTCTAAATTTTAGTTGTATAATGTGCTTGCAGATTAGCGATTGATTTAACTCAGCATATCGTTACGTAATTGTTTACTTTCTGATGTCAGATCTATGGTTAATATGAATCATTGCGTCAGACATCGATTGCACTTGAAATAATAAGCATAATTAAGATATAATGCATCGATTTATTATTACGAGTGAAATAATAAAATACTTTGTTCGATTTTAAAGTGAACATACATGGTGTTTCCGATTCATGTGAAGAGACAACTATCTCAGTGTTTGAAGTGGGTATTTATTTAAAAGATGCCAAAATATGTAATATGATTGGTTACTTGTACAAAAATATGAGGGAAGATATAGAACAAGTTTTACGCGTTTTTAACATGATCAAATATTCTTCGTTTTTGTAACATAGTGGGGGAATTTAAATATAATTCACAATCTCCAAACACTGGAATTTGATGATACTCATATAGCAAGGTCGGTTAGTCGCTGAGTCCTTTTGAACTGAGAATGGCAGTAAAGCAGATCGCGACACATGTAAATGTCGATTCATAGCCAATGCATACAGACCGCTCCGGTAGCCTAGTGGTTAGAGCGTCCGCCTCTGATGCGGGAGGTCATGGTTTCGATCCACGACCGAGTCATACCAAAGACTTACAAAGATGGTACTAACAGCTGCCTCGTTTGGCGCTCAGAACTAAGAGGTAAGTGTTAGTACTGGTCGGCCTGGTGTCAGGATAATGTGACTGGGTGGGACATCATACTACATGTCTGCGGCTTGATGCCCTAGTGCTAGACATCACTATAAACTGCCACACTGCAGACATCGTAGCGATATGACTGATACATTGTTAAAGCCACGCGAAAAATCCAAATCACACACACATCCAATGCATACAGACCGTTAGAGATCAGTGTTAGCAGATGAATCAGTTTATTGCCAATACAAATCTGTGTGCGATCATGAAACATTTATGTGACTCCTTCGTATTGCAACACTGTTTCATGTACCACTTCCTTGAATGCGAGCTCGAACGAGAGGACATGGCTTAGCTGACCAGCCTTCTTCGTTGCAGAATGGAAGACAAGCTTAACCTCACTCATCAAGGTAAAGGACATGCTGGTAACCACCAACTGCCTCGTTGTTTATACACATCGGGAGGTTTCAGCATTGTATGTGAAATTTTATGAGTACGCTGTCGGAACTATCTTTACGGCGAAGAAGAGCAACGGATGGTGCAAGTTTGCATTTAGGGCAGTGTGAAGTTTGACAGGAAAACCATCATTAAAGGTGATCCAATTTTATAATTTGCCCTTCGGGCTGATTGTAATTGTGTGGCCACAGGCGTCGCTCCAACTACTGAAAAAAAATGATACAAGTTTCTGGCAACGTTGCAGTATTTCGGGTTACGAAAACAGATAGCAAGTCGTAACAAAGAAGATGGTTTTACCCTCTGCCTGCTCAAAGGATTTGCGGTATGTAGATGCGCAATATATGTCACCCATATCCACCAGCCAATCGGACAGTTCTGGTGGTATTCGATCCAATAACGAGTCCCGTTAGAGTTCCGGCACGCGCTAGGCTAATGCCTGCATTAGCGCATGCACCTATTTTGGGGTTTGGAAACTACGGACTGGCATTTGAGCATCAAAAAAATCTCACGATCGGATTCTCGTTGTTGAAAGTGATCACGGAATACAATAGGTCAAGCGTAGATGTCTCATGTTTCTAGCGATGCTGCGTTACTGCTTTGCATTACCAGGGACAATGCACATGGGACGCACTGCTCCAAGAACAATGCTATATCCACTGGATAAAAACGTTTAAATATACCCAGCTTCAGATTATGAAGGTAAGCAAAGAAGCGAGGCTACAAACAGAACTATATGGAACCTTGTGATTTTTCTTTCGAAGGTGCAAGCGAGCCTCAATAAAACATATATGGGATAACGTTTTAGTCCTTACGATAGTCTCAAAATATATCTCTGCATCAAGACTAAATGGTTTGAATTTCGTCAGCAATTGCTTAGATCCCATCATCTCTCATGTCCAATACACCACCATCATGCGAGTTGTCTCAAGACAAAATCCTAAAGCAGGATTGGCATGCATTCATGAAGCAAATATAAAATATAAAGTATGGCATTAGTGCCACACGCCTTTAAATGATCTAGAAGATGCTAAACATGCATTTCGCCACACCAACAACCATCATTTTGACTGTTCGATAAGAGGATCAGAACGCGCAGTCCGTATTTCTGGCATTTGGAATTACAATTCATGAATGCGCCGCTTCGATAGCACTGTTACCCGTTGTCCTTTCAAACCTCGTCATTATGGAAAATCCTGCTGTCCCGAGAACAAATGGCCACATTTTGCAGTCTAGGGAACGTAAAATAACTGATGTAGGAGGAAACAAACACTGGACAAGTAGTAATAATACCATATTTTCAGATGACAGTGTAAAACTGATTTTGCAGTGACCAAAACCTGATGTTGTTGTTGTTGTTGTTGTAGGGTTTAACGCCATTTTTCAACACACGATACATGGCGGCCAGTATTAATGGTGGAGGAAGAACCCGGGAAAACCCCAGAAAGAACCACCGACACACGAGAAGCTACTGGCAAGCTTTCTCACATGCCCACATTAGCTGAATCCGAGACTCGAACCCACGCAGACAGAGGCAGTGATCCGTAACGGAGAGCGCTTTAGACCACTCGGCCACTCGGGGGCCCCCCAAAACCTGATATAGTAACAATACTCCATATCTATCCCCCAAACCCATGTAGTAATACTATGCTATTTCCAGGTAACAGTGAAAATATAATTTGTGATCACCAAAATCTGCTTTAATAACAATACTGTATTGCTATCTCCCAAACCCATGTAGCAATATTACCCTATTTCCAGATGAAAATTGCTTTTGTGATCACCAAAGCCTGATGTAGTAACAATACTACATTCCTAATTAACAAACCCGTGGAAAACAAAAATTACTCTATTCCCAGGGAACTGTGCTACCCTGATTTTGTGATTTCCAAACCCTGCTGTAGTAAAACTACTACACTGGTAAACACTAATATTATGTAGTAATATATCCATATTTCCAAGTGAAAGTGTACCACTCATTTTGTGACCTCCAAAATCCTGGTGTAGTAACAGCACTACACTGGTAGTTACATAACCCATGGGGTAATATTACCCTGTTTCCAAGGTAACACTCTATCACTGAGTGTGTGATCATCAAACATGATATATTAATAATACTACGTTCAATCCATAATCAAAAACAAAATCTGTTCACAATGTTACATTTCATTTACTAGCTATACCAATATACCTATCTGACCTCACCCATGTGTACGCCACATCTAGAAACTTACGCTTCTCTTCCGACACGTTGTTGTTGTTAATTTAGGGTTTAACACTTTTTGTTCAGCACAATAAAGGCTATACATGGTAGCCAGTATACCTGGCAAATGATCAGAACATAGGAAAACCCCGGAAAGAATCACCGACACACGAGAAGCTGCTATCTCACATTCCCGAATTGGCCGAGCCTTGATCACTTTAGACCTCTCGGCCACTCAGACCCCTCCCTACCAACACTTGTATTCTCATTGCTCCCCCTCCGCTAAAATGAAGTAATATAGACAACCTTCTTTTGTGTACCTGGCTCCAGCTACGCAAAATGAACTGCCCATTTATGTTAGACACAAGAACATTGCATTCTCATTCATAAGTGCTCTGACAACTCACCTACTTTGACTACAAGCGCAGACATGAAGGCTTAATAATATTTACTTCGTTAATTATTGTCAGCATGTTTTTGTTTTCTAAATGTATGGTGTTGTTTCTGTAAGCTGGTTGTTGTATATGTTTGCATATGTTATTTAATACTTCAGTCCTTAAAAAGTTTAGTCTCTGTACTAAGTTCACATTATTATTATTATTATTATTATTATTATTATTATTATTAATATTATTATTATTTCGTCTAGCCTTGTAAATATCGCTACTGCAGGAATAACATGAATAAATTATTGAGAGCTGTTAATATATCAACAATAGCTGACATGATACCATTTTAAATGATGATGAAAAGAACGGTTAAGTTGATAAATGTATCATGTGCAGTACGTTGTGTCCACATTCCTTATTTTTAGGCTTGAAATGCATGCGAGAACTGACAACAACAAGCTGATGAAACGTATATATTTTTATGTGGGTATGCTAATAGGTGAACAAAATATTGACACAAGAAGAACCTTAAAAATCTACACATATCTAAATCTACAAAACCCATTATTTCACTTGAACGTTGACTTCATCATCCTGGTCAAACAGCAAAAGATAACAAATTTGAATCAGAAGTAGGACATTAAAGAGTCATGTACAAAAATATAATTGTTACAGCTTAAATCAAGTATGAGAGATATTACAATTAATTACAATTAGAAAAGACGGAATCCTCACAATAGATTGCTTTTAAGGTTTGGACATTGTTTGGTACATGACGTTGACGATACTATCTACCATATATTTTCATTTATGAGTCCAACTCTTAACAACATTGATCTAGAGAAACTGTAACATAATGCATCAGCAGATCTTCACATGCGCAGTTTGCTGTGTGTGATCAGTGGAACAAACAGAATATACCCTGATTTGCAGGTGCATTATTCTATAGCACACCAAGATCTTTGTTGTTTGCAGATTGGCTTGACTTGTAAGTGAGTGGATCCATTACCTTGATCCTTTTAAATCAATGGCATGTTTTCCATCTGTATTGGATTGCTTTGATGGACCAGTAGTAAGAGCATCCGCCTCGGCTGCAGGAGGTCTCAGGTTCGAACCCTGGCCAAGTCATACCAAAGGCATATACAAATGGTACATACAACTGCCTTGCTTGGTGTTCAACATTAATAAGTTAGCGTTAGGACTGATTGATCTGGTATCAGAAGAATGTCACTGGGTGGGATATGGTGCTGAATGTCTGCGGCATCATACCTCAGCGCTAGACATCACTATAAACTGCCCGTTGCTGAAATCATAGTGATGTGACTAAAATATCATTAAAGCTACGTTAAAAAGCCAAAACACACACACACACACACACAAAATAGGTATTGATTCTATATTCAGAAAGCAAAAGCTTGAATCAGCTGTCATTGTAGGAGTCGCTGTTAATCGAAATGCATCAACATCATCTTTCTTGGTCATGTTATCATCTCGCAAAATGCCACATTCATCTGCCACTGATGTATCATAAACATAATGATATCTTCAGAGATCTTCTTGCAAAGAATTTCACAATTTGACAATACATTATGTTCCCAGAACATCAATACTTATGGAAATGTCATCCTGTCACACTGAATATTGTTCGTTAATGATATTTCTAAAACATTATTACTCACAATTTCATTACCGGTTTCCATGGAATTGCCCAATTCATCAATGTCAAAGTCGGTCTCTCTGGCCATTAAAATTTTACATGGTAATTCATTTTATAATTTACTTCAAACAACTTATAAATAATACTTATTGTTTTTAACAGCCATATATTTACTTTTACTGCTAGATATAAGTAGTTAAAAGGCAAAGAAATCTCACTGCATGAACCACTGCTTTTAGTACAGCTAATATTTGACTGGATTGTACACCAGATATGATTTATCTACATTAATTCTACAACTAGACAGTAATTGGAATACCATTCACACAACCGTTACTGTCATTTAGTTTGATACTGATACACATCAGATCTCCGTCAGGTTAATTTTATAATTTTAGTCCAACAAAATACATGCCTGTGTTTTGCCATCTCAGGCAAAAGCAATACACTGTTACTCTCTGTAATGCTATACACAACTGTTAACTTGGATACTTTCACATAAGAGACTCTTCCCTATATTAGAAGTAATTTAAGAAATGAAATATGGTTATCGAACCTGAATTGTTTCCTTCATGCAAACAGGCTTTTTGTTCTGCTTTCTTTCATTCTTAAAAGACTCAAATTTATTGCATGGACTATGAATAAAAGTATATTTTTTCTATTGGACTTGCATTTCTGTGCTACAGAAAAATGATTAAAGGATATGGACAAAAGCCCAGAGTATGTATGAATGTATGGCACATCTGCGGAACAACGCCCAACACAGAGAATCAAGGTAATTTGGTAGCAATAATGGTTAGGTTGCAACTTCCTATTAAGCAACTATTCAAACTTCCACATAAAATGAAGAAATGATGTTCTATTAGAAAAAAGATGAAAAATAAAGATGTATAGAAAGATTGAAAGGTAAAAATAAAGAAACAATAAATTATCGATAAATAAAAAGATAAACGGTACCAAATCACAGACGTCTCAAAATTTATAGCATTTAAGGTTGAAGAATTTATGCCATGACCTTAGCAGACAGCTGGCATCAGATTACATTAACAACGAAAAAAAACAGCAAATTCAGGAATCACTCTACTACCAACATACACCATGGTGAGAGTGAAAGTTCACATTAATGAATTCTGCCTATGACCAATGAGACACAAATGTAATGGTACTGGAGAGACTAGATTGCATTGCTCCATCTCAAAGGCATTAGAGGAAAGGTACATAAAAAGGAAAAGAAACCGATCAATGACATTGACCTTAAAATATAAAACCTTGACTGATACATGAAATGACATCAAAGAACGAAACGTAAGTGTAACATGGTGGATCCCTGTTGATCGAAAATATATCATGATATAAATCATGAACTAAAGAATCTTTAAAAGATTGCGCTCTGATATTTACCTTGATAAAATTCAAATATGTTATGCAACATACCTTTTTGTTACAATATATCATTGCAAACTTTCTCCATTGATCTAAGATAGCTATAAATTAAATACTCTCTCTCTCTCCACATATGTTCAGCAATTCCTTTTCAAGATACAAATATAATAATTGAAATTAAGGTTATTAAAATGTTTTAAGTATACCCAAAAAATGTATTATGAAAGAAACAAATCTCATGGAGAGTGGATTACGTGGTTACAGATGAAGCAAGTCAACTTGTGTTACATTTCGTGTCTATTCTCCATTGTCAAATATGTCATATCACATAATTACCCAATGATTCAATGTGTCATATGTTATTCATAAATGCTTACTAAATAAAAAAGATAACTTAGCTTGTCCAAGGTAATATATTATTCAATTTGTTCCAAATTATGAAATATAATTGTATGTCTTTCAAACATAGTACATGAGTAGGAAGACAATTATTTCATCATCTACTTTGTTGGGATAATAAGTGTTTGATAATTGTCAATTTAAATTTTACCATTGGGAAAAATCTCGAGAACAACAGTTTAAAAATTTTAAGTTTTATAGCTAAATTGTTTTTCTTTAATATATTTAAAAACAGTGCATTGAGCTTGGAATATTTAGGCCTCGATACTTATTATTTAATTAGCAGAAAGAATGATCAAAAACTTTTTTAGAGTTAATGAACAGTTGGAGTTGGAACACATAAACAACAAACGTTGTTATGTAATTCGCATTGATTTTTGGTTTTTCTCCATGACTATATGTTATGTATATCTATATTATGTGACTGACCGTAGCTAATGGATGATTTAAGGACCTACCTGACAAGTGAAATTTATTTTGTAAACAACATAATATATATCTATTTCTCTAAGATTATATATTAAATATTCAGATAATTAATATTGGAAGTAAGCATGTTTGATTGGATCTGAGTATTGAAAAATTAGTTTTCGTTTGAAATTCATAATCTTGTTGTCAACATAAAATGTAATAGAAAGGAAGTTTACCATCATACTGGTTCTGTTATTGTGTCGTAAATTTTCATAATTTCTGTCTCATTGTTGTACTCATATTTTAATTTCAGAGGTGTTTGTGTTATTTGGCCATGGACAAGACTCAAACCCACATCGACAGGGGTGAGATGGCAGTGAATATAGATATTTAATACCATGACAATTAGGTTAAGGGCAATATTAAAAGAAGAAATTTTATTATTTTTAGTACATGGTTTTGTTGCAAATATATTTTATACAAACAGCTTTTGTAAATTGTTCTTTGTGTGAGGGACAGAAACAGATAACTGTTTCAGATTCAGTAAGTGAAAGTAATGAGAAAAAATATTGAATGTTCATATTTGCTTCATTTTTTCGAACTCAAAATGATTATGTCATGCAAGGTAAATATAAGGTTGCGAACATGAGACAGATATTTGTTTTAGCCGTTACAGCTGCACATATTGCAAAGGTATATAAACAAGATAATCAAGGTTAATGAGCTCATTTTGCCAAGGTCTCTGGCTTTCAAGCATAAATTCATGCATGGTAGAAACTTGTTTTAGCGATTAAAGTGATTCTATCCTTTTTCCAATAAATCGGACTTAAGTTTTAAATCAGTGAATAACATTTTTCCCAGAATGGTATGTTTTATCCAACTATTGTACTCCATTAATTGTTGGCCTTTTAGCTGAACTACATTTGAGACTTCATTAATATTGCCAAACTATAAAATAACCATGCAGTATTACATACTCATAAATATGTTCTTTTAATCCTCACAAATACTATTGCCAAAATGTCCTTTGGAATATAATAATATTGCCCAATATCCTATGAAAATGCTCATATTGTAGACAAGAACACAAGATATGCAGTAAAAAATACACAACTTATAAAATAGACACTAAAGATCGTACATGTAACTTCAATGATAAGTTAATTGACTGCATAAACGTTTATAAATAGTATTATGTACTGGTCATGCAATATATTTTGCTTGTTTGAGTTTTTCGCCTTGACACATATCCATAACTTTCTTCACTTGTCCAGTTTGGTTTTCTATATGCAAAGTGACAGTCACATATTTGCATGTAACAATTGACGTTTTTCTGTATGAGATCATTACTGCCTGAGGTATGAATCAACTATGACTTAAAATTTGACTGTTTGGGAAATTTATAAAATCAACAGGTGTTATTAGTTGAATCCCGTCAATATTAACACAAATACACTGCACAATGATTGCATCAACCTGTTCTATTCAACCTGAAAATTATGATACCATAGGTGTGACTTGACCGGTTTCAGGATGTGTGTACTAAGAGCAACTCGACTGCCTCCACAATTGCATGTCTCACAAAAGCTGATAAAATAACATAGGATCTCGAGTGATGAGTCCATGTGCTAAACAATGTAAAACGACTCTATTGTTGTTGGAAAACTTGGTTGCAAACATATGAATGATATAATATATATACTACTTAAATTAATACAACTACAGCAAAATAATAATAATAATAATAATAATAATAATAATAATAATAATAATAATTAAAAACTAATCTCATTTTAATCATTCTGTGTCAAGCAGATGAAAGAAAGCAAGCTACACATTTATTTAAGAATACAATATGTTAAGAGGATTTTAAATAATTAAAAAATAATAATGACTATTCTCGCTTAAATATTTCTTCTAAAAAATAGTTATGTGCGCGTATGTGTTTGATATACATTTTTCACGTAGCTGTACAAATAAATTCAATTATATCTCTCCGATGTCTGCAGCGTGGCTGTATATAGTGATATTTAGCACTGGGGCATCATGCCGCAGACATGTAACATGATGTCCCACCCAGTCACATTATCCTGAAACCAGGCTGACCAGTCTTAATACTAACCTCTTAATGCTGATCGCTTAGCGAGGCAGCTGTTAGTACCATTTGTTATAAATCTTTGGTATGACTTGGCCGGGGATCGAACCTGTGACTTCCCGCATCCGAGGCGTATGCTCTAACCACTCTCTCAAAGGCAATAACACCGTTTATGCTGACAATTTTGGTCAAGAATTCAAGATCAGTTCATTTCTAATTTTTAACTGCTAAATGTTGAAACCATCTCTGATAATCTACAGCAAAAACAGGATTTTCAGTTTAGCTGATGTGTTGGACATTACGGAAGGCAGACTGGCATCCTTATTATCTAGGACCAACAAGACGTCATAAGAAGTCTTGTGAAGCAAATTACATGTTGATACGACTTTCTTTTTTCAAAATGGCTGCCATGCTGGATATCATATCGGCACCATTTCTAATTTGAACGAATATGAAATCATACGACGTCTTGTGGTGAAAATACAATAGAGATAATAAAATGTTTAAGATAGCCATTGTGCTGACCATATAGTAAGTCAGATACAACCAACTATACTGAATAGTGATTTCAATAACAATCCTATGCTGATGTGACCATACATTCAGGAGACTTGAAAGGATTTTCATGATTGCCACTGTTGTCAAATAGAATAAACCGTCCTCTGGTAAAACTCCCAAGGCAATCTGTTTGTAAGATACTGATGTGGTAGCCATACTGGACATCAGATCAGTGCCATTTTATTAAGGACCAACTGGAAATCATAAGAACATTTTTATTAGAAACTTCATGATTATAGGATCATCAATTCTGGTGAAGTAGCAATAAAAAGATCACTTATTGGATGTCCACCCAGAACCATTTTTCCACCAACTTGACCATGGGGTGATTGTGTGTGAAAAATGTCATAGTAGTATTATATGTATTTGAAGAGTTATAGTAATAACAAACTAGAGTTAACAGCTGGACTGACAATGTACAATACATCATGCATAAGCCCACCTGGGCTGTGTCAAGTAGCGCTTAATTTGATGTTATGTCCTAAAATCTTTACTCCCGTGTAACAAATTACTACCGATGGACAGGTAGGGAAATTTAACCAGGTACCCGGAAGGGTTTCCCCCACACATCTCCTCACACTCCCCTATTTTTGTTGATCATACAATTATTTTTTAAATTTTTGTAAAAATATTTTATTACTGCAAGGGTGGGGTGACCAACCCAGTAACCTCAAATGTCTATTTTAAAAACAAGCTGGGCAGGTATTTGTGCATAGCGTGAAACTTGGTCAGTACATGATTATTTCTATAAATTACCTAATCGTAGTTCTTGGGTACTGTAAAATGCTATTACATACAAATGTACTTCATTGAAACTATATTTAGGAGGGGTATCTGTGCACTCTTTATATCTTATCTTAGGTAACTAAAGCACAAGCCCCATTTCATGGATTTACATTTTCTAATATATTTCCTATACTTCAGGAATGAAACATACATTATAAACTATATCATTACTATGACAGTACTTGTAATAAAAGAGGGTAATATGATATCATCAAAACCATTAGAAAAAGAGAGCTTAGAAATCTTTATGAACTTTCTGCTGGATTACTGGTTTATTACACAGTGATGAAATCTATAATAGTAGTAATAATAATAATAATAATAATAGTAATTTCTATTTTAGCTATTTTTATTATAAATATTTAATGCCAACAAGGACATGATTGTCGCAGAATAGACACCGAGTGGGTTTTTGGACTAAATGAATAAGACAAACACAATGTGAGAAAGATGGAAATTTATGAATGAATTAATAAAGAAAAATATATGATGTAAAAATACAAAGATTCTCTCACGCTCTCAACATACGATTTACTCAGATTACTCTACACAACATTCATACATCGAAATTAAACCAAAAATATTAAATCAAAATGAAGTAAAGATCCAAGAAACCTCATGGACTGCACATACGCTTCAAACAGTATTTTACACAATAAGAGATTCACATGATCTCGAACATAAATTCTATTAAGATTCAAATAATCTTAAGAACACAACTAAAATTCACAACTAAATTCAAAATAATCTTATGAACATAGCGAAGATTCAAAATAATCTTATGGATATAAAAAATGCAATGGATCCAAACGTATGCTTCTAGACCCCTTGTACAGTCGCACGATTCCTTGGGTTGGTCCACACTCTTATCGACCGCTCGCACCCTTTATGAATCCACTACGAGTACAGTCATACGTTACACGTACAGACAGCATACAGCACTTTTTCTAATTTGCTACGTCTACGTCCGTGGCACAGGCATACGTACATACATACATACGTATCGACAGCACGTATATTAAATGTTCTGGAAACTCCAGATAGCTCTAAGCAATTTTAGACGGCTTCGGACAGCTTCAGACCGCTCTAGTCATATTTACAGTCACACTGACAATCACACTTCATAGACAGAATCACAGCGACAGTAACAATCAGCTACAATAACAGTCAGCTACAATAACAGTCAGAATCAGCTTCAAACACAGTCGGCTACAAACACGGTCAGCTACAAATACAGTCAGCTACAAACACAGTCAGAATCAGCTTCAAACACAGTCAGCTACAAACACAGTCAGCTACAATAAAACCAAATTGGTCATAATAATAGTTTCTGTATAATCTCTAGATATATGATAGTACTTTAAATTCTAACAGTTACTTGTAATTCAATACTTTAAATCTGCGTTGTAATAAATACATTATTACGCGATAAGACATTACAAACCGAATAAGCTTCGCATATCAAATGAAAATGTAAATTTAACAATTACCCCTATGGCTGGAGAACAATGGAGAGTGTATACTCCTTGACGTGATCCAAAAACGACCAGTGTGGTTTTAGAACTTGGTCTTACTTAAATCAATAGGAGAGTGAGTACAAGTCAGGGTAGAATACCCGTGCATATCATGTTAGTCATCTTACCTCGTCACAAGTATCCTCTGTGGCTAGGTACATGTTAATACAGTCGCTTACCTGGAAAAACACATTCACCCTAGATGACGTTGTACGCATGTACAACGAGAAATAGTCGAATAGCTTTAAGACAAAACCAAGTTATTTCTTTGCCTAATTCTGTGAAAATAACCTCCCCCCAAGAGAAAATAAATGTACACATTTTTTTAAAAAACCCTCACAGAATAAAAGAAACATAACTACTAACGATATGTTACACTATTTACACCGGTAATACTGCAATCTGGATTTTCTATGCTGGGTAAAAATTTATCCAAATTTCCAATCATGCCCTACTCAAGTAGTCTGCCCCTATATTTTCAACTCCTCTTATTGCCTCTACGCGGAAGCGATAGGGTTGTAGTGTCAGCGCCCAACGCATCAATCGAGCGTTAGCGACCTTGGCCTTGTTTAAATACAATAGGGGTTGGTGATCAGTCTCGAGAACGAAATCTCTCCCAAAGAGATATGCATGATACTTCCCAATTCCCCACACTACGGCCAAACACTCTTTCTCAATGACTAAATAGTTTTTCTCCCTGGGTACCAATTTTCTACTCGAGTAAGCTACGGGTAACTTTTTGTTATTTTGCTCTTGCAGTAAAACTGTTCCCAACCCAGTTTCAGAAGCATCTGTTCTTAAAATAAAGGGTTTGCTAACATCTGGCAATTTTAATATAGGTGCACTGATTAGTTTCTCTTTCAGCGCGCAGAAAGTTCTATCTTGTGGCGGTCTCCGCTCTACTACGTTGCTGTCGATGGTTGCCGTACAAACGACATTCAAGACCCCTTTTTCTACATTGACGCTCTGTCTCTTGTTGTACAATTTAAGCATGTTAGCATGGAATGTCTTTAAATTACCGTCTATGTCAATTTTATAGTCCATGTCATTCTTGACCTCTTTAAGTTCGTAGGGACCTTTCCACTGGACTTATTTGTGCTAGTAGGAAGAAGCAATAAAACCCGATCTCCTACAAGAAATTTCCTATTTCGCGCTCTGCGGTTATAATACTTGGCATATCTGCGTCCCGATTTCATTAATTCGTCGCGTGCCATCTGGCATGTACTTTCCAGTTTCTTTCACAGATCTAACACGTACTGGTATGTAGTTTTTATTTCCTCGCTCGCGACGTCACCTGTCCATAGTTCGCGTAGTATCCGCATCGGGCCTCGAACTGTTCTTCCGTACAGCAATTCGAAGGGTGAAAACCCTAAACTTTCTTGCGGTACTTCACGGTACGCGAACAGAACCGCGTTCAAATAGCGGTCCCAGTCTTGCGGACGTTCTGCGTACATCTTTCGTAGCATACTTTTTAGGGTACTATTAAATTTCTCTACCAGTCCATTGCACATCGGATGGTATGGGGTAGTGTTTAGCTGTTTGATTGATAACAGTCTACTTATTTCACCCATGAGGTCGGAGGTGAATTGGGCACCACAATCCGTAAGGATTTCTTCTGGCACCCCTACCCTACTGAAAATGTCAACCAATGCTTCAGCCACCCGTTCTGTTTCAATAGTTGGTAACGCTACAGCTTCGGGGATATTTGGTTGCGTACTCCACAAGAGTAAGAATATACCGGTTCTTCCTTTCGGTAACTGGTTGTATTGGGCCTACAATATCCACCTCCACTCTTTTAAACGGTGTAGCTATTAATGGCATCTGTCCCAAGGGCACCCTTGTAACCCTTCCCTTACATACGGTTTTCTGGCATACGTCACAAGACCTACAGAACCGTGTGACATCGCCATTAACACCAGGCCAGTAGAATTCAGCGACTACTCTACTGGTGGTCTTCGCCTTACCTAGGTGTCCTGCCATGCTAGACTCATGGGCCAATACCTCTTACCCTCCGGAGTGATAAACTCCCTATGAATTAGCCCGTTCCTACGAACGAATCTCGAACTGCCCCCACCCACGCAGTGTCCAATTGCGCCGGACGCGATTTTCTCAATAACAGTTTTGATGGATTCGTCACGTTCTTGTTCTCGTTTGAATTCATCACGCGAAAGTCCGGAGATCGACTCAGGGACTATTAATTTCTGAAACGCGTTGTTCTCTAGCCTGGTTTGCGCTCGCGTTTCGACTGCCTGGGCCAAAGGTATCCTGAAATCTGCCATGGTTGGAAGACGGGAACCTTCAATATTACCGATCGTCAGATCGTAAATAGGGTTTTCCATACAAAGGGCATCTACAGTTCCGGTTAGGAAAGGTGTTTCTACCGTGATCCTTGCTACGGGAATGCGACCGATCGTTCGAGCAAGTAGCATACATGGGGACTCCCACCCGATCATTTGGTTATCCTGCACGAGACTACGTTTGATCACTACAGCCGTGCAACCAGTGTCACGTAATGCTACGACTTCTCGACCGTTCACGAAACCTCTCGCTGTTGGTACTCGCGCTTCGGGGAAAAGACACGTGCCAAGTGTATGAATACTTGGTTCTACCTGCACCAGATTATCATATATACTTTTACTTTGTATAGCCACGGCTACCTTATGCATAAATCCCTTTCTTGTAGGACATTTTACTTGAACATGACCCCATTAAACATTGTATACCCTGACGACCTGTATCCCTAACTGACCTACTTGCCTCAGCTGATTTCACAAGCTCCCTAGGCATCGGTCTCGTAGACTGGTTTCCAGACTTAAAATCTTTTGAAACCACTTTCTGGGTTCCCCCATTAGCCTCAGCATAGAAATCGGCTTGATTAGCCATATCCTGTACGTTTGAATAGACTTTCTCTTTGAGAAACTGACTTAGTTCCCGCCCAAATGTGTTCAACAATTGATCTCTGAGCAAGAAATCAGTCAACCCTTCAAACGTTTTCACCGCTTTGCCGCATTCAATCCACCGCTGAAAATAGTTAGCTATTCTAACGATGAACTGATCAAAGGTTTCTCCCTTCTCGGGCTTGCTATACCTGAACTTTTTACGAAAACCCTGTTAAGTCAGCTCGTACCTTTTTAGAAGTGCTTCGTTCAGGGCGTCGTATTTGAACACATCGTCTCTAGGAAGTCGCGGGTACACATCCAGAGCTTTACCTTTTAATAAAGCACTGAGATGCAGTGCCCAATCATTTCGACTCCACTTCTGGTTCTCGGCATACCGCTCAAACCGATGAAGATAACTATCCATGTTATCTTTCTCATCGTCAAAGAGGGGTTGTTTGGGACCCTTTAATTTACTAGAGGCAGAATCGTGTTCTCCTTTTCTAGCTGTTGCTAACTCTACCTTACGTTCATGATCTCTTTCTTCTACCTCCAAAGCTTCTAACCTTGCTTGTTTTTCTACCTCTATCTTCTCCCTCTCAACGAATAAAATCCAAAAATAATCAAAGAATTAAAAATGGACGTACCATTAAAAAAAAACAACGTCCTAATGAAACTGAGTTAGATTGCCAATGAATTCCAAAATAAAATGGAAGGCGATGACGTGTGATGTGGCCAGTGTAGGACGAATGTGTCAACAGTTCTTCGTTGAATCATAGAAAATAATATTCCAGTTTATGAATTCTGTGTAAATTTATATAACTGTTTTTGTCCAAGAATTAATTTAGAGCACGAGTATTCGAGGGGGAAAATCTCTTGAAATCCAAATAAATTGAAGACAAATTTAAAATACAACTCACCATTGATGTAAACAAATGAATACTAGCAAACAAACAAATAAATTAAATCAAATATAAATTAAATCTAATATACATAACAATACATTCCATGACTTCTGTATTGTTCATAAGCAAATGTAAGCTGTGTACACTTTTAATAAAATGTATGGCCATGTATGTGTATACATTTGAGAAACAATTAAAGTGACGTTTGCATGCATACATGCATAATACACACTCGGGCTGCATCATTTATTAAATTTCTTAGCTAGTGAACCATCATACATTAACCTAAATTGTTAGATTAGAAGATTTCTGTTTTAAACTTGATATGCATCACATATCTATACCACATATTTAAAGATAATTATATAGCGGCATCAGATTGAATTTCTAGTTATTTATTTGCATACAATTTTAACAGTTAATACGTTTTGATATACGGATCATCAATGATTTCTGTACACCAGTGATCAGACACTGTCTTAAATCAGTTTATTTTCTCCAATACTTTCTGACATCAGCCCTAGTTGTGGAAAACGATTTTTGATTTATAAATCCAAATCAATCAAAATTAATAGCTAATATAATCATTTATTAATAAGAAACATTAGTGAATATACCGAGATAAAACAGCAGAAACGGTCATGCAATTTACTACTTTTACCTATTTTTTTTCCCACATACATACATACATACATGAATACATACATACATTTATATATACATACATACATGCATACATACATACATGCACATTCCCATGCACATTTAAAACAAACATAAGCAGTCAAAAATAATGTAGATGGAATATTGTGAATTTTTGGGCATGAAATTTTAAAATAGTGAGTTCAAGTAAAAAATGTTAACAAATGTTAAAAACAATTCAAGGAGGTTGTAATGGTCTGAACATATAACTGGATCACTTGCATATCAATGCATATACATTTTTTGGCATTGTCTTCCCCGAATGTTCTTGCTTAATTGTAATAAGACGACTTTTTTTCTCAAATACGTCTGAAAAGTGTACACACAAGTGACCTGCACAGATACACAGAACCAAACGCAGAATCACATAGCAACACATTTGTCTTTGTAGCAGTTATGATCTACACTAGTAGAGATTTCCCCAAATGATTGCTTTAAAATATTAGCTGGAGAATGACCACCATCAAGGTCGCCTAAGCATGTTTCCAGAATACACCAGACAAAAGATGTCCCTACTGATTAATGCAAGGATGCAATACAGCTTGGTAATAAACTGTATCAGTTATAACTACATTACCTTCATCACAAAATTGATAAGAAAGAATTTTCCTAATGGTTTCTTTATCTGAGATTTTACGTGACGTTTCTTGAACAAAGGATTTTGATTTAAGCTTGGGAGATAATGAAGACACCCAATAAATGATAAGTGAGTTTCATGTTTTAATAGTCTCTACAACTAAATCTACAGTATATATTCCCACCTTCGCAGCAATGCATGAAAACATGTATTGTTTCCAAGAAAATAAATGCCCATGATTAGAGAAATTACTTCCTGTTGCAAAGATAAGTATTGTGCTGACTTCACTTTATCTTGATAGTTTGAAACGTTTGACATATTTCAGGTATATCGTTTATTTCTCTAATTTCACTTAGTACTTAACTGATGTTGCTTTCATATAATGAGCCCATTTTTGTATCAGGCTTTAAGATTTCAAACAAATCGGATTTTTATTTATTGACATTTGTGCACCATTATCCATGAAAAATAACACACCTATACATTGTATAGTCTTTTAAACAATTCCAGAAACAAGGTGCAAAGTTTTATATATATATTATATGATTTTAATCAAAATTCCGCAACTGCATGAATTCACTGCTTTGTGATTAATTCAGAACCATGGGTGAATATTGATGATTTTTTTAATAATTTCTTTGCTTCTAATATTCAGCCGTATGATAAACCATTAAGGAGGTGACACATGAAGGCGGAACTATATAGAATAGTCAACAAAGCGAGAACATTTAATGGGAGATTGTGTTGTATCATTAAGGCACTTTTGACATTAGTATTCAACCATTCTAACGATTTTAATGTTTGCAACGAAATTGTGGAAAGTATTTTATCAATTTTATCTTTTTCAAACGAACCTACATTGAAGGAACCTTCATTGTCTGATGATATACGAAACGATACATTTTCTTTGTACAGAATAGATGGTGAGAACTTTCTGCTTTGTTTGTATCAAGACATAACTAAAACATATTTTCTGGCACCATCAAATTCATCAAATATCCATCAGGTTGAAGAAACAAAACTTTACCGTATTTACCATCAATACAAGGTCTTTTTCTCAGAGGAGCAGTAGCACAGAATAAGTGAATTTGAAAAACACTTTCAATCCAACATTGGTGAAGAGCAAAATAGGGCTGAACAGACTTATTCCAGTAACTCGATTAAGCAGAAACGTACATTTTGAATGCATGTTTTCTATCTCGAAATCTCGGAAAATACTGACAAAGCCTGAACAGAGCATGATGTTTTTCAATAAACAACCGGAAATATGTTGATACTGCAATAGATGGTGTTTTGTAGAAACAGACATCAGTTATCTTCCTTAATATCTTGAGAACTGTCTCTATGCAGCTCTTGAAGAAACAAATCACACAGAAAGTGAACCCCGCGCAAAAACTATCCTTTGAGTGGGATGCTATGAATTACAAACATTCAAAGGTGTTCATGTATATTGTGAACTAGAGGGTAAGCGAACCCTACGAACATTGCTTTCTGATATTTCCTTCATTTTTCAAACATTTTTGAAAGATCATGTCCATGTACCTGCCATTGTCTGGCTAGAAGATGGCACTATTTCTGGAGTTAACTCGTCATATTCCCATAGCTCTTTACATTACAAAGGAAATAGACAATTAAATAAGGTATGCATACAAATGTATTTCAGATGAAGATATTGTAAACGAAACATTAGATGGAAAAAAATTGAAAAACCTGTTTCAAGATATTTGGAAATAACATTGATAATTCTTTAAAAGTGAAAGGATACGGTCCCTTACAAGAATGGAAATTGAATGGACCCTTGTCATTGCGGCTTCTTCTTTAACATTGAGTTGTCAGCGCTGATAGTATCAGAAAATTGGACATTCAGACCACTTTCAGTGTCAGCAAGAGTGGACGCCTTCAAACAATTTATATCATATTGAACACCTACGATAAGAAGCATGTTGGTATTAATCAGGAGAAAAATAAATCAATCCTAACAGTAAATCATCAAAATGTAGCATGTGTACTTGGCATAATACAGGACTCTAGCATCAGTCGTGATATTTATATAGCTGAAAAGAAGCTAAAGCATCTGGCTGAACCAGAGAAACGTTTCTTTCAATGTTTTATACGAAAACATCCTTTGCTATACAAATCAGTGACCAGTGTTGTTTCTGGTCTGCATCTGGTCAGCTTACGTGAATGCAACGTGAATGTGTTCCTTGACAACCTTATCAGACTGAAAAGAAAAGTAGATCAGGATCGTGTATCAAGCCATACAAAACAGATATACACACTGCCGGTTACTGTGAAAGGGCTTCCAAAAGACAACGAGGTAACGTTAGATTGGCATCTGGATGAATGTGAAGGTGATAAAACAATTTGATTGTAAAGGTCGGATAGTGCTGAACAAGAATAATATGGTGAGATGCATATTCAATTTATTTTAGGAAGAAATAGTCATGCAGACGTTGCTCACCGAACATATATTTTGGGATTTATACATCACAACGTCATTTACATTGCAAGAGCTCCTGAATGGAGAACTCATTGAAAGATCAAAGCTTTACAGAAGATCGAATATACTCAGTCACATTAACTCTCGGATACTTTAGTTTATAGTGTATCTCAGCTATCTCTACAAACACCACCGAAGTTGATATTGATAAACAAGAAGCAGAAAAGCTTTAATGAATGCTCTTTGATAATTTAAAACATTCCTATAGCTAACACAAGCAGTTCCTCTCTAGCAAGTCGACCCTGTCAAATCATGCCACAGAAGGCAACCATGCAACCTGAGGAAGACTGGACAGTCGATGTAGTTGGTTCGCTATCAAGACAATCATCTATTTCATCAATTTCTTGCCTTAACCCTTCAGATGATTATAAAATATCTACTGAGAGAGCAAGACATGTGACCAAAGTCACAGCCTCTCTGAAGTAACATAAAATAGCACTTTAACAAAAGAAAGAAATGAATAATCAAAGTCAATAAACCCCTACCATTTAAGAAATATCAACCACCCTGCCTTCCTTGCAAACACCCACCTCCAGCAATTGGAAAAGATGGAAACAAAAACATCCTTGATAACCTTTTGGTAAATAGTGCCGATTGGTCAAGAACAAAGTGAAAAAGACCCTATTTCATTTGCTCCATATTAGAAAATAGCATAAAATCCGTTCATTCTCATGGAATAAAATGGGAAGTACAGAATTTCCTGTTCTCCATCTCATGATTACCAACATGTTTAGTGCTTATCAGACATGTGGCTTATTCCATCTCCTGAAATTTCTTCCGGATGATGATGACAAAACAGAATGGCCTAAATTAATTACTATGACACATATTGAAACAGCAATAATAAATATCCGAATGCTATCTTTAACTCTCCATTTGGCAATCTTCGTAAGATTCATTGAGTGTCTTGAGCCACCTACAGCAAAACCTCTGACAGAACACATGGCAGTGATGTCATCAGATGATCTTGAAGGCAAATTGGGTGGAACATATCTTGAGTTCAATGATGCAGCTTGTGGTAGCAATATAATCATCCTGCTCTATGTAAAATTAATTGCAATGAAATTGTTGGACTGTCGATAACTGATCGAATTGTTGGAACTCATCGATATAATCTGCTACTTTCCACAGTCAAAGTATCCTTGACATTTGTGTTTGGAAATGGTGTTGCGTCATATTGGCAACCTTTCTATCCATCTTCTATGTGAATATTTTAGTGCTAGAAATTGCACCAGCAACTCAAAGCCTCACTTTTTGCAACGCCAAATATTGGACGTGACATCAACTTCAGTCTGAATTCTCAACGTGAATTGGATCAACGCCATGCCCTTAAATCATTCAGATAATCAGCAGCTTTAGGAGCTATTGTTCCAAGACTGTCATTGATATGCATATATTTACTTTCAAACAGGAAGATGAATTGTATAAACATGAACAATTTCTTGGAATATATGTGACTCAGAGAGATCTAAAACATGTAATACCAACTATAAGAATGATTCTACGTCTATGATCTCTACTGGCACATAAAGACCAGGTACCACAGAATATATATATATATATATATATATATATATATATATATATATATATATATATATATATATATATATATATATATATATATATATATATATATATATATATATATATATATATATATATATATATATATATATATATATATATATATATATATATATATATATATATGTGTGTGTGTGTGTGTGTGTGTGTGTGTGTGTGTGTGAATTCAAGTCCACAACTTCGAGAATGTCTTGGACAGAAAAACTTTGCAAATTGGAAAATACCTCAACAAAAGCTACTTGTGTCAACAGAACGTATTTTCTCTTTCTGAGGATAACATGCCTAGCCTTGACAATATCGATGCGCTCATGATTCTACAATAAGTTGTGAAAGCTGTAAAGAGTGTTTCCATCGCACGTGCAAAATTTAAACCTCAGAAGACAGAAAGGAGATGCTTCTAAAACTTGACAAAATTTAACGAGCGAGTCACATCAGAGAAGAATAGTTGTCAAACTGTTGTAAAACCTGAGTAAACTAAAGGAAACCTTTCAAAGTCCAAAGGTGTATGGACTGCTTTAGTTTCACTTTGACTGAATTTAATAGGTTTAATACGGATGAATAAAACGAATTTCATCTAAAGGTGATCGTCAAAAGGAGGACGCAAGCTTAATTCTACTTGAACAGAAATGTTGTCATTTGGATTCCAGCAACTGATACTGATAACGCTGAAGTATGATACCGTTCATGTCCTAGAGTCCAGTAATTGAGCTTTTCATAAAGACAAACTGATATCAGTTGTCTTGTCATTCCTGAAGCTTCATTCGAAGAGAAGTGAGAATGTAGGGCAAAATGGAACCCAAACATAAGTGGCAGATAAAAGACAATGCTTTTGTTTACAAATATATCTTTGTTTTGACGAGAGAAAACAGACATTACAGATATCTGCAGCGGCCGTCGGACAGCATGTGAAGGTAAATTTTCCATGATATGATATTTAAATCAATTGATTTAATAGTTACCTTTAATCTGATGGCTAGGTATTCGGTTGTTTTTTATAACCTTTATATAAAATAGTTTCCAAAAATACAATTGAAATCTAACAGGTTAACATAAATTAGTGAATTAAGTTCTTCTAAAGTAGGCTGAATATTTTATATTAGATTTTCCACGTCAAATTCATTTATCATTTTTAAAAGTAATTCTAAACTATATATTTGTTTAACGATATCATTTATGTATGTAAAATGAACTGACTATAGCTGTGCTGCAAAATTTGCTTAAAATCAGTAATGGCCCTTTAGATAAAAATAAATAAGTTTTCATAGCATTTTAAATATGAATGTGTTGTATTGTGACAGCAGTAACACAATAAGAGGACAAATTAGACCTCTTGCCACTCATTGTCCTACTGTAGTATAAAAGACAAATAATAGCATGTTCTGGGTAATGTGACTTGAATGATATTCTCCATTTGATCATTATGACACCCATACCTTTGTAAGAGTGGTCTTTAGAAGCCCAATCGTGGTAGAGGTTTCATTGAACATGCAATGTGAAACACTCCTACCATATTTTTTATTCACATTGGAAGTATGTGAAGAAAGTTAACCAAAATAAAATCTCTTGCATATGATATGAGTACAGAATATTGGTTACATAGGCACAGCTTTTGTAGAAATTGTTCGTAAGTAAATTCCTGGAAAACTGGTGGATTAGTGTTAGAAATGTTACAAGTATATTTTCCGTCAGGTTGCCATATAAAACAGAAACCCAGTATATTTTCCACCAGATTGCCATATAAAACAGAAACCCATATGTTTCCAACTCTTATAATCCCGTTGACTATACATGCTATTATTCAATTTCGGCGATAAACATTCTGTTAAAAATATGTTATATGTACTATAAATATGTACGTTGTTCACTTGTACCTTTCTATATGACAGAATCCACATATGTATTATCAAAATGTGTTTCGTGTGACCATTTATCCTGTCTTATATGCTATAAAGTTTATGTTTCTCAGAACTTGAGTTGTAATAAACTTTATATTTTATTCACAGCTGGTATGCATCTGGTTTTCATATTAGTAGTAACCAATTAATTTTTATTTTCTGCTTCGTTGCAGGAAGGAGAGGGATCAAGAGTTAGCTCTAGCAGTTTATAACGACAAACAATTTTATCTGATCATTGTTTCAGAAGAAACTACATTTATATTCTGTGAAGCACCAACAGGAAAGGTGCAAAACAATGTCTTAATATACAACACCAGCAACACTAACACTTGATACAAATGACAAAAAGATATACATATAGGTTATATATTATGTATATTTTCTTGACATGATACAATAGGTACAATAAGAGGACAAATTAGACCTCGTACCACTCATTGTCTTACTGTAGTATAAAAGACAAAATAATAGCATGTTCGGAATAAGTAATTGTTGTTATACAGCTTCTACTCACTTCAACTGTAAAACCTTAGATTAAATTGTGTTATTCTCATATAAGACTTTATATTACTTGCCTCTGTTTTGTGAATATTACATAAAAACTTTGCGTCCATCAGATTGTTATTACTCTTGTGTTCCAAAGTTTGTCTCACCATACCGTATATAAGCTTGCTCTGGTATTTAATGGCAGCACGCTGTGTCAAACTCTACAGAAAAAGACACAACGTTTGCACACTATAGTCAAATGCTCTGATGTTTAATGGCAGCACGGTGTGTCAAACTCTACAGGAAAATACAAAACGTTTACACACTATAGTCAAATGCTCTGATGTTTAATGGCAGCACGCTGTGTCAAACTCTACAGGAAAACACAAAACGTTTACACACTACAGTTAAATGCTCTGATGTTTAATGTCAGCACGCTGTGTCAAACTCTACAGGAAAATACAAAACGTTTGCACACTATAGTCAAATGCTCTGATGTTTAATGGCAGCACGCTGTGTCAAACTACAGGAAAAGACACAACGTTTGCACACTATAGTCAAATGATCTGGTATTTAATGGCAGCACGGTGTGTTAAACTCTATAGGAAAATACAAAACGTTTACACACTATAGTCAAATGCTCTGATGTTTAATGGCAGCACGGTGTGTCAAACTCTACAGGAAAATACAAAACGTTTACACACTATAGTCAAATGCCCTGATGTTTAATGGCAGCACGGTGTGTCAAACTCTACAGGAAAATACAAAACGTTTACACACTATAGTCAAATGCTCTCATGTTTAATGGCAGCACAGTGTGTCAAACTCTACAGGAAAATACAAAACATTTGCACGCTATAGTCAAATGCCGGGCTAGGCTTAGGACCCGATTCAATGATACTACCAGTTAGGACCAACAAACTCAAACAGAATGATTAAGGCCCATTTTTCAATCTCAAAAGAGGCTGCGACATCGGCATTTTAAACAAATACGTATGTATTTTTAATCACCAGTTAAAACCCTGTTTTATTATGCCTTGCATATGTTAGTCCTAAACCGATACGTTGAGTTAGGGTTTTAAAACAAATCATTTCCACTTTAACTCACATTAAAAACTTTTCAGTGCTAAACATAAAGCTTCCTAACAAACATTCTTGCATACGGTAGGTGTGAATTATTTTGGTAAGGCTTGCTATCACCTTGCACAAATAAAACACCTCTGAACATGTGATTTTTACGCAAGCGTCAATACCATTCTATGAAGATGTTTTCTTCAGACGTGTTGAAATGATCTATTGCTTCCATCATGACATAAAGAATCCCGCAATGAATCTGTAGACAAAATTTACAAACGTATCTAACCAGATCTGAACACTTATAGTGGTTCGTGAATCTCACGAATTTTTTCAGGCTTCAATATTATTTAGAATTACATGAATTTGGTACAGTGCGGGAAAACAACGTCCACAATTTGTCAGGATAAAACTAAGAGTCAGTGACGACAAACACAACATATTTGAACCAGACTTTATTTCTTTTAAATAACAGTATTAAGGAAATACAAGGAAAATAATTATAAGACCGATTAAAAAAGCCACTATTAGTTTCATCGATAAAAAAATGAATCACAAAAGTTTGTCTTACAGTGCTTTAAATTTATTGCACAATAAAACACATTTAATTAATGCTTACACTTGTACATTGTTTGATTTAGTGTGCTTCGGAATGTTTTTAGAACAGAGCGATTTGGTACATTCCTCCATGTTAACGCTGGAATGTATAGATAGTACAATAAAACAAATATGCCAATGAGAACAAACAATTTAAAATGAGTGGCAATACACGTTTCATAAAATAATAAAATATTTACCTAGTAAGTCATATTTCAGTTCGAGAAAGTCGAGACTCCAAGTTTTAAAACGTAAACTCCATCCCGATATGATTTAGTCATATGGTACACCAATATTTCTATACTTTATATGGTTTTTCTCTCTTTATATATATATATATATATATATATATATATATATATATATATATATATATATATATATATATATACTAAACACAAAAGGCCTTTCTGAAACATGAGTTTAGCAACAAAATAAGTCAAATATACATTATTCCAATAATAGTGAGAAAAAAGAACAAGAACATCATCCAAAGCCAGATCAACAGTGCCTATAAAATGTATACAATTAATTTCAATGTGTAATCTGCAGTTGTTTTTGTTCCTTCGATATATATATATATATATATATATATATATATATATATATATATATATATATATAATTGCTTCTCCTTTCACCAAAAGACTTCTAATGATGCCTAAATGGCTCTAACTGAATATCCGATTCTTTCAACATGTTCCATTCTGAAATGGGTTCAATCTATGCATACATTTTTGAAAAAAATTCGCTTTAATTGTCTCTGATTTGAAATGTCATAATATTTTAAAGCCAATCCACTGGCCTCAATTCGTTACAAAGCATCTTATCATAAAAATCAATATCGAAATGATGCCAATATACTGGACTATATATAAAGTACATATATGTATGTATGTATGTATGTATGTATGTATGTGCGTGTGTGTGTGTGTGTGTGTGTGTGTGTGTGTGTGTGTGTGTGTGTAGTAACGAACTGAGTCCAGTGGATTGGCTTCATTTCGATACCTGCAAACAAAATACTCAACCGTCTCATACAACCCGGTCGGGAAATGTTCGGCTATAACTTAATAACAACATATATGCTTTTACCATAAGTGAACCAAATTAATCTTTGTTACAGTTGTCACAAATAGTTTGTGCAGGTGAATCCGTTTGGGGTCATTTTTAAATAAAATAAAAAGCAAAGCCAAACAAATTGTTGCCACGAAATAATTTAAATCACAGTAACACACACATAACAAGGCGTGTGACTAAGTCTGTATTAAACGAGAAAAGTACTGTTTTCCTTTAAAAGTGATATAACGCAATAGTTTAATTTATGTTTTTGTTTTTTCTTAGCTCTATTCAGATGCGGAGATGGACTGAAATGCATCTGCGTGCGGTAACCCAAGACAAACAGATTTTTGTGGACACATTTTAATCGACGTAAATACGTTTGATTCTCCTTAGAGATGTTATGCAACCGAAAGTGGTAAAATCTAAACATAGAACGACAGTGTTCTAAATATGAAATTAAAACGCATCTTTCACGAACTATTATCTCGCTTTCTCATACACACTTATAGTAAATTAGAAGCAAAATATAACATTTAATTTTGATAAGTCCCCGGACGGTACTGACGCTCTGCTGGGCCTACATAATTTCTGGGAATTCAAGATAAGATCACTTCTTCCTTTGGTCAAGTGTTGAACCCATCTCTGATATTCTTCACCAATAAGAATATTTTCAAGTTTGCTGTTGTGGTACTCATATTAGATGTCAGCTTGGCGCACTTTTCATTTAGGACCAATTGGCAATATTTAGAATCAGTTTGGTGAAAATCTCATGTCAAAATGAGTATCCATTCAAATAGAGTAGTGACAACAATATTTTAAGTCAGTCGTTATGGTGGCCATATTGTCTTTAGAACTGGCGCTTTTTTATTGCTGACAACTTAGATGCCATAAGAAGTCATTTGCTCAAAAAACGAGTTGATATGGCCATCTATTTGAAGGGGAGTAGAAATAACAATATTTGCAAGATATAATCATCCATTCAGGAGTAGCAATAACATGAATTTCAAATTGGCTGTTGTGGATGCCATTCTGCATGTCATATCAGAACCATATTAATTTTTATGTAGCTGGATGTCATAAGAATTTTTTTTCTGGCGAAAGCTCCATGTCAGTATAACTTATTGTTCAAGGGTAGTTGTGACGATACAATGGTTGCTATGGTGGATATATTTGAGGTCATATTGGGATCATGATTGATTAAGGCTAGCTAGATGTTATAAGAATTATGTTAGTGGAAACCCCATCTTTATACAAGTATCCATTAAGGAGGAATAGCAATTAAAAAAATTTCAAGATGGCTGCTGTGACGGCCATATTGGAAGTCCGAGCATCATAATTTTCATTTAGAACCAACTAGATAATAGGCTGAGTGTGTGTGTAAAACTTCTTCTAAGCAGCCTAGGAGTAGTGATAATAATTCGGTGATAACGGACTGACGGAACACATAATAATTTATCAATGTGTAAATGCATCACTGGTTTTAAGAATTAGGCGACAAATAATCGAATTCGCCTAAATAAATTCAGAAAAGTTATGTTATTTGCTACATCTTCTCTCCAATAGCGTATAAGCTGTTCTGCTGGCGAATTGTCTGACAATTACGGGTCTTTGCTATAAACAGCTCGCCGGGCAATACAATCCAGTACTAATGACGATTAGTTTTCAAGCCTGCTATCATTTATGTCTTGCTATAGATTTCCAATAAATAACCTCAGTTGGAAACGGTCATATTAGTTAATCAGTGACCAAATACGATGATTTTCTTTGTACACGTTGGCTATCGTTGCTCGGGAATTTAATTGTACGTTTTGGTATAGATTTCCTATCAATTTGTTTATTTGGAAACAGTAATGCAAATTAACGTGTGGTCTTAAAATGGTTGTTCATGAAAGATTTATATGTTATATATTTGTTAAATGTATTAGTCTACAACCTCATGCCCGTAATATCAATTAGTAATGTGTAATTGTTATACGATTCTAATGACATACACTTTTTCACTGGTTCCCACAAAATCATATGATCGACAATGAGTTATGTTAATATACACTCCACACTACGTTCTTCTTGTCTCGTTAACTTCAAAATATGTAACATCCTACGACAGTAGACACGTTCAATACCGTACACAGTCGATATTAAATATTTTCCCTAATCGGAATACAAAAACTCATCGACTACAGGAACTTATCGTAAACCATACTCTCCTGTCAACATATGACTCGAATCATTCCAAGGAAGAGCATGTAAGACTGAGTAGCACACTGAGTGGAGAAACAAAATGTTTAGAATACTACCCCTCAGATTCGAGCAGAGTATACAGTGCTAAAGCAAGACAATGGGCGTCCTCCATTTTGCCACTAGCCTGAAGCAGCATCGGATCATCTTCTGACTTAAAACAGCCTATACAAATAATGAGACACAGAACCTGATATGAATATTATTCACTTGTTCCGAATTGACTTTCTGTTCTATACGTGATAATATCATCGAGATTAACTATATCGTTCCTGTAAGCGTTCCTGAATTGTCGTAGCCAGTGCTATTTCTAGATGACAGGATGTCTAGTGGGCGTGGATTAGCTATTAGAACAAATAAATATCAAAGCGCTCTCAAATGCAATCGTTGTTAGCATTAAATTATTTGCTTACGATGTTGGTTGTTAAAATGTGGTTTATTACAGTAGGGATACATTATATCTACAATAAAATTTGCTTAATATCACGTTAGTACATTTCTGAAGTGGATAATAAAAGGGTCATCGGTTTGAAACTGAAACATTTTGCAAAATCGATACTGATCATATCGCTTCCAAAGTGCACGATATATCAAATAAATCGTTTGCATCATTTTCTAGTATCAAATAATGCACCGTGATGACATCATGCAGTTAAGATGTCATTTTTAGTATACAAAAACAAACTGACTTTAGAAATTCTACTTAAATCATCTAATGCAATAATTATGAACCCTTTTTTTTAGGTTAATATGAAGTTTAGTAAACCAGCAAACTAATCATATTGACCTCTTGACCCCACTTAGTCCCGATTAGTACGAGGTTTACAAATTCATTCAACTTTAAATTCGCCCGAAGGAAGGTTGCTACTTGTATAATATCGGTTTTTACTCAAACTTTGCATGCAATTGTAACCATAACGTTAGCCGCTAACGTCAAATGTGCTATTGAACTTATCTAATTATTTTTTAATTGAAGTTTAGCTGTGTTAATTATTTACTTAGTATTGAGGATAAAGTGACATAAATGACGTTGCAGAATTGGGCTCTTAACAGCACCTAACTTCGATTCAAATAGTAGTCCATACAAACATTAACACGAAAAATGAGGTAAACAATATTAGTGCAAAATCAGAGTAACTCTAATCTAAACTGTTTGTATTTTGATCTCGCGTCCAAAGATGTTGGCTTCTTATAGCTCAAAGCGGTCCTGAATTCATTTGGCTACTAGATGAATGCATGTCGATGGCCTAACTGACGCATAAAAGTTGAAATTGGTCAACAGCACTTTACTTGTGGTATACTACATAGATGAATAAAAACATGAATAAAGAAATTGACAATGCAATTAATCAGTTGAAACCGCTATTCGATATGTTCAATAGTTTCGACGACATCGATTGAAGTAAAATTGTACAATGATTTATAAATACTGAGATTTAACGGGAATCAGGAATTCACTGGGATATATATATATATATATATATATATATATATATATATATATATATATATATATATATATATATATATATTT
Source organism: Sinohyriopsis cumingii (assembly GCA_028554795.2). NCBI lineage: Eukaryota > Metazoa > Mollusca > Bivalvia > Unionida > Unionidae > Sinohyriopsis > Sinohyriopsis cumingii. The sequence continues at coordinate 66,920,522 of CM068829.1, read as the reverse complement.
CACTGGGATATATATATATATATATATATATATATATATATATATATATATATATATATATATATATATATATATATATATTTGTTTACGAGATTTCCAGTTAGTCTTTAGTAAGTAAATTGGGTAAATGTACCAAAATTATTGTTGGAAAATCTCATCTCTCTCTCTCTCTCTCTCTCTCTCTCTCTCTCTCTCTCTCTCTCTCCATCCGAAACACGTATACATTAATTAACATCATAGGTATGCATATTCAATACCTGGTTTGTATGGATCAATTTCCATGATTCGAATATATATAAAAATTACTTATTGCACACGTATAACGAAACAACATAGTTATTAAACCAATGCACATCCATTTAAGACAATATTAATTTTTGTTTTGCGTTTGGTTTGTACAATGTACAGCACATATGAATGCTGAAAACAGTCAAGACTATTGTACAAGAAACAGTTGTCCTAAAGACATTTTCGACACAGAAATACAGTAGGTGTACTAATTCGGAAAGTTTGGACCCTTTAAGAACACGGTGCATAAAATGAACCGTAATATTGTACAAAACATGTCGAAAAACATTCAATGAAAGCTATTTGTAGCTTTTGACAAATTTTACATACCTGCGGACTAACTATCAAGCCAACACCAAAACTGACATCTGCATCAAGTAAGGAAAAAAACAATTATTATTTTGTCTGCAATCCATCTGAGTGTCTTCTAATGAAAAATATTTTGTTTCGGTTGTTTCTTTTCATTTCGTTTTGTCATTTTTCAATTTTTTTTATTTTTTTATAATATATTTTTTTAATTTTTTAAATTAAGTTTCTATTTATTGGAAGTGTATGTGTGTGCGTGTGTGGAGTGGAAAAGAAGCATAATTTATTATCGTGCATGCAATGTACACTTTCCTCTAATGCATACTCATATGTACTAAATCAACACTAACGCATGCGCTATGCATTGCATTCTGATGTATGTAGGATTGTATGTAAGATATGTCTCTGAGGATTTAGACTTGTTTCTCATACGAATTGTCTTTCAAAACAGATTTTGAAAAGTTTTATTTCCCTTCCTTAGACGTTTGCACTTTACATTCTTGCAAACGTTGTACTAGTACCTCATACGTCACTACTTTCAACATAGGACATATCGAATTCAACGCCACGCTCACGTAAGAAGCTTTGAAATAATAACATACTCTCTTCTTCCTCATCCAAAGCAAGAACGCACTTATCGGATACATTGTCTAGACATCGGTATACGGTTGATGTCGATCTAGGAGAACTAGATATTGAGCAGAAACTACTGTGACTAGGAGATTTACTTTCCTTCCCAGTAACAGTATGAATAGCATTGGAATCTACTGATAAGCACTGTGAATTTGAACGTGCAAGTACATTATCTGCAGATGTTAGGGGCAAGGTATTGCTGTTCCTGAATGACCTCCCCTCACAAAGAATATTTGAAAAGCTGTGACGAACACATGAACGTGAATACATTTCCTTTGAATCAGATTCACATTGTCTTATACAGGAGTCAGACAAATTTTTGGTGATTTTCATCTTGCACTCGTGTGGGGATAGCAATGTCAGTTCCCTTTCCGGGACCTGTAAGTTGATATTCCCTGCACTAGTATTCTTGAAGGTTAAACAGGTTTCTGGATTATTGGAACTTCTCTTATTATCTGGAGTATATTTGAGATATTTATCAGAGCTTGTCATGTCGGGCCGGAAGGACTTTCCACTGGTGCGAACCTTTAGAAGATCTGATATACTGTCGTAGTAAACAAAATCGTCTTCATTCTCGAAGTCTTCCGATGAAGAACCTGAGCTTACTGACTGACCTCGGTAAAGATGCGATCTAATGGAGGAATTATGTTGTTTTTGACTCTTCCCAACCATGCATCCAGATTCAGATGAAGAAACAGACAAAGTTCTTAAGCATATATTTTCACCATTATCTTTTGCATTCATGCTGTGCATATCTGTTTGTCTCTTATAAACTGGTCTCTTTGGATTTCGTCTTTCACGTAAGTTGTTGATACTCCGTAATCCTTCTGTTTGACATGCTACTTCGATTCTTTCAACTTTAGATGACCTGAATCCTTTTCGAAACTCTGAAGAGTCCTCCTTGGAACTTATCGTGCTCAAGCGATCTTTGTGGCCCTCTTCATTTTTGGCGGCTAACTTCGCCCAAGAAAATGTTTGATGGTTTTGATTGTGTGACCTTGTGACTGGAACATGGAAAGAGTTGCCGCGTGTTAGAAGCATGGAAGAGGTCCTGCACACCTTCTGTGAGTTCTGCTTTTGAAGAATGAAACTGGGTGGTCCAGCACACCTAAGCCTTGCTAGAAGACTAGCTTTTCTCTGCAGGGGTATGCGCAGAAGATCTGTCGATTTCTTCTCCCTGCGAAACCAAGGAAATACATTAAATATGTTGGCTTGAAAACATTTAATGGTGGCTTTATATAGTACAGTATAACAATTTTACTTTTGACAATTTTGATACAGAAAGAGTATTTGCAAGATAATACATAAAGGGAATCATTACACAACTGAACACACATATGACTAGTTCAAGACCTATTAATCAATTTCATACAAGCTGATGTAAAAATGTAGCTTGACATCAGTCATGGATGTCACGCGGTGTCTTTTGGTTCGACTAAAAAATGCACGACACAGTTACAGTATCTCAGCACAAGCAGACAGCGAAAAACTTTTACAGAGTTAGCAAACTCTGTAGTTTGTGTGTGGATGTAACTCTAACGGATTTCCAATATTGTTGGGGTACAAAACGAAAAATTGCGTGTCAGAACAAAGTAATGACTGACACAATTTTCGTAAAACAATGCTAGTAGGCGGTGACTGACAATACAAAGGTTAGTGAAATATTGTAGTTTGTTGTGGATGTAATCCTAACGGACTCCCATTATTTCAAATAGGTATTCTTACAGACATCCTGCCGACTGCGTCGAATAGAAAAAATGCAGTGATAAAAATAAATTTTACCTTCGTCCGATATATTGTATAATGCTAAGCATCGGCATCATCAAAAACATATTTTCTTTTATTATGCACGCGATTTTAATTACCACTCTACTCCAGACGAGTGCGTTTCCTCAATATTTTACAGCTTCTACACCGTCTCAAATACATATTTCAAATAGTTGAATGTGATTTAGGATCGTACGTAGACGTGCTAAATATGTTAATGATTTAAATGTATCGCCTTGAGCTGGGTTTTAGTGGAGTGGACACGTTTGCATTAATTTAATGCTGTACAAACATGTTCAACAAATTTAGGTGTTTTGATTGTCTCCCAAGTCCTGCAATGTTCAAGATACAAACGTCAAAGCTTGTGATATGTGTGGGTTTGTAATGTAAATGTTCGCAGGGGTTTTAAACTTTGAAATAGTTTTGAATAAGTATTAGCGTGGATGTGAAGGGTGTTGATTTACATGAACATAACATAACCGCTTAATTATGGAACTGTTTTGTTGGACAAATGGCACATGTGATTTCCATCTGAAAATTACAAATGAGATGACTTATAAAAAGGGATCCCAAATTTATGCCGTGGGGCAGATGGTTTTGGTTCCTGGGGCATACATTATTAATTATTGAGATGCCCTCTCTCTCTCTCTCTCTCTCTCTCTCTCTCTCTCTCTCTCTATATATATATATATATATATATATATATATATATATATATATATATATATATATATATATGCATATATATATATATATATATATATATATATATATATATATATATATATATATATATATATATATATATATATGCAAATGAGTCTGAGCCGGGGGTCCCTTCATACCGCTATGCACTTTGCCCCTGGGTCAAATATAAACTATATAGATATCCACCTTGTTACCATATCAACATTTACTGAGCTTGTGCATGGAACTAACATTAAACATCTCATGTTCATTAGAATGACTCTGGCATGCAGTAGTTATTTTTGGATGTGTGACTTTGACTTTTACAAACATTACTTTTCCAAACTAAACTTTAATTTATTTTCTATGATAATAGATGGATATATACAGTCAAACACGGAATGTATGCTATGATGAAACAAACTTGCATTAAAGATCTAGATCTTAAACTCTTTATATTTTAAAAGTAGCACAGTATATATAGATATATGATGGCGCTGGATAATATTTCACATCATCCCACTCAGATACGTATATAAGAACAGTGTAAAAACAATCCTAAAGTTTACAACACACTAACACAACCTTCTCATGTAGGGTATTAAATTAAACTAAAACAAATAATACTTATTCATTAGCCCAATTCGACTAACTCGTATAATTTCGCAAACTTCATTATTGAGTACAGTTTGGTATCTCATAAACATACTAGGTAAGCCTACAGTAATTATACAAGTGTCATATACCGTATTTTTTAAAAACAAAGTTAAATGTAAAACAGAGCATGCTAATTCAGTATATGAAACATACGTAGTCATAGGATAAGCAAATATGGCATAAAACGGAAATCTTTGATACATAAATCATCGTAATATTTTTTCAAGAACTTAAAATCCCAATTTTAAGAAATGGGTATGCTAACTGGTAGCCGCGGATGGTTCGATTAAATTCTAGAAAGTAAATTAGCTGTATGTTGATTTCTCATACCTTTCACCATAACACGTGTATTGAACTGACTCGGTTCTGTTTTCATTCTCCTAATTTTAATGTTCAACCCGGTTAACTGTACTGATTTCAAAGTTATTTTATCTGCAACACTTGAACAGGGATGATGTTTTTTCTGATAGGTAGATAGATAGATAGATAGATAGATAGATAGATAGATAGATAGATAGATAGATAGATAGATAGATAGATCGATAGAGCAGGATTGTTTGGAGAAAGTGGTAAAGTTTGGATGCTGTTACTTTTTGGACGACTGTCAAGACGGAGCATTTATGTGCCGCTGAGGTGTTACGGCGCAGGTGCAAACATCTAGTGTTTCGGTAGAGTTCCACATTTTTTTCGCAACTTTCTGGTGGTATAAAAATGTCCAATGACTGTCGCAAATTCGGCACAAATACCAGAACAATCAGGAGTTTTGTATCGAAGTATAATGCGTCGTTTCATTCAGAATGCGTCTAGCGATTTATGGTCTTTTCTTGTCTCCGATCCGATCCAAATTATATTGTTTTACTTTGAGTCGGCTTCGAATAAAGTAAATCAACATTTCATCACATGTGACAATGCATCCGTGCGTCTCTGGTTACTCTGGTTACTCTTTCCATATTTGGCGAGCAGATGTTTGGTTAGTTTAACAAGAATCTATTTTTGATCACACGTCAACAATTGATGAGCCGTCTGGCTCAAAGATTCTGAACTATATTTTTACAACAGCTGGCGAATTAATTCCGTGATAACAAAACTATCGTTTACTGTCTTTAAACATCTTCATCATTTGGTTCCTTCACATCAGTCACTTCGCGCTCACTAATAAGGTACAGTATTAAAACGATGAAAACACCCAACCCCATACTATTGTAGAATATCACAGAGAATTACATTTGAAGACATTCTAGGTTATCCCTATTATTAGCAATATAGTACCCTAAAAACACGCCCTGATTTTGCAGGTTGCTTTTTGTTCAATATCAGAATTGTTTCTAATTCTCCCACATTTTTAAGGCACTGTCATTTAAGTATGTTACGTTGCACAACGACACACACACACACACGCACACACACATATATATATATATATATATATATATATATATATATATATATATATAATCTTTAAGGCCGATTGAAGTTAATAGCGTATTATACATTGATTTAAAAGTACACGTAACGCACGCTGAACACACACGCGCGCCTGTACACACACACACACACACACACACACACACACATATATATATATATATATATATATATATATATATATATATATATATATATATATATATATATATATATATATATATATATATGGTACGCTATTTTGTATATCAATCGGCATTAAATATGCTGACATGTTGTTCAGTGCAACCAGAAGTTGAACTATGTATTGAGAACGTTTTAAATAACCTTTGCAATTCCGAGATTCAAAAGTTTGTGCCTTCCAAATAAAAAACTGCCGATAGCAATGTATTTATGTACACAATGCGTGTATCGTGCCATTGCAATATACGAAAACACCTTTGTCAAACAACCACTGTCACTTATTTGCATTGTATTTATTTCATGTATTAGCTTAGATAAAATTACTGTGTAATCAAAGATATGGATATTTAGGTATATGCTATATATTTCACGAAAGTCAATAAAACGTGCTACTTATATTAAAAACAATTCAAAGATATGATTTATGACAGCAATCGTGACGCAATTACGTAAGGACATAGGATTATCCGTAGAAGCAGTGGTGGAGCATTTCAATGATGTTAGAAGCTTACTTGCTACTCTCCCAAAATATGGATCATATACATCTTAAACATCCCTCCCCTCTTTCTCTCCCAAAATATGTGTCATATACATCTTAAACATCCCTCCCCTCTTTCTCTCCCGTTAAAAAAAACACCCTTATTTTGCCAACTTATATCTCATTTTTAGTATAGCAACCTTTCTGGTGAATCAGTAAAAAAAAATCTTATTTTCTAATCTGTTTATATGTTCTCTCTAGTGTATGTGGAATTTCTAATATTTCGTGAAACGTTATATTTTGTTCGTCGCTCTATATTTTAGTGATTATCCGATTCTTTCCTTATATTTTCATCGATTGTAAATACTTTTAAGCCAACATTTTCTTCATCCCTTTTGAAAAGATTTTCCAAGTACCAATTTTGTTTTCGTCATAACTTTAGAAAGAAACGTTCGATTACGTAAGGATCGAACGTGTGGAATTCAGTACATAAATTTTACCCATGTATTCGCTTGTGTGTCTGTTTATAAATCATACCTTATTAGGTCCATACTTTCTCCTGAAGCACAAGAAATGGATCCAATATGACATCGCACCTCTTTTGAAGTGGTGAAGGCACTTCTCGTATTTTTCTCTGGTGTCCATATCATGACGTATACTTTAGGAAAGAATAGAAGGACCAGAGCTACGGTCGCACTTAGAGACACAGAAATCGACAATGTAATGACTCTTTGATCACTTCCGAAATATATGGCTAGAAAACCAAGCCAAATAACACAAGTAGTATACATGGAGAAACCGATAAATTTAGCTTCATTGAAGTTTTCTGGAAGATTTCGTGTTTTGATTGCATATAGCGTACACAAAAATATTAATATAAGATCAAAGCCAAGGGGAACAATTATTCCAGGAGTGGTTGTATCACATATCAGCCTTACTCGTTTGCTTTGGGAGTAATCTAATTTCGAGTCTGCTGGTTCAATAACAAGCATTATGGTAATTATTGCACATTCCACCCCCACCAGAATGCAGGTAATAATGACTTGGGCGGACGCACTCATAAATCTGGGCTTCTTGGTGATGATCTTTTTAGTTCCCTCCAGTATTCTTGCAATTCGATTGGTTTTTGTCACAAGGGCCCCATAAATCAATGAAAATGACAATCCTGGAATGATTCTTGTGAAATAGCAGGTGACCATCGTAGGTTTAGCAAGAATAACAAAATTGCTGGAATATGCCGCAATAATACCGACCAAGATGATATAACTTAGCTCCCTTGTGGACGCCTTTACCACCGGAGTGTTGTTATGACGTAAAAATACAACGGTAATCCAAAGCGTCACAAAAATGCCAATGGAAACTGTGATCAACGTCGCCATTGCCTCTGTTGTCCACCAGCTTGTGTATTCGATAGGAATAACTCTACATGCTGGAAAAGAGAAAGAGAAGTGTCATTTATAGACCAGTAGGTTGATAATATGTATTTTAGATTTTGTTATTGATATAGGTTAACGAATTCGATACCCTTGGATGTTATCTTTTTAACCACACATAAGCGTGTGCATTTTATGACCAAAACGGTTCTCTCTCCGACTTCATCTCGCTGTTGCTGCTCCGGTTACATTTTTGATCACGCCTGAAACATTGAGGGTCCATTGTAGCTCTTTTATCAATGTAATCGAAGTAGGCCGATTTTGATCAAGTGTTATGCTTACACGCACTTCTTACCAATTACACTTTTTTTCTGGTACAACTGTCATACATTCATAGAAAATTCTGTCTGAAAAATATTTAAATGACAGGCAGCTGTTCGTTCGTAATGCCGTTGTGAATATATTTTATTTTATGTGGAACAAGCCTAAATTTCCTTTGCGCTTTGACAATATAGCTATACACAGACAGTAGCAACAATCAAATTTGCAGATAGTAGTTAAAAAGAAAATTTGAAGTCTGCAACACATAAGCTTTTATTGTTAGGTTAGTTAAACCATTTGAAGCCTTCCTCGCCTTACCTACTCTTATAAATTTGTTTCAAACGATTCAAAACTTCTAACGCAGGCTTCTCAGTAGAATGTTTAGCTCTAATCAACAATTAGTGTTTGTAATATTTAATGAAGAATATATTTATCATATATCATTCTTTCCTTTGGACTGGACATTTTACTTTTACTTGGGTGTATCTCCTTGGCTATTTTTAAAGTATTTTAACATATTTGTATCCATATATATATATATATATATATATATATATATATATATATATATATATATATATATATATATATATATATATAATGTAAATAATATTATCATACAGGATACATCATTTTTAATTCCTACTCTACGGAAACTCTTACCAATGCCTGCCAAACTGAATTCGATTCTCAGTAGAGTACAAATTGAAAATTCTCTGACATGTAAGACATTATTCATCATCATCATCATCATCATCGTCATCATCATCATCCCTTAACCCAAGAGGTCGTTGGGGCACCGCAGTTGACATTACAGCCAATTCTCTCCATCTTTCATGTTCTCTGCTGCTCTTTGGAAATCTCCACATCCCATACCTGTCCACTCCTTAATGTTGTCTTCCCACCTCTTTTGTTTCTGCCTCGTCTTCTGCACCCTCGCACTGTGCCTTGGAGGATTGTTTTGGCTAGTCCCGATGATCTTGAGACACGTTCGTACCACTTCAATTTGCGCTTTTTTACAGTTGTCAAGAGGTCTTCATAGGATCCGATGGCTTGTTGGATCCCGTTGTGGACTTCTTCGTTGGTTACATGGTCAATGCAAGAGATGCCCAAGATCTTGCGGTAGCATCTCATTTCGAAGGTTTGAATCCTCTGTAGATCTGATGATAATATTATTTCTATTACATATTAAGTCTGCCTATTATTACCAGGTATTCTCCTGTAGAATCCAGGGACAGGACATTCCGTCCTCTGTGGTGAACATTTCTCTCTCTCTCTCTCTCTCTCTCTCTCTATATATATATATATATATATATATATATATATATATATATATATATATATATATATATATATATATATATATATATATATATATGTATGTACCGGTCAAGTTCTCATTTGGCCACCAGCCTCTGTTGCATGGCTTGCACGTGTAGCTGTCCATCATAATCTCGTTATCCTCACACGGTGTGCACACCCAGCAGCAGGCGATGTTTCGGTGGATTTTCTGAAAATCATTACCGTTGACTTAGAATTATAAAGTAACACATGCATGCATGTTATCAGTACAGTAACTTGATTTGTGTGCTTTTCTAGCGTATAGTTTGATAACGGAAGGAGTCTGAACGATCGAGCGTGAGCTGGTGTAATTCCGCTACCAAACAAGACCCACTCGTAACAATATACTGAATTGACGATATTGATGATGTGATTATTTCAAATACTATACAGTATGTGCCTAAGAGGTATATATATATATATATATATATATATATATATATATATATATATATATATATATCTGTGTGTGGGTGTGTGTTTGGATGGATGGGTGTCTATTAAATCTATGTCTGTTTATTAACTTGTTTTAGAGTATATATATAACCCTATATATATATATGTTGTTGTAGGGTTTAACGCCACTTTTTCAGCACACGATAGGCAATGCATGGCGGCCAGTGTTAATGGTGGAGGAAGAACCCGGGAAAACCCCGGAAAGAACCACCGACCCACGAGAAGCTACTGGCAAACTTTCTCACATTCCCACATTAGCCGAATCCGAGACTCGAACACACGCAGACAGAGGTGAGATGGCAGTGTTCCGTAACGGAGAGCGCTTTAGACCACTCGGCCACTCGGGGCCCATATATATATATATATATATATATATATATATATATATATATATATATATATATATATATATATATATATATATATATATATATATATATATATATATATATATTCTACCTCTTCCACCTCTTTAGACAGTACTATTTTTCATCACCCTCTACCGTTACAACCTAATAGTAAAATATATGCTACTACTGTTGTTGTTTCTGCTTCTGCTCCTAGTAGCACAACCCTTCTCAATGAACACCAGGAAAAACTCATATAATGATTTATGGCTACAGCGATCTGTTAAAAATACTGATCATAGATGTAATGATCATAAAGTGGTTACTGCTGCTTTGTTTGTACCTTCACAGAACCCTTTGGGCAAGCATCGCTGCAGGTGGACTTAACGGGAGGTGTAAATCCCCTCGTTGGCCAGTATATATCACTATCATTCATTTGTAGATGTCCAGCAATCCATGTTCCAACACGGTTGTACTGGTAAGTGTCGTTCCCCGAAGAGTCTTTAACCTTTTGATAGTTCATGATTTCATACCTGACAATAGAATCATATATGTCACGATAAATTAGATTTTCTAAAGCAGCTCTTTAAAATGTCACTTTTGGATAATATAGTAGCATAGGTCTATTTACTAAAGAAGTTCTAAACATAAAACAAATTATCCATGTACATACAATTCCTGATGTTATGAAGGCTTTTTTTTTTTTTTTTAAAAAAAAGGGATAGAGGTAAAACCCTTATGTTATTCAGGAAAATTCACATGAAAATAGCAATAGTAAAATGAAGTTTCCTGCTATTTGATTTATGGAAACTGCATAATATAATAACGAAATTCGATCACAATGGAAATTGTATAACTGCTCAAATTGAAGGATAACACTATATTGTGTAACATAGCTTGATACGGGTCATTTTGATCATACTAAATATAAGACCAGTCAACAATATATATATATATATATATATATATATATATATATATATATATATATATATATATATATATATATATATATATATATATATATATATATATATATACTGTTCGCTGTTCGCACCTACAAGTTATTCTTCAGTCAATATTTACGTGTAAATTAAATTTTGAATCCGTCATTGTTTGAAAATTTTACTCTTTCCATCACAATCACCGTGAAAGATAATTTAATGACAAATATATGGTTTCCTTGAATTTTATTTGACTTCTCCTAAGGAAGATTTGCAGCAATCATTTATATTCCAAGTTGTTTTAATTATTTCTGCTGATTATTAGCAGCTCATGTCATAATGACAGTAGTGACGATTCAAGCCTGAAATTTCACTTAAGGATTTAACGGTACGCCTTAAACAACAGTGCCTCATTAATAAGCGATCAACCGACGAAGCGGAAAATATCACGAATTATATTTCAATTAGTGAATATTATCGATAATAATTTGTTGTATTGCTGTTTATGGTTGATGCAGTCTCAAAATATTTGTGTATTATACGCTATGTCTCATTGATCAACTTCTTAACACGTTTACTCTATAGACTTTGTCCAAATAGTTATGTTTTGCTGTAAATACATAGCGAATATTTGGTTCACTAATATCACTTATGTTCAATACAAAGTCACGAAGGAGGTCAGCATCAAACAAAACATTTTTCTTTATTTTAATTATGTACCCATACACTTTGACTAAGTAATATTTGCACCGCTGACCTAGGGAATTCTGTCTTTTCAATCTCTATCTTTAATTCGACTCTATGATGTCGTAGAGAGTAGGCTTGTTTATGCAAATTTCATTGTAAAATTTCCTCAGATAGGTTAAGATACAGAACCCTGTGTTTTCATTCAATTTCTTTCTGACAATAACATGCACCCCCGCTTCTACATGCGTAAGACCACATCACGTAAATAGCTTTTATAACTTATGCCGCTAAAGGTTGATTTACCTTGGTGGTGGATCCCCATTCTTATCAAAGAAAACCGCCTCACCACTATAACTGGTGAAGGAGACGTTCATCAGATACTCTATCAGCAGGCTGCCGTGGATCGGAATCATATTGGGACAGACACCCGGAGCGCCATCGCACTCATCCAGATGCATGTTGTGTAGGGCGTAGGCAAGAGCGTAAATTGCCTTCACGACGTACCCAAGTTTGGCGTCTTGGATGTGCTTCGTGACGTATTCCTTTCCTGTAGAAATTTCAGGTCTGTGATAAAGTATGACCATTTCGTATTTGACTGAGTGTGTTATTGCATACATGGTTATAACCTATAACATTTTAGAAGAATGCTCGACCCATGATTAATAAAGTTTATGTTGATAGTTGAATTTTCATATTTTTTGAACATATTTAATGAAAACTGAGTTGAACGGGGCATGTAGAAATAGTACAGATTTATAGTTATCGTATGTTAAAGATTGCTGCCATAGAGCTGATCTGCCGGATCACTCAAAGACAACATGAGCGACCCCATATAATGGCAACAACAACAAAAAGAAACATTTTTCAGTGAGCTGGATGAATAGGACCCTCACCGGAACATTGGTATTTCCATTCTGTACTAGCTGTTAATTTGGTATTTCCGTTCTGTACTAGCTGTTAATTTGGTATTTCCGTTCTGTATTAGCTGTTAATTTGGTATTTCCGTTCTGTACTAGCTGTTAATTTGGTATTTCCGTTCTGTACTAGCTGTTAATTTGGTATTTCCGTTCTGTACTAGCTGTTAATTTGGTATTTCCGTTCTGTACTAGCTGTTAATTTGGTATTTCCATTCTGTACTAGCTGTTAATTTGGTATTTCCGTTCTGTACTAGCTGTTAATTTGGTATAGCTGTTAATTTGGTATTTCCGTTCTGTACTAGCTGTTAATTTGGCATTTCCGTTCTGTACTAGCTGTTAATTTGGCATTTCCGTTCTGTACTAGCTGTTAACAGTCATAGCTGATAGGTCAACTGTCAGTATTTTATTTTAAGTAGTACTACATTGCAACTATTAAGAATAATGTATTCTCACGGGAATAATTTGTTTAACAAAGTGTGTGCATATTCTGTTAGAAAACTGCTGACAGGAATTCTGTTTGTTTGTGAATGTATTCGTTGTGTGTTTTCTGATCTATCAAATATTACTAGCGTTATTAAAACTGCATGCAACAGATTTGTATGTGACTCCGTTGGATTTTCTATTGTTTGTCTTTTTAATTGTGATGTGTTATTGACTGACATAAATCTCGATACGCCGCAAAGAGGACGAAATAAATAACACTGGACAACAAATTTTTACAAAAGTCATGTTACTGAAATAAAATTAGTCAATTCTTATCAATTTTTATGTGCTGAACACGAATATGACAGTCAAATTGCAAAATTGGCTCTAGTTTTTTTGTAATCTGCAAGAAATTAATGTTTACATAACGAAATGCATTGCAATAGTAAAAGGTCAACTGTAATAGCCTACCTATAAAAAATCAAGTCATTGACTACATCTTAGATTTCTTCGCCTGTCTCTTGTACAGCTGTTCGGGAGCATCTCTGAGGAGTGTCCAGCAGTAGTCAGCCAGCATTGTAGTGGACCATTTTCCCTGGTATCTTTGTTCCATTGTTGCGATATCTTGATGAAAACGTTCGCCGTGTTCATCACTAACAATACCACAGTTGCTAGGAAAGAAATCCAAATGGGAATGAAGGAAGTGAATCTTTAGAGACATATTGCAGCCAAGTTTCTTATACTTCATCAACATGTCTTCTACTAGTTCCTTATAGTTTTCTGCCCTAACATTTCCGAGGAAGTTTGTAGAAACTAGGCGAAAAGCATTCCATGCTTGTTTCGCGTCACCTTCCAGCAAGTTGTTGAACCGGTCATCTTTGAAAAGCTCTCGAATCTGAGGACCCACAAAAACTCCCTCTTTAATCTTTGCTTCGCTGAGTCGAGGGAATTTTTCATGCAGGTATCGGAATGCTGGCAAAGTCCGGTCAATGGCTTTCACGAAGTTCTTCATCAAACCTAGTTTGATGTGAAGGGGTGGTAGCAAGATTTTCTGAGCCTCAACCAGAACTGGGTGTTGGATATTCTTCTCTCCAATGGCTACATTCTGCCTGTGAGTCCATTCCTTCCTAATGTAGTGCATTTCCCTTGCTCGGCTATCCCACTCGCATAAGAAACACATGTATTTTGTATATCCTTGCTGCAGTCCCATTAAAAGGGCAACTACCTTCAAATCACCACAGAGGTGCCAGCTGTACTTGTTATACTCAATGGAATTCAGTAGCTGCCTTAAGTTATCGTATGTCTCTTTCATGTGGACAGCATACGCTACTGGAATAGATGGAAGAATGTTTCCATTGTGCAAAAGCACAGCCTTGAGACTCAGTTTCGAAGAGTCTACAAATAGTCTCCATTCTTGTGGGTCATGAGTGATTTTTAAAGCATTCATGAGGCCCTCAATATCGGAACAGAATATCAGATTACTTTCCTTTCTGAAGAAAGGCTCCAATTGCTGGTGGCGCTTTCGATATGCAGTAATTGTGACATCTTCTTCTAGAAGATTCCATTGTTGGAGTCTTGATCCTAGCAATTCTGCCTTGTTCTTTGATAAGTCCAAATCACGAATCAGGTCATTTAGTTCTTCCTGTGTTATTCTGTGTGGGGTTGATGATGCACCACAGTGAAAATCTGGATCACTGCATGCTGATGGACCAGGGGAAGAACAGGTCGACTCACCTTTGTCTTCGTCAGATGAATCAAGAGAATATTCTGCTGGAGGTTCTGGAATAGGAAGTCCCTCACCATGTGGAACTGGTCTCAATGCAGACGGAATGTTTGGGTAGACTATTCTCGACTTCTTTCGCTTCGTTATTCCGCCGGAAAGAGGAGGAACCAAGCAGAAGTAACAGTCATTTAGGTGGTTGCTTGGCTCTTTCCACACCATTGGGACTGCAAACGGCATTGATGACCTTTTGCAATTCAACCACTGTGAAAGCTGTGTTGTACATGTAGCACAGCATATATGCGGAGCCCAAGGCTTGTCTTGGTCACCAACCTTGCATCCGAAGTAAAGATGATATGCCTTCTTCACTTGAGAATTGATACTTTTCTTCTGGTTGGCAAATGTCACTTCCCCACAAATATAGCAAAAATTGTCCGCGGTATTAACACACTTTCGAGGCATTACTGTTCTTTATTGTACGTAAATGGATAAAATAATAAGTTTTATGTAACAGTAGCTTGAACTGTCTCGCACAACGTCTAAAATATTTTAAATGCTGAACCTATCTGATTGGGCTTTATATAGTACACTGCTTACGTCAGCTTCAGCAGCCGCCTGGCATTAGTATAATAGGCCTACACATGTATAGTACACTGCTGACGTCAACTTACTTCAGCAGCCGCATGGCATTAGTATTGCATTGCATCAGAAAATGATGCAATCAACTGTGGATGATGTGAGCATGATGGTATTATGCAATGTTACATCATTATTCCGGATGTTGCTGCAGTCCTACTGGAGAAATTTACACAGTGAAACATAGAAAATGAGGTATATGAATATCTTCAAAACGAGAGCCAATACAAATTTTTCACGGTTATATTCGTGTTCGGCACACCAAAATACTACAGATTAGGGCCTTTTCAAGTCAGTAATGATTTCACTGTTGACCAGTGTAATATGTGTTAGATTATTTCTATTTGTATGCTTTTCTCTCTTATCAAAAGATCTATCAAATATCGCTGATTAATTTGCAAGGGTTATCAATACATGTTTTACTCATTGTGTCATTAACAGAAACAAGATTTTAGGAAAGAAACGGATAATTGGATGATTCAACTTTATTTAATATAGAATAAAACATTTATAATTGATGTTATCTTGCTAAAATTGTGCCTGATTTGTGCATGTTTTTTTAGGAACTGAGTGTTTTCTCAGCTTTAGTTTCCTGTAATTTCAGAGGTATTGCACGGTTTGTAAATGAATTAAACATCGCTAAATTCCGACACCAATAAAAGAAAAGATATGATGAGGGAATGTTCGAAGGGAGGAGGTAACAAGAATTAAGTGTAGAAACACAATGTATGTTGCTGACAAATAAATGTAGTTTTTACCAAAGTCTGAGTTCTCAAGTACAATATTATATGAATGCAATTCACCACGGCCGAGGCGCAGACTTTTATCTTGAAAGCAAGCTAAACATGAATCATTTCTTATAGACAGACAGTAGGCCTTTAACTGTTCAGTGAGTTCTGTAAATATTTCATATATATTTCATTGTTTCCCTGGAGAATGTCAATATATCCACTATGGGTATTTGGTGACATTTTATTATTTGTCAATGACTTTGTTTAAATAATGCTTCGATTATCATATAAATGAAACTATGGAACATAACTCTCAAATGACGTTCTTGTAAAATATTGATTGATCCAGTACTCTCAATTTATTGAACTTTTTATGCAACTTTCTGTGAAAGGAAGCCACTTACAAAAGTAATTTTATCACGGATTGTTGCAGTCTATCAACAATAAATATATTATTGAAAGAAAATTGCTGCCTATACTTAATTTGCTCCGACCCTGATGGCCCGAAGCACTAATAAATATTTATATCAGTTCTCTGAATAAATCCATGGTGATTTTTATTAATCCAACTCTGAATGTTAAAATGGTTCATATTGTATTTTATTCTTTGAAATTGTGTTACATGTATTATACCAAAGAAGATACGGTTCAATAACAGTAGTACCAAGAGACAGTTATGACCCTACACATGTACCCTGAAACACCCATATTAATGGATGTGTGTGTACACATTAATTTTGTGTTCAGTCTGATTAGTTAATGGTGGTCCATTTCTCTCAATTGTACAGTCGCCGCACTTTCATTTAAGAAAAGTTATCTCTAATTTAATGTTGCTCTTCTTCGTTATTTTTTTTTCATCATTTCTATTAAAACAAAACAGATTTCAAAGCGACTTATACAAATAGCTTTAAATATGTATGTCTTATTTATAATTAATGTAAATAGAGAAAGTGAAATATTTTTATTTATTTACCGGTACATGATTTATTCTGACTTCTATCCTGTTCTTCCAATGGTAACCAATCAAGGTAACAACCAAACTTCCACTGCCAGTATTCACGAAACCACGGGTTTCGAATGTTATCTTCTGGTCTCAGGGACAGGAAGTAATTATCAAATGACAGAATCGGCTTGGAGAGAAGCTTAATGGAAAGTCCACCAGCCGCGGTCTCCTCTATGCCGCTTACAACGTCTGGTCTGTCAGCCCAACCGTCACTACAAAAACATACATTTGTTTATTTCATGCATCGAGGTCACAAGGAAATAAGCGGTTCCCATAACTAGACTATGCAAACATTCGTTAGAGTCCTGTTTCTGTACCCACGAATATGATACTGTAATATGTAAGGAAAGAGGATTCACATAACAGTGTCCTTTTTTGCATCAACTAGGTCATCTGGATGCCTGATGGTTTAATATAGACATCTTTTTGATTTTGCTGATGGCAAGCGTGCAACAGCTTTCGTAGTTAAGCATTGTATATTGTTATATATCTCTAGCTTAGGCCAGTAGGTTATTTTAAAAAAACAAAATCAATGATGAAATAATTTTAAGGTGTCTTCCAAAATATTATATCACCGCCCCTACACGATCCCTTACAACAAAATCAACAGAAGCATGGATAAAAGTAGAAAAGTATCTTGAACTATGGATAAGATAATGCTTTCTTGCCTATTATTTAAAACAATGATAAAATACACCAGTCATTTTTATGTCTAGAAATGAATACTTCTAGTCGATTTCCAACATCCTTTAACACTTTCGATCCATGGTGAAGTGTACAACATTGTTAATGCATAGTTGACCTTGATCAGCTCCCTAACAAATGTTGTATTTGCTCACTTTTAGGTACGATAGATACTCTAGCTGTGCGTTGTATTAGCGCACAGTTTTGAATGTGGTAGATTGTCTTGCCCGTCTATTCCTCAATGCTCCCTTTCGGGTTTTACAGAGACGAAAGGCAGATTTCCAATAATGAAATAATCTCAGTTTTTGTGGAGTTTTATTATTATTGTACGTGTTGCATATTTTATCCAATTTAAGGACGCAACTGACATCTTTCCGCAAAACTGAGGCAGCCATAATTTCTTACGGTTTTATTCTTAAGCCATTTTGAAAATTATTTGAACAAGTTTTGCCATGAGATAATTCATGAAACGATATCAATGCTCATAGAAATGATAGTAACATCCTTGAATTAGATATTCATATAATACCGTACCAAGAATTCGAGTATTAAATACGGATTCCATTTTGAATGGGGGATCTTCCTAATGTCCACATTCCCACTTATTGGTTCATTGCTAATTGACATTTAATGTTATTTTTTTTTTGTTTTTAGCAGAAACGATTTTTTGTGTGTTAACTACTATTTTACCATTCAAAGTCTTAGAACAAACCAGTTTTCATTCTGCATTGTCAAAGAGGATATAGGAACTAACATGTATTGATGCATTATGAGAGGTATAGATATTAGCACTTTCCTTTAATTCCTAACACTTCATATTCAGGATTTGCTCTATTTGAATATATTTCATCACCCTTAGTTTCCATTACTATTGGAATAAACAGGTATGTGGAAAAGGGTACTACAGAGTTTATGTATAATCTACAGACTTTATGGTGAAAACAACGTGACATCATTGAAAGTAGCAACACAAATCACCGATTATCAGACTTCCTAAATGAACATAGAGACTTTGGTTGATATATTAATTTTTAGGTGAACCGAAACAACAACAAAACTGAATTAAGACCGTCACCTTCCAAGAATAACAAAATATCCCTTGGCTTTCGGAACTCTTTCCATCGCTTCATACAGGCGTCGGATAGTCATTCCCTCACAGAAGCAGACAATTACTCTTGCACGGTCAGTTTCGATAAGCGTCTTTATGATCTTGTCATGGATGGCGTCGTCTTGCTGATTGGGTGCTTCCAAACTGTTGGCAACACAAAGGCCCCTCTCTTTCGCAAGTTCGTGAAATAAATCGATACCTCTTGTGCCGTAGTTTCCTGAAATTATAAGGATTTAAAATACATCAAAATTGTCTGAACTCTCGAGCATGTCTTGGTGAATTAAAATTTAAATATGGTCTTAAAATGCTCTAAACAAAGCCATATATATGTTCAGATTTCAATCATAAAATTAAACACATGCAGAGGAACAACGATAATTCAGGTTCAGTATTTGAAACTGTAATAATAAGTTTTTTTAATTAAAATTTTTACATTGCCAGTAGAGGTTGGAGAATAGATCATTTATTTCTAAAAATTAAGACCAATGCTAGCTTCAGCTTTTGAAGGGAGACTACTTTGTTCATACTTTAAAGGGAAACTACACTGTACGTGCTAACAGTGTACTTGAGAAACCATATTCAAATGGCTTTTAATAAAATGTAGAACAAAGTTAGTGCATATGATTGGTTCCGGACTTAAGGAGCTCATGTAAAGTTAAATCAATTAGATAATCAGCCGTTTTATTTTTCATTTGACTAGATGAAGCTCACTAAGACATAATTTGATTGCTTCCGACATGCGAAATCGAAAGCAGACTCAGCTCCAATAATTTCTTTTCCATCAATGCCATAGGCATACAACCACATGCTTAAATCACATTACCGAAAAAAACACCATCCCAACCACTCAAAAACTATATGAAAACAAGGAACGATCAGTTGGACAAAGCTATCGACTTACGGAGTGCAGTTATAGCTAATGTTACACAAACATTATAAAAAAGATCGGGTATGTTGCGTTCAAGAATGTACAGACACGCGATGCAGTTATATATATAATACGAATGGCAGTTTCAGTTTCCTTATTAATACTTTACCAACATTCTGGACAATAAACGGACTTTAAAAATCATATGTATTTAATCGTGTAGAGAAACAAATAAAGGTAAACATTCATAAAAAACATCACTCACCCACCCTCCTATTCTCGGCGTGATCATCTATGTCACACACATTAAGAAGATAAAGCTTCAAGGCGCAAACATCTGTTTGTATAAGCAATTACAGACACCCCACACCTTCCACTTATATCTTTGAATTTCTTTCATTTATAGCCCTTTAGTCAACAATTGTTTTAAAAAAAATATATTGCCTGCACTAGACCATGCAATGTTTTTAGAGAAGAAGTCCCACACTTCCTGATGCGGGTAATAAAGGGCGAATAATGGAGGGGAAAAAACACATCAATAACCTCTGGTGTACATTATAAGAGGCAAATAACGGAGAATATTCGCGACATGCTCTGATATACATAATATGGTGGAAGAATTAGCGGTGACTCAGTGGTGATCAAGCCCGATTCTCGACCGAAAGCGTACGGTTTAAATTCCCAGTGCTGGATCAAAACGATAGGTAAGTGAAAATCTCTCGTCTTGTTTGAAATATAGGATACTAAACTAAAAACTGAAATCCTGTTAGTGATATGCCGTAATCTCCTTCAGATAAGCATTGCCATAAACATCAATATAATCGTTGTAGGCATTTAGAATGGGTAATGATAGGAGTTTCACTAACTGTTGTAAATAATATATGAAATAAACTATTCTCTTCTTATTTCAGTATTCAATAATGTCCATCAACTAAACGCATTTATATAATGATAATTATGATTACGTGGATGACTGTTGTTATCGAATAAGAGAGTGGATGGTTGAATGAGGGGGTGAATAAATGGAGAAAATACAAGCAATCATAAAGTCTTTCAGAGAAGCTTACGTGTGTGTGTGTGTGTGTGTGTGTGTGTGTGTGCGTGCGTGCGTGCGTGTGTGTGTGTGTGTGATTAGAATTTTTAACGTAGCTTTCAACACTTTTTCAGTCATACCTCTACGATGTCTGCAGTGTGACAGTTTTTAGTGATGTCTAGCACTGGGTCATCATGCTGCAGACATGTAGCATGATATCCTACCCGGTCACATTATCCTGACACCAGGCCGACCAGTCCTAACACTAACATCCTAATGCTGGGTGCCAAGCGAGGAAGCTGTTAGTACCATTTGTGTAAGTCCTTGTTATGACACGACCTCCCGCATCCAAGGCGGACGCTCTAACCACTATGCCACAGGAGCGGTTGAAGCTTAATTGTACTTCGACGCTGTATTATCGCGGGAGCTGTATTATTGCAGCAGAATTTCATGAACAATTTTGAACACGCGCCATCTATCGGTTTTTTTTTTACAGATGTAAATATATAGCCAGGAAGGACTGAAATCTGTCTGAGCACAATTTCCATAAAAATGCCAAAAGTTTTGTGAATTTACTTTAATAAAACAATCAACGTCACTTTCTTGTAAAGTACATGCAATTCCATTGATCATCATATACAAAACTCTTGTCAAATTTACTTTATCCGCATTGGCTTTGATTACGAAATATACTCAGTTTATCGTCTGATGTTTTATAGGTCATATACCGATTGCTACGTACATCTCGTTTCAAGATTACGCTTTGAATTTCATTCCATGGTAGCCAATATGGACCAAAATGACAAAACGTTGCATATGGTTCTACTTATCCTACGTAAATAGGAAAGCAATAATATTAATTTTTTTTTAAATTTGTAATATTTCAGTAACATTAATACTAGATTTTATATATATATATATATATATATATATATATATATATATATATATATATATATATATATATATATATATATAAAGGTTTCTTTGTCCACATTGCACCTAAAATTTGGACAAAGTTATATAATATGTTTTTACTTTAATTTCTACTATTGTTTTCTTGGATTTCAACTTACCTAACATGAGTGTCATTTGGCGCTTTATTTTTTGTGAAAATATGTAGCAAGGGCAAGCGTAGACATTCCATCTTATACGTAAATTGAAATTTATGTATGTTATAATACGTGCTTGCTACCATACTTAAGTTAGGCGAATAACACGATAATATAGAGTTGTTTCCCCATGATTCGGTAACCTGGGTTAGCTGTCATAAGCGGTTTTATTTACGTTTATACGATTGGATTCACGGAGATTTTTTTAATAAGAATAGATAAAGTGAATGTCTGATAATCTTCCCAATTGGTAACAATGCAGCAATACAGAACGGTTTTAGTATGTACCGATATGAACATTAAGTACCGCGATAATACAGCGTTCCAGGCAATGTTCTTGTCTTAATAGGAAATTATTGATATATAACTTTAGATATTGTTAACTTACCTTTGAGATATTGCAACATAATGATACGGTAAATATATAAATACAATTTCGCTAAAATGTACGAATGTATACAATTATCACTGGACTTTTTAATCTTTTCCGTTGCACGCTCTTTTCCCAAAATCATCAGATCATAAGACGCATGTACTTTGATCCACGAAGTTTTGCCTAAGATGAACAGTTTGGCCATAATGACAAAAATAGAACCCGGTGGTATAATTTGGTGTTTTAAATTCGCAATAATGAAAATATTAAGGTCCGCTGACACAATATGATTTATTAAATAGACCATAATGAAAAAAAGTTACGGTACAGTGGTATAATTTGGTGTATTTTTACCATAATGACAAAATTAAGACCCAGAGGTATAATCTGATATAACGAATTGACCATAAGGACCAAACGTAAGGCCCTGCGGTACAATCTGATGCTTTAAATTCGCCATAGTGACAAAATTAAGGTTTTGTAGAATAATGCGGCGTATTAATGTATAAGTTATAAGATCAACATTATGTCATCAACCGTACGGTGGAGGCTGTAAAATTAACTAACCAGAGGCATATAATAAAATTCGACCTGAGTATTGCTGATGAAAACATGATGAATATTTACTTTGGATAATTGTATATTACTAGTTACGTTAAATTATACGGTTACTTTGTAACCTAAATACGACATATCTGAAGAAGAAAAAAAGCCTATTTCAATTATGACATGGAATCTATTTTAAATAAGTGCAGTATGGCAAAGAAGAGAAATATTTTTATGAAATCATATGCTATAAAATCTTTTATATTAATCAAGCACTACGATTGCAATTTATTGATTGATGGACGGGTGAATAGACGGATTGGCGGATTAATGGTGGATGATCATATATCACGTGGTAGAAAGCTGTCACATTTTAATCTATCTCTGCTTAATGTGTCACGTGTTGGGCTTGTGTGGGATGGTTATGTACATTGAGGGATAGCGTTTACCATACTAACGTACATATAACTTTGGCCACACTGCAAAAATAGTATACACATATCTGTCGTACATAATCTGTTGTTCAACCAAGGTAAGCTGCTTGATATCTATTCCATACTAAGGTCGATAAAGTGCTTAATCTACCGCACAAAAAAAAAAGGTCGGAACAAATGCGGCCGTTTATCATAATTTTCACAGTTCTTCGAAACTAACAAAAGTTTGGAATGATGGAAATGATTCGTTAAGAAAAGGTACCTGGCGTAAACTGTTCTTTGAAATAATCGATATGTTAAGTTTAAGCGACGTTGAACTATTTAGCTTATAAATAAGATTAGTGACATGTTACATTCGACAAATTCCGTTAATGACTGATCTAATAACAACAACATTTTACACGTGGAGCGACAGCAAACGATGGGACGCAATCCCGCTTTTTTATAAAGCGAATCTGAGAAGAAAAAGCGTGCATGAGATATAAATAACACACGGGCTAATATTGGTGATCAGCTGGGGCGCTGAAATACTTTAAAGCACGTACTTGGGCTGAAGACAATCCAGCGTAGCGTGGTTTGAGTTATCTTTACAAAGGTGACGTCATCAAATCTTGTGTTCCGGCTTTCGACTGAAATCGGTTGACCCACGGATGACGCCGATCAACATCAGATTAATATCGTACACGTGAAAAATGGCAGGGTTTCTCAGTTTGAGGGAGAAATTACATGCCTCATATTACGTTAAAACATCGTTGTTATCTGGTTTAAATGGATCGCAACGATGTCTGGTACCAATATCTTTAAAGATACAGTTTTATTAAGATTATTTAGCGTATACGACTTCTGCACGTAACGGCGGAATTGCGGCTTTAAATAATTTCTGTTACGGATAAAGCGCGTGTGCCAAAGTTTGCTCAAGATTAGCGGCAAAGACCGTTCTCTTTCTTTCAGAACTCAGATAAAATTTGTTGCAATCATTCCGGACAAAATACTATGAAAGGATGACAGTAAAGATCCTTTTAAACAGGCGTTCACGCAGAATCAGCCGATTACATTTACATAAACTTAAAACACGGCCTATTGAATTACATTGATGTACTAAGTAACCGCATCTCATCAGTTTATCAGATCACTTTTCCACATTAAGGGAAAGACTCGCTCTGGCATTACACGGAAAACTCGGTATTTTTCCCTAGACTATCACTTAGTGGAGATATCACGGAACCAAGCGAAACGCCTCGATGAATGAGGCTAATAATGTGCTGTTCGATCGAGTCTATCGTGTTCTACTTATGATATCAAACGTACGTTTTGGACCATGAAGTGCCTGCCATCGCATTAATCGATAAACGACTTTGGATATTCAATATTCACATGCTGGTACATTATAACACACCGATAAAAAATTTAGTTTCGATTTTCAACGCAATTAAGATCCAAGACGTGTACGAATGTATTAAAGTGTTGAAATGTGGTTTTAATCTAATCTGGTCTGCGCATTGTCGTGTTAAATGCATGCTGTGAGCGTTTGCTATAATTAAAGATTGGCCATTAAATCAGATATTGTGTCAGATACGGACAACTTCAGGCGGTACAGCCATACACTAAATTGGGTGTTGAATTATTTATAGACCTATCAGAAAAGCTTGGTTCAGGATTTGTTTCTGTGGATACAAGGTCTATGCTTTAGCCCAGACACAGAGCAGGCACCAATTTAACATCCTTTCAGTGACTATGATTATTATGCATTTAAAGACATGATGTAAAGATGCAATAATGAAAACATGTATTTCATTAAATTTTATTTTTTTAAATTCCCACAGTGGAATTACTTTCTGCTTCAAATGACATCGCCTAATGAAGATCCATGGACAGATGAAGTAGCGATGTTAAAGGTCAGGGCTAAATTCACGTCTGACGCGAATGCAAGGCACACATACATCCATTTTGTTCATCCTAGCTTAAACATATTTTAATAAAATAGATATTCTCAGAATTGATCGTAGGTTATCTTGGAAGTAAAATCCAGCTCACTTTTATGTAAAATATTGGTTCCTTAATCAAGACTGTTAAGCGTAGACTTAATTTCATCAATAAAAGATGGAGGCCAAAATAAACAGCGATTACATCATCGCCTCTTTTAATGAGAAGCGGAATCAAAGTAGAAGTTTCATACGATATGATTATCGGTGGCGAGGCAACCAAAAAAGTATGTATTAGAAGATGCATAGAAGTATCAGGCCATGTCAGAACATAATGCAATAATTTAATTAAAATAATTGATTAAAATCAACCTTGTTGAACTGGACTAATTAATTGATATTATATTGACCTATAAAAGGCATTGCTGCAGTGTTTGAATTCCTTTATATTACCGTCATCGGGAAGTTAGATGGCTCTGAGGAATCTCTTCGTATAAATAATGCACCGAATGTCATCAAAAGAATTGTAAAATGAACGAATTATAAAACGAACACAGTTATTAGAGATATACATTGGAAAACTTGTTGTGAAAATCCATAACGAACCACTTTTATAATAAAGTATTATGGATGATATCGTAGCTAATTATTTGATCCGTGTTAATGACAAAAAATGGGTCATTTATTAGCATTCTTGTATTTTTCACGAATGCAATGTCTCAGCAAAACGTTTCTCTTCCTTGCCGTTTTGCAGCATTAGTTATTAACAATAGTTCCTTTCTATAATTAAACCTATATTGGACAATAATTTGTTTCGTGTCGGCATAGATCCGAGTCTTTTGAAACTTCAATATGATAAGAAGTTAACCTTATTTCCATAACATTTCCTTTACTCTTGAAGAACTAGTATGATCAGACACATGATGGTAAGTTCGTTTCTTCCAATTTAATTAGATAGTACCTTTTGTTCTTTCAAGCTCTGGAAAACAACTGAATTAATGCTCAGTTTGTCTTGGCAAGATTTATCAACTCAGACATTTCAGGCCCTTTTCTATATTAAGAGTATGAGCTTGTCCATTCAGTATGACACATAGAACCATAATAAAGCAGAGACTGGATTTGGTCAAACGTAATGAAAATAGTTTAGTGTTGGCTATGGAAGAATTATATATAAAAATGCACGAATATCAACTAATTCAATATCTTCTAAAGGAAACAAATGAACATTCAAATGTGTTTATGATAATGATTTTGATTCCAACATGTGCCTAACAATATTAGGCAACTAATGAATATGCAGACATGCTTTTATCCGACCTTGGCTTTGGATCTGAAAACTGTTCATGGTTCACCGTAGGTACAAACAAGGGATACACCTTCTCCGGATCTATTTATTGGAGAGATTACATGTACCGTATAAACGTTTCTGGACATGTTACTTCCAAAGGACAACCTAGGGGATCTTAGTCAACAAATGTTGCAAAGTTTTCATTTTTAACCAGTTAAATAATTTAAAATATTCAAACTCTGAATTAACTTTACATTTTCAAATGGCGTATATGATTTATTAGAATAGGTGAAAGATTCATTTCAGTACTATTAAGGAAGCTTATGTTCTTGATGATTACGGCATGTGAGTCCATGTTTTTGGACATTAGATTTGTCAACTATGCTATCATGTAACAATCCACGTTGAATGAATAAGACCGAGATGTTGTTCTGCTGATGCAAAAAAGAATATTAATTAAATAGATGCAACGTTTAGTCACCTATACAAATTAAACAAGCTTGAGCGGCATAATCGGAAATGTTGATCAGATATCAAAGCATAATAATTGCAATGCCAGTAGCTGGTAAAGGAAAGTAGCATTTCCGTTGGTCAGAATGTTACCACGTGATCAGAATGAATTGCGTTTTTTTTGTGTGTTTGAACTGTAAGGAGAACTACTTTTCTAAGAATTTCCACTTATATAGAGTCACGTGTACAGCATAAGATAAACACTGCCAGTGAAGGCAGACATGAAGTAAGCATTAAAGGAAAAGAACATTCTAAATATTATTTTTAAAAAATAATTGAATAAATTTGGCTTCTATTGGTTGAAGGACTTGTATTATGATGACCTTAATACGATCAAGCAGGACAATCCCAGGTGCTATAAAAAGCTACGTAACAGAAAACCCCACACATGTATTATTACGCTCAATTAAGATTTCTGTTTTTTAATGATACAAACAAAATATTATAATGAATGATTGAAATTTCAATTATAAGAGTTTAACGTTGTTTTGTTCTGAGTTAATCGTGGTATAAACTGTCAGTTGCCGACTCACACAGCTTACATAACGACCTTTGGGCGTTATTTGCTGTGTGAGTCGGCAACTGACAGTTTATACCACGATAAACTCAAACAAAACAACGTTAAATTCTTAACTAGAGGGCCTATCTACCTCATGCATTTGTCAATCGCTGTCAGAAATACCAAATGTTAAATTTAATTGCAAATATCAAATGACAGTTTATCTACGTTCTCAAACGGTTGGCGTTTGAGAAATGCGTATCAGTGAAAATTTATTCATTCTAAGAAATTCAAATATAGGACCAAACGCTCTATAAAATGTAATAAAATTTACCTGACTGGTGCTGGTGTTTTTTTTTTTTGTTTTGGCAATACTCGCTTTATCTTGTGGAGTATATTGATTTTGTAACGTTTCACGATTACACCAATTCTAATAGATATGGGTTAGCAATAAGAAACATTCACATATATAATTGCTGAAAATGACATTAAATAAGAATAGTACTTGAATAGTCAAGGTAAAATGTATAGATTTTCTGAACCAAATTGGCTAAATGACTCTCATTTTAGAGCAAACATTGCATACATCCTGAAGATTAGTTTGCAATAAGACAGACAAAATGCTTTAATACATTTGCTGAGTCAGATTTATGTAACTTTCTAATTGAGTGGTGAAGACATTTTCTTTGAAATAAATATTTGATGTTACTCTTGATGTATATATTTCCGTTAAATTTAACAAAGGCAATCTAACTTACTGTATAAATGAGTGGAAAAGTGTACATATGTTTCATTAATAGCTCTTTTTTATTAGCACATATAACAAAATATTCGTTGGTATATAA